>CAJQZP010000935.1:7357500-7897500 GCA_907164705.1 Parnassius apollo
CTTAAATATTTCAAGAATAAAACGTAACATATTATTATAATATATTGTCAGAGTTCACAGAATACAAAATTGGCGAATTTGTTCAAAAATCCAGTAATGAACAAAATGTACATGACTGGGTAGTAACATGTTAGTGTATCCAGTGTTAAACATAGCCTTTTAATTGTTTATTATTCTATTTTATTATTATAAAATGTGCAAGGTTATATTACAATTCTTGATCTACCCCTAAAACACGAAATAAACAGACATTTAATAAAATATTCATAACTATTTTAGAAAAAAACGTAATTGTTGAACTCACCAGCATCACGATGCTTAAAATATTTTAAGATTTATCCAAATAAACGTCACGACCACGTTTTTGCACTTTTCCTGTGAACGAACAAAGTATCTCACGTACTGTCAAACATGGCTTCGGTAGGATCTATCACTCGTGGAGAATATTGCCAGTTATAAGAAATATTCATAGTTTGGCTATTTTTGATATATAAAGAATGAAATGTCCATCACGGGTGTCTGGCACGGCACTGTCCATTACGGGTTCCGTTATTTTAGGTACATAAAACAATGCCTCAGTGTATTCCTTAATTTTTATACATTTCTAACTTTTAATATTTCTCCGTACCCATAGAAATAACCGCAGTTTGGTTTATACATTTCTGCATATATTCTCAAAAAGAAACATTAATCCACTTCTCTAACCTGCCCTTCCCCACTACCAAATATGTAAAATAATTCACCTCTTTCCTCAATGGCGCCGCCCTGGTGGCAGGTCGTGGACGGTCCACATTATGGCAAACTTGTACTACATAATATAGATCCATAAATTACTTAATATGGGAGAGGCATTTTGCTAGCAGTGTATTATTAGAGGCTATAAAGCGGAAGAAAATAGATATTTGAAGTGGTTAACAAATTACAGTCCACAGCCAAAATGACTACCCTAATTTACTCAAAATGACTCATCATCGTCATCATTACAGCCCTTCACAAGTCCACTGCTGAACATAGGCCTCCTCCAAGTAATGCCACAAAGCACGGTCCTGAACCACCAGCATCCATCGACTTCCTGAATGTCTTACCAGGTCGTCACTCCATCTAGTGGGGGTCAGCCTACACTACGCCTACCGCTACGAGGCTGCCACTCGAGTACTTTTTTCCCCATCGGTTATCGGTTTTTCGAGCTATATGGCCGTCCCATTGCCACTTCAGCTTACTAATCCGTTGAACTATGTCGGTCACTCTGGTTTTATTGCGGATATCCTCATTTCTGAGTTTATCACGCAGAGAAACCCCGAGCATAAACCTCTCCATAGCTCGCTGAGCGATCTAGAGCGTCCTCATACGGTCAGAAGTTAAGGACCACGTCTCAGATCCGTAAGTCATCACTTGCAACACGCACTAGTTGAACAATCGAGTTTTCAGAGTTTGAAGTATACCTGACGAGAAGATGTGTCGTAATTTCCCGAACGGGCAACGTTGTTGAGCAGAGTTGAATCCGTCGATTGACCTCTCGGTCGAAGTTGGACTTACCTAGTCGGACTATTTGTCCCAGGTAAACGTACTTGTCAACAACTTCGAGCGTAGTGCTCCCAACAACTACCGGTATAGGTGTAACATGGACATTAAACATGATCTTTGTTTTGTCCATGTTCATCTTAAGACCTATTCTTTGGGAGACACCACTGAGGTCCTCCGGCGATTCTGCCATAAGGACTATATCATCGACAAATCGAAGGTGAGTAATGTACTCGCCATTGATGTTGATACCATATCCTTTCCAGTCCAGCAGCTTGAAAATGTCTTCCAATGCAGCGGTGAAGAGTTTCGGGGATATAACGACACCCCTGTCTTACACCTCTGCAGTTGGATAGGTTTCGAACTTTGGTTCTGTAATCAGGTAGCCATCGTAGCCCTACTGGACAAATACTTCAGCACTTCGATATACCGACAGTCAATTTGGCACGGCTGAAGGGACTGTAGCACCGCCCAAATTTCGACGGAATTAAAAGCTTTCTCATAGTCCACATACGCTAGGCAAAGTGGTGGTTGTACACTTCGGTCTTCTGTACAATCTGCCGCAGGGTATGTATCTGGTCTACGGTACTAAAGCCTTTTCGGAAACCGGCTTGTTCGGGAGGTTGGAAGTCGTAGTCTTTTTTTTTATAGTATAGGGTGACAAACGAGCACACAGTCCACCTGATGGTAAGTGGTTGCTGTGGCCCATAGACATCTACATCTATCTTTGATTTCCTTTATTTCTTGAAAAAAGAGGTCAAAGGGTCTCCGGTTCTCTACACTCACCATACGAAACACGGCAGCATTAAGCCACTATTTGACGCCGGTGTTCTGTGAGAGCGTGGTCCTTCCCCGGTCGAGCCGACCCATTCGTGCTGCAACTATACTACTAATATAACTGAAGCATGGCTCTACCACGTATAAAGACTATTCGTAATGACTCGAAAACAGCACGTAAACGCGGCTCAGAAGGGAAACCGGTCTGTAGTTCTTCAAGAGAGCGTTGAAGACCACCGCACTTCTGCTCCACGCCTCCGGAGTAGTGCCACCATGGAGGACGAAATTGAAGAGCTTCTGAAGGACTTTAAGTACCGGTGTTCCACCCACTTTCAGAAGCTCCGCAGTAATTCCATCCTCGATTCCTGGCGAGCCATTCTAATCTCGCTCAGACTGACGTCCGGGATATCATCAGATTAGTGTCGGATGAGACTTGCTCTTGAATCGTTACTCACACTTGCGTATGGCTCCAACGATGACTTGTACAGCTGCCCATAGAACTTCTCAATCTCACTCAAAATCTCAGGTGTCCCGGAAACGATGCTGCCACACTCAGTCTTCAGCTTGGCAGTTGGCTCTTTCTGGCAGACTGATCTCTGGAAAAGACTGTGGAGCCCTGGTTCCTCTCAATCGCTTCTTCAATACGAGCAATATTACAGTTGCGTAAGTCCCGCCGCATACATTTGGAGATCTGTCTGTTCAGTTGCCTGTATGCTGTCAAACCTGCTGACGACTGCAGCCTCATCTCCCGTCTAACAGCCATGAGATTAAGAGTGTGATCGGAGAGTTTTTGTGTTCTTCAGCGGCAGGTTTTGCAGAACTTAGCTCCGACCGCATGGACAGTTTCCACGAGCTTGTTATTCATATCGTCCACTGCATTGCAATATTCTAGGCACTGAAAGTGGTTTTGTAACTGGAACTGAAAGGTTTCGGGATTTTGGATTAGAACACGAGGAAGACGTAGCTTTGACTTCATTAGACGAGACCTCTCCAACTTAACGTTTAGGTTCAGTGTGTGTGTTGCGATAACTGAGACATCGCTGAAAAGTTTCCGTCTAGTCGTTATAATGAAGTCAATCTCATTTTTTGTCGAACCGTCGGGGTTCGACCAGGTCCGCTTCTGGAAGAAAGAGTTCATCATAGTCTCATTTTCTCCATGAAGTCGGCCAGCTGCTGGCCCCTTGAGTTCCGTTACCCTATCCAAAATTTACCTACCATCAGCTCACCGTTCGTTCTTGTGCCTAGTTTTGCGTTGAAGTCTCCCGTTATGTAATACCGTACAGTGAGTTTAGGAAGAATGCATGGCTCTAGAAATATCCTCATACATTTCCTCCACCCCCTCATCGGGATGTTCCGACGTTGGTGCGTAAAGCTGTATGACCTTCAGCGAATACCGTTTGGCGTATAAGGTACGCAACCCTCTTCGACACACTCCCAATCTTTACGTTGTTAACGAGACTTGTGGACAATAAATCTAACACCTTGGAACAGATGGTCTCGGTGATAGAACAAGTTGCCGGATTCGAGAATCACCGTGTCCTCCCACCTGTTCGGACCTCGGATAATCCTATAATAATCCAGTGCAAATTGTCTATCTCTTCCTCCAGTTCAAGGATCTTATTGTTAGTCCTCAGGGTGCGTGCGTTATATGTTGCCAGGTCAAGTCGTCGTAGGTGGCAACCGAACCTCCACCAGAGATTCTTAGCACCCCCCCTGCCCCGCCGTTTCCATGGTCGCCACCGTAGCCAGAAATAGCGGGGCCGTCCGTGTACTGGGGGCCGTTTATTCGTAACTATCATGGGGGGTATATTGCCATAGTTGCCACGCTTTGCGAGCGGTTTGACAACCGCAGTTTTTTTTCTATACTGTTGCTGCTATCAGGAAGATGCTGCTGCCCATCTCCTGCCTGTTTCCCTCTGTCGCCTCTTACGACACCCACAGAAAGATATGGGGTAGTGGGTATTCCTAACCGCCACTACACGGCAATCAAAATGATTGCTTAATTTTATAAAATATAATATAAATTCTATAAATTTGTATACCTTAAGTCTAAGAAGTAAGGAATCATAAATTCTATTATACATAGGGACTGCAAATGATTTATTTTTTTCGATATATTCTTTATACTATATATTATTTTTAAACTTCGTCAAACATTATTGTTTGTTCTTCAAAAGGATGAATTGATTCATCGTAATATTCTAAAGGTAGATCATTACTGGCAGGGTGTGTAGGAAATGGTGGTGCTATTTTCAATTTCTTCAAAGGTAGTACTGTATCATATAAATAACACACTGCTCCTGTTTCTCCAGGTATGCCCACACCCAACATCCACAGAATATTATGTTTAGTGTTAATACGAAGAATTTTGACACCTCTTAAAATTCGCCACCTAAAAAGAAACAAAATTTAAATAAATAAGTCTCACACAAAAATATATTTGTATAATTTAGCAGAGACGCTGCGACGTATCTGTGAGTGTGTCATATTTCCCTTTCCTTACATCGCCAATTTTTACCCCTTCCATTTCATTCGATCAATTTGCTTCCGTGTGGTCTCAGGACCTGAGACTCGGGTTATCGTTTGTGCTTTGCCCGGTGCTAATTTGCCTAATAGAAGTCTGTAACTAGGAGGCCTATATTGAATGTTGTGGATAGTCACATGCCAAATAATATTACTAATTTTACGTAACAATAAAGCTTGTATTTAATATTTAGCAATTAAGTTAGACAATAATGCACAGCATCATGGTGTGCGCATTATTCGGCTCGTGAATCTGACTGCTGACCACACCATGACGCCGTGTTTATAAACAAATGAATAAGAAACTGTTCAACAACAAAAATATTTTTGTTTTCTTACCTAGTGTAAGATTAACAACACAAGATAAATAAAAGTAATTTTAGATAAATCGCTCATTTTAAACACTTTAAATATATATTATATAATAGGCATATATTTTTTTATCACTATTTTGCAGTAACTTCCATCCTTCTTGCCTGTACGATAGCGTATCAGTTTCTGAACCAAATATTGGCTGTAAGATGCAATAATTTCATTTATATATTAGACCATGGTGGTCCGAAGATATTCTCAAAAGCGTCAAGTCATGTACCTAATCTGCGCGATGCGACAAATAATGCTTTATTATTCGAAAGATTCGCCTTTGTGAAACCTGAAATGTATGTTTCACTACGGTCAATTTGTGAAGAGAAATGGTTTTCCATAAAGAGAAAAGTTTGGGTGGGTTGGTCGAAAGTTAAACAAGTCATCTGAAGTACCCGTTCTTTGCACACAGCTCAACCTCATCCGCTATAGCCTCAGGAACAGCCGATAACACTATGCAAAGCTTACGTGGAAATATGCCGAAAATAGAACGAATTACACCATCCAGTCTAATTTCTGAAGAAAGTAAGAAATTTAGAAGTGAGAATGTTAATTTGAATGTCTTCACTAGAATATAAACATGAATATGTGCTACGCTGCAGTCGCTCTTTGTCATAAAAATAGTTGAGAAAAAAATGATTGATTCAGTACTTCTGTCCAACTTGGTAAGTAATATATGGATTTGCTTTCTCATATTGAACGAATGTATAGTTTTGAAACGATTAAGTGACCTTTCTTTTTTTTATAGAAGAGGGGGCAAACGAGCATGCGGCTCACCTGATGTTAAGTGACTACCGCCGCCCATGATCAACTGCAACACCAGGGGAATTGGAGGTGCGTTGCCTGCCCTTTAGAAAGGAGTACGCTCTTTTCTTGAAGGTCCCCAGGTCGTATCGGTCCGGAAAAATCGCCGGTGGTAAACTATTCCACAGAGAGGTTGTACGCGGAAGAAAACTCCTCTTGAAACGTACAGTGGTGGACCGCCAAGCATCCAGATGATGTGGATGGTATCGCGACGTTTGCCGCGTAGTGCGTTCACGAAATTTGGCGGCTGGGATTAATCCGAACAATTCCTCAGAGCACTCTCCATGGTATATGCGAAAGAAAATGCAAAGAGATGCAACATCTCTTCGCAGTGCCAGTGAATCGAGCCGATCGGAAAACACTCGGTCGTCGACGATTCGAGCCGCTCTGCGCTGGATGCGGTCAAGTGGAAGGAGCTGGTACTGGGGAGCCCCAGCCCAAAGATGGGAACAGTATTCCATGTGCGGCCGAACCTGCGCCTTGTAAAGTTGCAGGCGGTGTGCCGGCATGAAATACTATCCCACTCTGCTGAGCACGCCAAGCTTTTTAGAGGCCAATTTGTCCTTCTCTTCCAAGTGAACACGAAACTGCACGTCACTCGATATGTTGACGCCGAGGATTCCGATACCGGCTGAGGCAACAAGGGGAGTGCCTTGAAACTGAGGAGATACGACAAAGGGGTTCTTTTTAGCGGTTAACGCGCAAACTTGTGTTTTCTGGGGGTATAAACCAGTAACGATTTGCAAAAATGGCAGATGCATTCCCACGCTTCTGCTACAACTTCCGATATAAAAAAAAAACATAAATAGTAAATAATCTCCAGAAGCAGGAGGCTTGGATTGGATTTACTATTTGTATTTGTTTCCACTAGAGCTATAGCACCAATTTGTTTAAATAAAGTCATTCGTTTGCTTTTTATTAACAGTTCAATTTTCGCTAACATCAATGTCAATATTAAAGTTTTTTCTCAACCCTTTTTTATTCTATCAATTTAATTAATATTTAAGAAAAAGAAATGAAATAGTAACATATACATACATACATAAACACTCACGCCTGTCACCCAGAGGGGTAGGCAGAGACTACAGACTTCCATTTGGCACGATCCTGACACACCTCTCTCGCCTCCTTCACATACATACACCTCCGCATACATGCTCGTCGGTTAAGTCGGTACTCCTAATTTGACCCGTTTTCAATAAATCGCCAATTTGGTCGATAAATTTTCGCCTAGGACGTCCCTTTCCGACTCTGCCATTCACTTCTGCAACATAAATTTTCTTTGTCACTCTTTCCTCATTCATTCTTTCCACATGACCAAACCACCGAAGCATTCCTTTCTTAATCCTGGTCACAACATCATCTTGCAAACCACACTCTTCTCTTATTACACAATTTCTTACCCTGTCATTAAGATTCAGCCCTAACATACTCCTTAACGACCGCATTTCTACTGCGTTCATTCTACTCTCGTGCTTCTTCTGCCACACCCAACTTTCACTACCATACGTTAAAGTATGGACCAACACAGCATTGTGAATTGCCATACGTGCCTTTTTCGACACATTTTGACTCTTCACAATAGAGTGCAGGGCCCCATTTACTCTATTTCCCGCATTCACTCGTCGTTCTATATCCTTATCATATCTCCCATCCCTGCTAAATACGCAGCCCAAATATACAAACTCATCTACTTGCTCGATCAACTCACCTTCTATTCTTATTTCACAAATCGTTTTACTTTCTTCTCTTTCAAAAACCATAACCTTCGTCTTACTTGCGTTCACTTTCATATCCCTTTCTTTTAATGATCTGTTCATTAATGTAACCATCATTTGCAACTCGGCCGCCGACGACGCAAGGATAATTTGATCATCGGCATACAAAAGGCATTTGACGGTTAACTCACCCATTCTTAATCCGCATTCTTCAACTTTCAAATTTTGCAAACAACTGTCCATAAATAGGTTGAACAGCCACGGGGAAGCCACACAGCCCTGTCTGACACCTTTATGGATGTCAAACCAGTCCGAGTAGACCCCGTTGATCCTAACACAAGCACTAGGGTCCCTATAAAGGGACTCCAATGCCTGTATCAAGCCAGCGCCCAACCTAAATGACTTCAGTGTTTGCCATAGCACATCCCTATTCACTCTGTCATAGGCCTTTTCCAAGTCCATGAATGCACAAAAAACCTTTTGGTTTTTGGCCAAAAAACTTCTCCGCGATCATGCGCATGGAAAAGACTTGATCTGTACATCCCATTCCCTTTCTAAATCCCGTTTGCACATCCCAAATTTTTCCATCAGTTTCTTTCATGACCCTTTCAATCAGTACCTTAGCATACAGTTTTCCTACAATGCCAAGAAGGATGATGCCACGGTAGTTTTTACAGTCCTGCTGCGACCCTTTTCCCTTATATACTGGGACTATCACGGCTTTGCACCAGTCTACCGGTACCCGCTTCAGTTCCCAGCATAAATTAAACAAGGTGTGCAGCAGGCCTGCCACCACTTCCTCTCCAGCCCTTAGCATTTCGAGTGAAACTCTATCATATCCATAGCAGCCTTACCTGCTTTCATGCTTTCATGTTTGAAATAGTAATAATATTACAATTTCAAAAAGAGAACGAAAGTGAACACAAGTTACACGAAAATATTTTCAAAGATGGTAAAACAATATATTATGAAATAAGAATAGAAGTTGGTTGAGCAAGTGAATTAGTTTGTGTAATTAGGATGTATGTTTAGCGGGGTGACATGACAAGGATATAGAAAGAAGGGTGAATATAAGAAAGAGTGAATGGGGCTTTTCATTCTATTTTGGGAAGTCAGAATGTGTTAAAAAGGCATGTAAGGCAATTCACAGTGCTGTGTCAAAAATAAAAAAAACTTTATTGTTGTGTGTTAGTCTCTACCTTAAAGTATGGTAGTAAAAGTTGGGTGTTGCATAAGAAGCACGACAGTAAAATTAATGCTGTAGAAATGCAGTCATTAAACAGTTTGTTTGGGGTGACTAAATGATACGGTGTGAAAATGTGTGATAAGACGAAAGTGTGCTATCAAAGAGGATATTGTAATCAAGGTTAAGAAAGGAATATTTTGATGTTATGAGGGTATAAATAATGAATGCAGAAACTGCCACAAACATAAAGGGGCAGAGTTGGCAAGGAATACCTTAGATGGAAGTTTATCGAACAAATTGGTGATATATTGAAGATGGGCCAAATTAAGAGAAAATATATGGATGTATTAAAGAAGCAAGAGTGGTGTATCAGATTCATGCCAAATGGAAGTCCCTAGTCTATGCTTACCCCTCTCAAAGACAGGTGTGAGAGTAATAGTATTGCATAAGCGTATGCATACATAATTGTATGTATACGCTTATGAAATACATATTATCGTTACAACTACATCTTGGGACTGGATTTCTTTGAGAATCATTAGTGCATTGTAGATATTGTTAAGGAGTAATTTAATTTCCTGGTCAAGAAGTGTTTTTAGGAAGATCTAGCCAAGTTTATTTTTCAATGAATACTAGTGTCAAGGTCAGAAAATCTTGTAATGGCAAAAGTTCCAGCTAACATAACATTAAGAAGGAGTTGTCACTAACGAAAGCAACAGTTAAGAAGTTAAGAAGATTATGCTATCACACTAGTTTTCACATCAAATCCATTTTTATAATTGCTCAACAACCACTAGTCTTCTCCGCATTACTAGGTAAGTAAGTAAGTTCATTTCTGATGACTTCTTCTTGAAACTCCTGTTTCATGCAGTTCCTAGAGTTCTGTGCAAGGTCTCCTTGATAAACAGTCAGCATTCATTACAGACAGATATCACATCAAGAAAGGGCAGAATGGAAAACCAAAGCTGTTACACATTGATCAACTAGCATAATAGCATCATGCTATTATAAGCAGGAGTGCTACCAAGCCTGGGCTGACGCATCAACGTCCCGGGATGTAAACACCAGCGCTCTAAAAAAGAAGCGTCCAACTCGACTCTCGATGACGGGGTGAGTACGCCGCCGACCATCCCGCGGTGTGAGTGCTCCATGCCGGAAGTGCAGTTTACACAGCGCTCGGTTCGCAAAGCACTCCTCTCCCTGGACATCCACAAGTCGAGTGGGCCTGACGAAACCCCCCAATTGTGCTGAGGACGTGTGCTCCAGAGTTGACACCGGTTTTAACGCGTCTTTTCCGGTACTCCTACTCCCTTGGCGTAGTCCCAAAATCATGGAAGACGGCTTTCGTCCACCCGATCCCTAAAAAAGGCGACCGCTTAGTCCAACTACCGGCCTATAGCCATCACCTCCTTGTTCTCCAAAACAATGGAATCTATTGTTAACTGCCAGCTTATGAGGTACCTTGAGGATCACCAGCTAATTAGTAATCGCCAATACGGTTTTCGCCGTGGTCGGTCAGCTGGTGATCTCCTGGTCTACCTAAATCACAGATGGGTGGAGGCAGTAGAGTCCAAGGGGGAGGCATTGGCCATTAGTTTGGACATTGTGAAGGCCTTCGATCGGGTTTGGCGCAAAGCACTTCTTTCGAAGCTCCCTTCCTATGGGCTTCCCGAGAAATTGTGCGATTGGATCACCAGCTTTCTTGCAGATCGGAGCATCAAGGTCGTTGTAGACGGTGCAAGCTCCAATTACAAGCCTATTAATGCTGGTGTTCCACAAGGTTGTGTGCTATCGCCAACACTGTTTCTTCTGCATATCAATGATATGTTGCAAGCCCGTAACATTCATTGCTATGCAGATGACAGCACTGGTGATGCTCTTTATACCGGCCGTGCCAATATTTCTCGGGAAAACGTCTCCGAGTACCAGGACAAACTTGTATCTGAAGTAGAGTCTTTGCTGAACAGGGTCTCAGATTGGGGGCGACTAAATCCAGTCCAGCTTAACCCCCAAAAGACACAAGTTTGCGCGTTAACCGCTAAAAAGAACCCCTTTGTCGTATCTCCTCAATTTCAAGGCACTCCCCTTGTTGCTTCAGCCAGTATCGGAATCCTCAGTATCGACATATTGAGTGACATGCAGTTTCGTGGTCACTTGGAAGAGAAGGCCAAATTGGCCTTTAAAAGGCTTGGCGTGCTCAGCAGAGTGGGATAGTATTTCATGCCGGCACACCGCCTGCAACTTTACAAGGCGCAGGTTCGGCCGCACGTGTAATACTGTTCTCATCTCTGGGCTGGGGCTCCCCAGTACCAGCTCCTTCCACTTGACCGCATCCAGCGCAGAGCGGCTCGAATCGTCTACGATCGAGTGCTTTCCGATCGGCTTGATTCACTGGCGCTGCAAGAGATGTTGCATATCTTTGCATTTTCTTTGGCATATTCCATGGGGAGTGCTCTGAGGAATTGTTCGGATTAATCCCAGCCGCCAAATTTCGTGAACGCACTACGCGGCAAACGTCCCGATACCATCCACACCATCCGGATGCTTGGCGGTCCATCATAGTACATTTAAAAAGGAGTTTTCTTCCGCATACAACATCTCTGTGGAATAGTTTACCACCGGCGATTTTTGCGGACTGATATGACCTGGAGACCTTCAAGAAAAGGGCTTACTCCTTTCTAAAGGGCCGGCATCTGCAATTCCCCTGATGTTGCAGTTGATCATGGGCGGCGGTAGTCACTTAACATCAGGTGAGCCGTATGCTTGTTTGCCCCCTCTTCTATAAAAAAAAATATAATATCAACATGAATTGATTATTATTGGGGACAATCATATTTAGGAAGGAATAGTGTTACAACAGCCAGTTGAGTGTTGCATGATATTGTTCCTAAAGATACTAGCATACTTCTAGCAATCGATCTTCAACATCTACAATTATTAAGGACCTCTCCCATAGAAGCTTTGTGATTTTGGATGACATCATTCTACACTTACTGTGTGCATGGAAGTATACATACATTTTTCATTTCAATCTGTATTTTAATATAAAACGTTATTAAGCCTGTTAAAACAGAGTACACCACAAGTATGTTTAAAGCTATTTTCAACAGAGAAAAAGCAGAATTCCATAAGATGACATTTTGTCAAAGGGAATTTCTATTTACTCAGGTCCAAAATACTGTAATACTAAATAATTCTACAAACCTGTTACCCATATGACCAGGCATTTTAGTACCAGGCCACACACGAGCCTTTTCTCCACCTGCTCCAATGTTACCTGGTCTTCTATGTGTTTTTGTAACACCATGTGATGCTGGCATTCCACTAAATCCCCATCGTTTCATGACACCTTGAAATCCTCTATCTATACTGTAACATTTAACATTTGTTAACATATTTTAGGGTTCTTATATAAATATTTAAATTAGACAAATTTATACTGACGTTTTAGCTCTAACATCAACATAATCTCCAACTCTGAAATGTGTTGCAAACAATGGTGTCCCTGTAGGTAATGCTGAATTAGGTGACACCATGAATCTAAACAAATGACGTTTGGGTAACATCCCAACACTGTTAAAAATTCCACAGTAATCCTTTGTAACTGTACTTGGATCAACTGTTTCTGATCCAACCAATAGGCAACCTAATGTTCTTTTCTCTTTCCAGCATATTTTTTTTGTTCTCATTGGATTAAATTCTTCTGGAGGTATGTATTTTATTACATGATTGTCAACCACCTGTAATTTTTTAAATTAAACTATAAAATTCAGGAAAATTCATGCTATCATTGGTGAACAACCAAAACCATCATACAAAAAAGAAGAAGAATTGGGAAAATTATCCAAAAATTTTCTAAATTATTTTTACAGTCACCTGTAGAAGTGTTGTTTGGAATTTTTTACCATCTTTTGACCATAGAGGATAATTGCCTATTTTACGTGCAATTAAGCCCACTCTACGTGTGAAAGGGGTCCACTGAACAGTATGCTGATCTACATGAGCTAAAGGCGATTCCAAAGCCAACTGTGAATTAAGTTTGTCCTGCTTGATTTCTTCAATAAAATCTCTATTTTCTTGGGTTAACATGTCCTCACTCATCTGGAATATGATAAAAGAAATTTTCAATTTTTAGAAAAGGATACACATCACATTATTAAAACAAGTAATACATACCACTCTTTCTTTGGGCATAAACCAATGTGGTGGTCGGTACTTTGGGGGTTTATAATATGCATTACGTCTTATTGTAACACGATTCACACTGGAAAAAAATGGTTGTAGGATAATGTTAGTGGGCTGTGTAAGAATATTTACTCACACAATTGTGCTGTGGATGTCGCAAGAGGCGACAGAGGAAAAATGAATTGGAAGAATGAATGTGAATCTTCCTGATAACAATTCAAAATAATAAAAAACTGTGGTTGACAACCCGCCTGCCAAGCATTGCAACTATAGAAAAATCCCTCCGGAGGCGATCTATAAGCCAGGCTTTTATAGGCTGTAATGGAGGGTTATGAGTCTCGTGTTTGCTAGACGGATACATTAGAACTACATAGGCTGTCACATGTGTCATAAGTACCTCAATTTACTGAGGGTTGTACATAAAATCTTCATATTAAATGTAGCCATTGTAATATTTTGTTTCTTTGGCTTTCCTAGTTTCTTGTTATCTTTGTCCACGGATCTTCGTCTTTTAATTTTAACTGTTGACTGTTGTATTTTTGAACCTCTATTTTTATTACGTAGGTAAGTTACTATTTACGTTAATACTCTCTATTGAATACCACAGAAGCATAGAACAATATCTTGAGCAAAGAGTAATATATTCACTACGATATAAGAGTCGGTTTTTCCATATTAAAAACAAATGTAATGTTAAATGAACTGGCTTTACGGCTCTGGGTTCTAGGCCTTCTGTGCCTATCATTTCTTTCAAAATCTTTTCATATATTTTTTTCTTCACAATATGCTGATGCGCCACATTGTGAAGTTTTTGACGACAGCTCAACCCAGCGGACTGTTGATGACGACAGCCACTCAAGTTAATAAGGCGCCCAAGCGATCAAATTAACTTGAGGTTTATATCAACATCAAAGCACTTGTTTTGTCGTTTCCTCTAATAGTTCACACGCGCAGACACTTAATTCACAAAATCGCATCACTTATACGAATCAAAATCAACTTCAAACCATTTTTCAAGCGACAAAACATTGGTCGCTTTTATAATTTGCCGTAGGACGGCACGGCACGGCACGGTTTTGCCGTCACGGTTAAATAGGAAAGCAAAATGTATGAAATTGTATGCAGACGTTTTTAATTTATCGGTCACGG
The DNA here is from genome assembly GCA_907164705.1 of Parnassius apollo. Classification (NCBI taxonomy): domain Eukaryota; kingdom Metazoa; phylum Arthropoda; class Insecta; order Lepidoptera; family Papilionidae; genus Parnassius; species Parnassius apollo. The sequence continues at coordinate 7,371,727 of CAJQZP010000935.1, forward strand.
CAACGGCAACGGCATCCCGTGAAAGGCAAACGTCAGCCGTGCCGTCGCCGTAGCACACTGCGCTCCCTATTAAACCGTCGCGGCATTATTGAGATTGTATTATGTACGTACAAGAAATGTAGCTGTGTGTGCGGAGCCAGGTAGGCGGCGCGGGCAGCTGCATCACGGCGCCATTTGTGTACGTTGTGAAAGAAAAATGACGTTTAAATACGATATAGTAACCTTACTGGAACTTTTTGAAACAAGACCATTCCTATGGGATAAATCATCGGACGCGTTTATAGATAAAGTTGTTAAACAAAGGGCATGGAACGAGATCTTCCGCTTCTTGGAAGAACGTTATGATGAATTAACTACTGATGAAAAGAAACAAGTTGGTAAGATATTTTTTATTTATCGACTGAATAAAATGTTCAATAGATTATATTTTTTGTAATTGCCAGGGCAGAGATCCAACATTGGAAATAAAATAATTCGCAAAACATGTTCGGACACCTCGTACTGATTTGTATGTTGATTTTGTTTTGCTTGAGGATAAACTGGTCTTGGTTATTTAAGATAACGTAGTCTTTTGCCATATATCCACCATACTCTTTGACAATATTATGTAGTACAACGCAGGCATTTACTATATCCATGCTAAACATTTTCGACACATTTAGTGGCCGATGCAATTGTTTTTATTTGTTGCATAGTATGCTGAATGCACATTCAACGTATTGTCGCGCTCGAGAAAGTCTATAATTAAAGACTCGTTGTTTCACACTCGTTCGTTTTAGAATTTGCTCGTTTTCTGGAAAAGCTGCATCTGCGACAAAAATGTATGGAACTTTCACTTTTTCTGGTGGCAGACTCTAGGGGTTTGGTATTTCAAGATCATGACTATTCAATAGTTTCCAAAAAGTTGTGTTTTGAAAAGTGGCAGAATCACAATCTTTCCCATATGCTCCTCGACATATATAACCTGCAATAAATCTGAAAATGGCGTCCGCTCGCGTGCGTTCTCGCTCACTCTCTATCGCTGTCTATACTCACACAGTGAAATACGCGCTACAAAAAAATAGTCAGTCAAGATTCGCTTTCCACCCTACTTCACGCACTCCGAGTTATCGTTAAATTCGTTCCGTTATTTTGTTGTTTTCGTTGATATTCATTGTTGTTTTTGTTGAGTTTGATTGTTATTTGTTTGCGTTACGTTTGATTGTTATTTATTTTCGTTAAGTTTTTATTACGAACGTTGACATTTTGTGATTGATTGAGCAATGGCTTCACGAAAACGTGGAAAGATTTTTCACAGTGATGCACGTGACATTGTTTACAACGTTATAAAATACTTTGACGAAGAGAAGAACTTGGAGCGTTATCATCCGTTAAAGTATAGCGCCGCACGCGCAGCGATGGCGACTAATTTATCGATGGCTACTATATCGAAAATAAAGAAAGAAGGTAATGACATGGTACCTACACATTTTATTTTACACGGTTGCTTTATGGGCGTGACCAAGATAGATGGATAAATCATTTTATTTGAAGATGATTAGCCTTACCTCTATCGAGTATGATTTTCTATATAGATTTTCTGGCCTGGAAACGAGTGTGGTTTTTATATAAATAGCTTTTGGCCTGGAAACTAGTCCTTTTGGCAGCGAGTATGACTAAGTTCAGTGTCGCTCTATAACGATAACTGACGGTAATAGTAATATTTTACTCTTATTTCAGGTAAACTTGCAGAACAAACCAACACCAAGCTCCGTACGCCGAGTAAGGGCAGAAAAGGCAAAAATAATACGCGTGTCCCCATGGACAACTTCGATATATGTGCCATTAGAAATATTGTGGCCTCAATATACGACGGTTCGAAAGGATGTACCTACGTTGAACAAGATTCTGGCGTCAGCAAAAGCTGAATTAAACTATAAAGGCTCCAAAACGACATTAAGAAAGATTTTAAAAGAAAAGCTCGGATTTAAATTTAAAAAATGCCAACAGAACCGAATGGTGCTCATAGAGCGCGATAACATAAAAGCGTGGCGAGTTAAATATTTACGCCGCCTCTGACAAAATGATGCCATGGGTGCGGAAAAAAAGAAAGTAGTGTATATGGATGAGTCGTGGATCCATGCCCATTATACTGTCAGCAAGTGCTAGCAGTCATCCACCGAAAGAGGCGTTCATATATCCTGGTCAAAGGTGGGTGATGGTTCACGCCGGCTCAGAGGATGGGTTTGTGGAGGGTGCAGGATTATTATTTAAAGCTAAATCAAAAAAAGGCGACTACCATAACGAGATGGATGGTAATAACTTTACGAAATATTTAAAAGAAAAACTAATACCAAATCTGCCTGAAAACTCCATTCTCGTCATGGATAATGCATCCTACCACAGTATGCAGTTGGATAAAGTTCCAACGACTGCAACCCGCAAAGCGGAGATAAAGATATGGATGCAGGAGCACGGTGTCTCATTTGAAAAAGACTGGACCAAAGCAGAGCTGCTCATGCAGCTAAAGAAGCATCGCCCAGAGAAAAAGTATTTGGTGGACGAACTTCTGCGTGAACATGGCCATGAAGTCCTCAGACTCCCTCCTTACAACTGCGACCTGAACCCGATAGAACATGTTTGGAATTTAATAAAACAACGGGTCGCAGATAAAAATGTGGAGCAACACGAAAATAAAATTGAGGAGTTCACAAAAGAGGCCATAGCTTCAATTACGCGAGACGACTGGAAGAAACAAGTAAACCACATCAAAAGAGTCGAAGAAGAATACTGGAATCGCGATGTAGGTAGGGAGAGTGAAATTGAGGACTTCATTATCAGTGTCGGTATGAACAGCGACAGCGAAGATGAAAGTGACGACTATGAAGACCAGGACTGTGAAAGTGACCAGTCCATGGAGGATTATAATCAATTGATGGAGGGAATTGAACCAATTATGAGTTCAGATGACCAGGATACTGCTGGACCAAGCGGTTTATAAAACCTTTTCTCCCCTGTTGGTCGTTTTAAAGCCATAAAAATAAATTAAATTAACTTCAAATTCTCTGTCTGATTCGTACATTTTTATACTAAATCCTTTTCTTGTGTCTTATAGAGAACTAATAATCATTTAACTAGGTAACGCCTGTCTTGTTCAAAAACCAGCGTGAAAAGATCGCACAAAACACGCGTACGCGTCGGCGGCGTCGGTCTAGTGTGCACACCTATCACATACGTCGGCGACGTCTCAGAGTGTGTGCGTCGGTCTAATGTAGTTCCGCCTTTACTTTACTGGCCTAAGGGATAATGACGTGACTTTATATGTATGTGTGGTGGTATTTTTGTAATATGATTCTGATATGTAACAATTAATAAAGACAAATTTTAAAATCCAGTGTCGTATGTACCCTTGCTCCTTATTTATTTTATTAATATTTTTTGACATTGTTTCTACTATTATTAATTAATAATATTAAAAAAAGAACAATTTATAACAAAAAAAGTCAATAAAAAAATAAAAATCGATGTTTGAGAACTTGTTTTGCCAACCGTACCATGTGTACCCGCCGCCATTTTCAGATCTATTCTCTATCTGCGCGGCTTATATAAATTTGTATTCAGAGTCACATTTAGTCATAAGTACAATGGAGTAATAACCTTTGTAATTATAATGCAATGCACCTGTATGTGGAAAATTTTGTACTCTTGTTTCCCGTCGATTGCTCCTAAGCAAAATGGAAAATGAGCATTTTTTTTGAAGCCATTTGCAATCTTTCGCCAGTTTTCTTCTGTGGGTTTTGGTAGATATATCCATATCTTCTGACAAACGTGTCGTATTATTTGGCTGAGAGTTCCAACGCCAATTCGGTAATTGTAGTACATATCCCATAATGTTGAACCAGTCGCCAGGTATCTGAAACAGAATATTCATTTTTTATTAACCCGTTTTACTGGTTTAGGAGACAAAATTACAATGAAATGGATAAATATAAAAGATTCCTTTCTTGAATCCTTAAAAACAAAGTCAGGGTAGGGAGCTAAAAAACATACGTTTATGCCAATCATCTCCAATTTTTGTTAAAATGTAGCCAGAAAGAAAATACTACAGAGTCGCTGAGCAACACTGACAGTTCTGTAACTGGGCAAGACTTCTGCAGCAAATGATAAAACAGATGATGAATATATTGATGACGATATAAATCGTTCACCAAATAAAAAGAAGATTAAGAAAGTAACAATGTCATCAAGAAAATTAGAAAACATTGAATCGCAAATAATTGAAGAATTGAAAAAGACAGAGACACATACGTCTCCTGACGATAAATTTTTTACATCCTTTGTTCCATATTTAAGCGATATGTCAGAGTGAGAAAATTGATTTACATAGGGATATTTTAAATTCCATAAAAAATGAAACAAAATCGAGTTCAGGCAAGAAGTAACCTGCTACTACTTATCCATCACCAAATCCACTATCTAAATCTAAAGCTAACATTGAAAGGCAATGTTATAAGGAAAACAAACAAGACCCAGTGCAAAGATAAAATCTGCAAACGCCTTTTGTGATAAAAACTCCAAAGCCATCTTCATCCAAGTCAGTGATTATTATGTTTAGTAAGATAACAGTCATTGTATGACTCAAACACGTCACTAACATCTTTTTTTTGTAATGTGTTACGTAGTAATTTATGTGTGATTGTTAAGTAAGAATATAACATGAAAGGATCTCACCGGGATGGAATCCATATTTTCCTATGTCTCTAATCGACGACTACTGACGAAACCCTGAACTAGCACTAGCTAGTTTTGACGCAGGTTAGGTTGGTGCTGGTGCTGTCACCAGTTATTAACAATGCCGGATGCTCCTTGATGCTCGTCTGTGTCTGTAGACGACACGGCCGCCTGTTAGTTTAAGATTGCATGCGCAGTTACGACGTGCCCGTCGTAACTACTTATGCGGGACTTTACGGGGCCGGCCCTAGTGACTGACAACTTTCTTCAAGAGGTATCGGTAGTTATAGAGTACTCTATAAATATCGTAGGGCACACTAAACTTGTGGTCCAACAAAGTATGGTTTCTGGGGTTATTTTTTTATTAAGGGGAAATAATAAAAATACTACCTCAAATGGCTTAGCAAGATCCTCAGTTATGCCCAAAATATTGCAGCATTAATTTTGAAATAAATATATGGTAAAGTTGAGGATTAATGTTAAGTACAATGTTAGACGAAAATATGATTACGTAACATTTTCTCGATAGAAAAAAAAATCTAAATTTACCTCCAAACTGAACAAGAAACCGCTGGTATTCATAAAATACTTTAAATTAGATCATGAAACGTTGCATACTAACTGAAATAACTATAAGGAAGGGAGGGGCTTATGTTTTTTTTTAATTACCATTATTTTTTACTGTAAAAAGAAATTACCTGAACTTTCGGGGTCTTGAAGCTTGTTTCCTGCCGCCCGATCAATCTCCATCAGTCTTGCTTTTAATCAGAATACATATTACGTAACAGGATGACGTAAAATTAAAATGTTATATAACTGTAATAAAAATAAGAGACGACTGGGTTAGCGTAAAGAGACAGGCATAAATATTATAAAACTAATGAAATAAGTGTCTAACGACCTTTCTACTTACAGTATTAGTGATTACAAACATGACGGTACATAGCATACGACGCTCGGTGAAGTGGGGGCGAAATTAGAATTTGAGCCGACTTACTATATCCCTTTAAAACGAAGATTCCCCCATGTAAGTTGTACCTTAGCCCGTTCTTTGTCAAACCAGAGTTTGTCTTTCGCCGACGCCTCGGTCATCCTTTGTTGCACAAGACATTGCAATGCATCGTAATTAATGGATGTGGATATAAAAATTGAACAATTTAAGTAACTCGGGGGATACACAGTTCGATCGTCGGGTGAGAAGTGTAAGAAGAGTAGTGCCTATCGTTCTACGTATTTATCGAGTTTTTTGACGCATTTCTAATTCGTCAGTGTTAACGCGAGATTTAGGCACAAAGACACAAATAACTAGAATTTGTGGTGACCTAAACGTTAAGATTCATGGTAAACATATAATGCGCGTGGATGACGCCAAAAACCTTGGCATTGCCTTCGACACTAATCTCAGATTTAAAAATCATGTCCTTAATATGGTAAAAAAAACTGTTTATCTGTGTTTATCGCCTACAGTTTTTATACCAAATCAATAATCAACTTTCTGTACCATCACGCATTGCTCTTTGCAAGTTATTGGTTTTGCCTAGGCTCTACTACGGGGATGTTGTTTATGGACCCCGGATTTTCAGCAAAACAAAGCGACTAATACAACGCGTGCAAAATGCATGTTGTCGGTTCTGTTTTGATGTACCTCCCAGAAATAATACGCCCTTTCTAAACAATGCTTCCATGCTCAATATGGACTCACGTAGAGAGCTACATTTAGGGGGACTAGTCTTTAGTGTTATTAAGTTTAAAAAAAAACCAGAGTACTTGCATGCAAAGATAAAGTTTGCTAAGCAAAATTCCGGAAAACAATTGAGGTCCACAAGATCAGCACTCCTATAAAAAGCCATAAAACAGCGGCATTTACTGGCAGTTTCCGATATATGGCAACGAAGTGTTGGAATAACATCCCACCGCCAATAAGAAATCTTAACACCAACTACAAGTTTAAAAATAAATTCAAAACATATCTTCTAGATAAACAAAAACAAGGTATTCCCAAACACTTCATTTGCCAGCTATAAACCATGGCGTATTCTTTTTTCTTTTTACTTTTACTAACTCATGGTTGGCTAAGTCATTTGGTACTAGCCTTAATTGGGTGCGCAGTCTTACACATCTTTTCCGTAATTTTTTACTAAATTAAACCCAAGATATAAATCACAGAGCTGAAAGGACACTCTCTTTCAAGGATCTTTCAGACATAATTACGCTACAATAATATTAACGTGCAAAAATAGTTTTTTCTTTCTTTCTGATTGTACTATTGTGCTCATTTTCTTCTCGCCACCTCGAGGGTAATAGCTGAAAGCTCTCTGCATTAATCGCTGAGCTATGACCCATTTGTTAAACTGCACCACACATGTACATTTAGATCTTAAGTTTATGTATTTTTTTATAATACTCTGATTTGTATATCTAGTTTAATCACTGAATTTACGTGTGTGATTGGAGAAACAAATAAACGCTTTTATCTATCTATCTATCTATCTATCCATCCATCTATGTATCTAACCTTGAGTAAAGACGAAAGAGTACTTATTAAGGAGAGCAAGTAGTTAATTTATCTCAAAGTCATCAATTAAATCAAGATAAAAATTTTCAAAAATAGGTCTATGTGATCGTATATGCATAACAAGAGGTTTAAGAAATTAGGGTAGCACCATTTCTGGTAATAATTACACTTAGACCCGTTTCATGTAGTAAGTTTGCATCAATTAAAACGTCTGAAGTTATTTCGAAGTCGGGTAGTACGTGAAACAAAATCTCTATAGGAATATTTAATCTCTATAGGATTAATCACGCATAATAGCTATTAATGTGCTGGTAGATATAACAGGGAACGAACCTATTACATAAATAGTTCACAACTTGATTCTTATGCCCTGGAAATTAATTCGCAATGGATTTACGCATAATGGAACACTCGGCGCCGCTATCGAAAACAGTATTTATAAGCAAATTACCTACTCGAACATGCACGATGTTTAAGATAGAACTGCGGGTACTATCACTCAATTAATTTATATTAGAAGTTATTTGTTTTTCGCGGCGAAAAAACGACTCGAATGTGTGACCAGGCTTTGAACAAAATGAACAAAATTTACTATCACTAGTTGTAGCTAAAGGCGTCGACCGATTTTTATCAAATGAAAGGACATTAGACTTACTTTTATTACGGCAATTATCAGAAGTATGACCGATCTTTTCGCAAATACTACAAGAAGAACTTCTGTTATCAGAAAAATATTTAAAACGCTTTTTGGGGCGGTAGTTTGAATTATTTTGGGATGCAACGGGACGCTTAACACGAATGGATTAAGCAACGGATATCAATTCTGGCACCAAGGTGGCCCCAACATTCATTAACTCAATTCTAAGGCGTTCGTCACCCACGGTTCCGATAACGGCCTTTACAGCATTACTGTTTTCAAGTTTGTATTTCGTCACGCATCTCCATAGAAGCCATGCCCGAGATAAGAACTCTGCGATATCTTTAGAAGAGTCGTAAACGTGTTCTCTAAATTTCAGTACGTCGCGCGGGTAACGGCTTTCCGGTTCGAAGGTGGTGGTAATGTTTTGACGCAAATCTTCCCACGTAGAAGTAGTCACTAGCTAGTTATCGGCCCCCATTTTAGCACGTCCCTTCAAAAGGTTAGTGACTTTCATTCGAATGTCATAATCGCTGAGTTGATAGGTGTTTTTAGCCGAATAAATGTGATTGCACCACTCACGAACACCCACATTACCATCAGGGTTGCTAGAGGGTAGAAAGACTTCAGTTATCTTCATCTTTTCTGGTGACCGAGTACTGAGTCGCTCGCTCATAGAACGCATCATATTGACCATTTCCAAAAAAAAAATCTTGTGAAATACCTTCGTGAGCTGCGGGCGCGCAACCTTCACGTTATGCAAGTCGTTGAGGATTGCCGGCACATATGGAACGCACGTGCGATCCCACTTCTGATGTCGTAGCGGAAACCACGGGGTTGGTTTTATGGTGAGGCAGCATGACTGTCCCCATTTGACAAGGGTTCAGTCGTGCTACCGTATATTGTTTCCATTGTAATGAAAGAGATCTAAGACCACACACTTTTAATTTTGCATTAAAATAACTTTGTTCTACACATCTTATTATGAAAACTCACAAATAATACTCACAAAGTTTGACCAGGAAGATAGAAATACACTGATGGGCGCAGGAACAGAATTGATTCTATTCCCGCGTTCATACAATAAGGAAAACGTAATAACGACTTAGGTGTGCTCTGATTGGTCGATACTTCACTAAACAATAACTTTTTATTGAATTCATTAGGTTGCTTAAGTAATTTCAATTACCAGGATTAATAATCAAATCAACAATTATTTGTTTCTACGATTTAAAACAATATTTGAGACAAAAGTTGATACTCGAATAAATAGTTGTTTTAATAGGAATTAGTTGTCAATAAAGAGATTTATAAATCAAAAGAGTTTTAAAGAACTAGCTAGTTACAAGATGTTATGTTTCTGATAAATTGCTGTTATTAAATTGTAGTAATAAAAATTATACACTGTTGACTAATGTAATTTATACCAATTTAAAAGACAATGCAAAGTTTAGGCTTCGTCAACAGAATATGTCCTTGCGGCGACATTATATATATATATATATATATATATATATATATATATATATATATATATATATATATATATAAAGACATCGATAGTATATTACTCTTTACGATATACCTTATATAGTACTAGTACTCACTAATTACAAAAAATTTAAATCAATTTTACCTATTACGAAGTTGAGGTTTGGCCGTTCTTCACCGCTTGTCTAATCCATAGGCACACGATACCTTTGTACCTTGTGTAACAAAACGCATGGCTTCTATGACTTTTTTCTCGCAAGCATTAAGCTATAGTTTGTAATGCTTCCTATCTCATTTTCTTCCACATTAAATCTTATCAATTTATGTGTCTGTCTCTTTTCACTGTCGCTTTTTCGTTTCATAGACTTTTAAATTACAACGATGCTAAAGAAGTTTTCACTTCAAAACTGCAATGTTAGCCCGCTTTCATCTATGACTGCTTCATCACCATTCGCCAAGCGCAATCGCAGTGAATACCATAAATTTCAAGAACAACTCAATATTCAAGAACAATTTGTATACAATATAGGTATAAATAGGAATCTATATGTAATAATTTCACGTTAATCTTCAATGGTGATTTGACATTTAATTAAGTGGAATATAGGAACAGGCAATAATATCCGCACAGTAAAATAGTGTGATATTGCACCATATTAAAAACACATGTAAGTAGGTACTTATTTAGCTTACAATATGTATTAATATACGCTCGTTCATCTACTATTTAGGCACACTTCTATTTACGGATCTTCTTCACCAAGGCATTGGTGTTTTTGTTTATGTTACACTGTTACTTATAAAAATCTGTTCAAATAAATTTCGCCAAGGGAATCAACTTTATCTGGTGGTATGTAAACTAGTATAATATTTAAGTTGTATAGTGAGCTGAGAAATCGGGCTGGCAAGCTGGCACGTATAGATTTAATATATTTAAAACTCCAATCTACACGCTTAGTCGCACCTAGTTCACGACGGATACATATCACTTACACCTCCACCCGAACTCTTATTCGTAGCCACCAAGTCCCTGTCGCGTCGAAATAAATCAAACCTCCCATCACATAATTCGTTATCAAATATATCATCTTGCAACCAGGTACAGTGGGAGTATAACATTGTAGTTACACGATAGTATATTATTATATAAGTCAAGGCATTTAGTGCGGAGACCACGTACGTTCTGATAAAATATATTTAATTTCCAATCTATAGATATAATTAAGGAATGAATATGAATCTAAAGTTTTTTTAACAACTTCCCGTACAACCAACACGGTGCAAACAATAAATAAAGATAGTAGTAGAATAGTAGCAGTGAAAATAAACTTAAGTGTACGTTTTTGTTTACAGCATAAGTAACAGCCTCATAAGTCATAATTACTATTCAAATTCAAATTCTTTATTGCATAACTTAATCTATTACATAGCATATTGTGGTTGGAGCTTCCTTTCAAGCAAAGGATTTGCTTGTACCACGAAACACCGCTCTTCCAAACAATGGCTATATAAAATTAGTTGAGGTGAAAAATAATAGAAAATTAGTTATTTAATTATAGAAGTATAAAATAATACATGCACATTATTATTACATTATTGTACGAATTTAGAGTTACAAATATGGCGTGTGCGTGCGCGTGTGCGTGTGCGTTTGCGTGTGCGTGTGTGTGTGTGTGTGTGTGTGTGTGTGTGTGTGTGTGTGTGTGTGTGTGTGTGTGTGTGTGTGTGTGTGTGTGTGTGTGTGTGTGTGTGTGTGTGTGTGTGTGTGTGTGTGTGTGTGTGTGTGTGTGTGCGCGCGCGTGTGTGTGTATGTGTGTGCGTGCATGTGGGTGCGTGTGTGTGTTGTATGTATGTATTGAATATGTACCCTTGTAAATTATTTTTATTATGTGGAATATAACACATATTGGTTTATTGGCCCCACGACTGTGCTTTGGGGTCAGAAGTTATCATTGTTCAATGAATAACTTTCTATACCGGTGAGCGCAGCGTAGAGCAACCCTCCACTAGATAGAGTGACGACCTAGTAACACATACAGGAATTCGATGGATACAGGTAGCTCAGAACCGTGTTTTGTGGCATTTCTTAGGAGAGGCCTATGTTCAGCAGTGGACTTATGAAGGGCTGTAATGAATGAAAAAACACTAAAACTCTTTTTTACCAATGCTGAACTTATGTGAACTACGATGATTATTTTATCGATAAAAATATCGACATAGTCCTTGCTCTGCGTTGCTTACGCATGTAGACAGTGGCACCAATGTATCGACAAGTGTACAATTTCATGGTATGTGTCAATGCTATGAACACAAACACGTATGCTGTTGTGTGCGTGTATGGTGACTTGGTGACGCAATTCAATTTTTTCATTTATATTTAAGTATGCAGTAGTGTGTTTTCCTCGCCTTCCCCTGAAAGTGACGGACTTTTTGTTTAGGAACTAACGTGTATGGCCTCTACAATTGGTTGAATATTCAAAGCCTGTGGGTATCAGGCCCTGATTACCACTGGTTTGCACCATTCCTAGGTCCCCCATATAATCCCAGCAGACTTCACCACCCGCATACCTCCATCGATCAGAACCACTAAATGCGTCGAATTAGGCGTAACACACCCGCAGATGCATCACAAGACGCAATACCGCAAAGAGCAGTAAGCATCAATACAACTACCATACGGATACCGGCCCCTCGCAACATCCCTATCGACTTTGGCAACAAAATTGGTATTGTTGTCAACAAAAAATAGCACGATCACCATTATCACCATCGCACATCGCTACAAACCTCACGATACCATCCATGTCATCTGGATGACTGACGGTCCACCACCGTGCGATTTAAAAGAAGTTTTCATTCTCGCACATCTTCTTTGTGGAATCGACTACCACCAGAGATTTTTCGGGACCGTGTCCTCCCCCTCTCTTCGGACCTCGGATAATCCTATAATATTCCAGCGCAACTTGTCTATCTCTTCTTCCAGCTCCAGGATCTTCTTTTAAGTCCTCAGAGTGCGTGCGTTAAATGTTGCCAGGTGGAGTTGGCATTGGTGATAACCAAACCTCCACCGGAGATTCTTAGCACCCTCTGCTCCGCCGTTACCATGGTCACCACTGTAGCCAGGAATGGCGGGCCGCCGAGGACTGGGGGCCGTCTATTTGTGTAATTCTTCATGGGGGGGTATATTGCCATAGTTGTCACGCTTGGCTAGCGGGTTGGCACCCGCAGTTTTTTTGTTGTACAGTTGCTGTTATCAGGAAGATGCTGCTGCCCACCTCCTGCCTGTTTCCCTCTGTCGCCTTTTACTACACCCACGGGAAGATATGGGGTAGTGGATATTCTTACATTAAATTCTTAAATATCCACTGTTCAGTGATGTCTCAGTGATCGCAAGGGTGAAAACTGGCAGCAATCACCGAATGGTTAGAGGCACACTGAACCTAAACGTTAAATTGGAGAGGTCTCGTCTAATGAAATCAACGCTCCGTCCCCCTCGTGCTCTAATCCACAATCCCGAAACCTTTCAGCTCGAGTTACGTAACCGCTTACAGTGCCTACAAGATTGCAATGCAGTGGACGATATGAATGACAAGCTCGTGGAAACTGTCCATGCGTTCGGAGCTAATTTCTGCAAGACCCACCGCAGAAGAACACAGAAACTCTCCGATCACACTCTTAATCTCATGGCTGTTAGACGGGAGATGAGGCTGCAATCGTCAACAGATTTGACAGGATACAGGCAACTGAACGGACAGATCTCCAAATGCATGCGGCGAGACTTACGCAACTTTAATACTTCTCGTATTAAAGAAGCGATTAAGCGGAACCAGGGCTCCAAAGTCTTTGCCAGAGATCTGTCTGCCAGAAAGAGCCAACTGTAAAAGCTGAAGAATGAGCGTGGCAGCATCGTTTCCGGGACACCTGAGATTTTGAGTGAGATTGAGAGGTTCTATGGGCAGCTGTACACATCATCGTTGGAGCCACACGCAAGTGTGAGTAAGGATCCAAGAGCAAGTATTATCCGACACTATTCCGATGATATCCCGGACGTTAGTCTAAGCGAGATTAGAATGGCTCTCCAGCACCTTAAAATGGCAGGGCCCCAGGCGAGGATGGAATTACAGCGGAGCTTCTGAAAGCGGGTGGAACACCGGTACTTGAAGTCCTTCAGAAGCTCTTCAATTCCGTTCTCCATGGTGGCATTACTCCGGAGGCGTGGAGCAGAAGTGCGGTGGTCTTGTTCGTTAAGAAAGGCGAAAACGCTCTCTTGAAGAACTACAGACCGATTTCCCTTCTGAGACGCGTCTACGTGCTGTTTTCGAGAGTCATTACGAATCGTCTCACACGCAGACTAGACGACTTCCAGCCTCCCGAACAAGCCGGTTTCCGAAAAGGCTTCAGTACCATAGACCACATACATACCCTGCGGCAGATTGTATAGAAGACCGAAGAGTACAATCTGCCACTTTGCCTGGCGTATGTCGACTATGAGAAAGCCTTTGATTCCGTCGAAATTTGGGCGGTGCTACAGTCCCTTCAGCGGTGCCAAGTTGACTGTCGGTATATCGAAGTGCTGAAGTGTTTGTACAGAAGGGCTACGATGGCTATCCGAGTACAGAACCAGAGTTTGAAATCTATTCAACTGCAGATAGGTTTAAGACAGGGTGACGTTATATCCCCGAAACTCTTCACCGCTGCGTTAAAGGACGTTTTTAAGCTATTTAACTGGAAAGGATACGATATTAACATCAATGGCGAGTACATCACTCACCTTCGGATTGCCGACGATATAGTTCTTATGGAAGAATCGCCGGAGAACCTAAGCACTATGCTCAATGACCTCAATGGTGTCTCCCAACGGATAGGTCTTAAGATGAACATGGACAAAACAAAGATCATGTTTAATGTCCATGTCACACCTGTGCCAGTAGTTGTTGGGAGCACTATGCTCGAATTTTTGACGAGTATGTTTACCTGGGACAAATAGTCCGACTAGGTAAGTCTTACTTCGACCGAGAGGTCAATCGACGGATTCAACTCGGCTCAACAACGTTGCCCGTTCGGGAAATTACGACACATCTTCTCGTCAGGTACCTATACTTCAAACTCTGAAAACTCGATTGTACAACCAGTGCGTGTTGCCAGTGATGACTTACGGATCTGAGACGTGGTCCTTAACTTCTGACCGTATGAGGACGCTCTAGATCGCTCAGCGAGCTATGGAGAGGGCTATGCTCGGAGTTTCTCTGCGTGATAGACTTAGAAATGAGGATATCCGCAGTAAAACCAGAGTGACCGACATAGCCCAACGGATTAGTAAGCTGAAGGGGCAATGGGCCGTCCATATAACTCGAAGAACCGATAACCGATGGGGAAGAAAGGTTCTCGAGTAGCAGCCTCGTACCGGTAGGCGTAGTGTAGGGCGACCCCCCACTAGATGGAGTGACGACCTGGTAAGACATGCAGGAAGTCGGTGGATGCAGGTGGCTCAGGACCGTGCTTTGTGGCATTACTTGAGGGAGGCTTATGTTCAGTATGGACTTGTGAAGGGCTGTAATGATGATGATGATATATATGTGCCATTTTGTTCGATAACTTGTCTCCATCTTGTGGGTATATGACCAGTGGCGTAGCTAGGTTACCAAGGGTCCTGGGCCAAATCAAACTATGGGGCCCCACTGGTATCTAAACTGGTTGGGTTATATCAAGTAAAAATTTTAAATATACAAATACTTTAAAAATGCTAAGCTATTTTATCATCAACTTTTTTCGTACACTGAAGTGCAGGTAATAAAAATGTTAAACAGTAACAACATAAATTACAACATAAATTACTTGGTGTAGGTATTGGGCAATAAAACGAAATAGAAAAGATTCAAGAGTTTATTATATTAAGATCGGACCTACCAACTGACTGAATAACAATTATTTTTACAATCTTTTCCTAGCTTTAGTTTTCGCAAAAGTATCAATGACTTCGGTTAAATCCAGGTTTGATGCGGTTTTGTTTTCAATTGCTATTAGCGATTAATGTCGGAGTCGAGTTTGGTCCATACTATTTCTTAAATAATTTTTTATTATTTTTCATTTAAATAAAAAAAATGGATTGTAAAGAATAACAAAATTACTGTAATTACTTCCGTTAGGTGGCATTCTAGCACTATTTTTTTTGAGGTTATATTTTTACATAATTCTTGAATAGAGGTAAAACTAGGTGGTAAATATTTATAAATTGAAGTGAAAAGCTAGGGCCTATTATATCTGAATACTTTCTTTAGAATTCGTCACACTTTTGTAAAAAGATGCTTCATCAATATGTACATAATAAAATGATGGTGTTAGAAAATCGAATATTTGACAGACTGCACTCATACCAGTAAAACGTGTATTTAATTAAGCTATTAATGTGTCGAGTACATTATTGAAAATCTCAATTTTAAATATTTCTTTTCTGTTTGGAAATCGGCAACCAGTAGCTAATTCATTAAAATGTTTTTTTAACTTTACTTTGCCTTTTTTCTTAAAAATGGGTATCTATACCATATTTTCTTGAAGTTTCACTGGCTTTGCACTTGAATAATTCGAAATCATTTCTATAAATTTGCCACTTTGTTTTGGTCTCTGCTAAAGCTGTACTTGCCTCGCCCAAATTGATGTCGCATTTTTGTAAAACTTTGAATGCATATTTGATGTTATTCATTACATGCATGGATTCGCAAAGCAACATGAACTCGAAATTTAGTATTTTTTAATACTCTCTGCTTCACTACGCTCATCTTTATTAAGAGGGCTCCCCGAGCTTGAGGGCACTTCCCCGCCTAGCCCCTAGGTAGCTACGCCACTGTATATGACATATTAATCTCGTTGCTATAGAAGTTTTGGGATTTTTGATTAAAATATACGACATGTAGTTTTGACAGTCCTGTCTTGATGTCGAAACAGGAAAATCTGAGAGTGCAAGGTCCACCTCAACTCTCCTGGTCCAACTAAGCTCTCTCAATTTTTGCTAAGTGGCTAAAGATCTATGTAGTCTGGCGTTATCATTATGAAAGATCACTCCTTTTCTGTTGATTAATTCCGGCCGTTTATTCTTAATTTCTTGCTTGAATTTTATTAATTGTTGGCAGTAGTGATACGAATCGATGTTTTTGCCCAGCTCTAAAAGCTCACAGTAAACGATGCCCTTCTAATCCCACCATACATACAGCATCACCTTATTGCGTGTTAATCCGGGTTTCACTACTGTCTGTGGACTTGACTACCTTTTGACGATGATCTTTCTCGCACGATCTTGACGCAAGTGATCCACTCTCATCACTAGTGATTAATCTTTGCAAAAATGGTTCAGTTTTATTACGTTTCAATAGAGAATCGCAAATTAGTACACGATTCCGAAGGGTTTTTCCAGTGAGCTCGTGTGGTACCTGAATATCGAGCGTTTTGGTGTGTATAGTACGTCTGGGTAATATGGTCATTCTGTTAATATGGTCACAAAAACTACAGTCTTATTTTCATAGAAGGCTATATTATATGATAGCTCTTCATCAGTAAATCAAATAATAAGAGGTCAAAAGGGCGCTTCTTTATCGGCGCCATTTTAAAAGTTGATATTAAATTAAATATTTTAGTCGATGTTATTATGGCGTTAAATATGTTCCCAATTATTGCCAATGCTTGTTTGCTATTTTTTATTAATATATTAGTTATAGTATAGGAATTTGTGTTTCTGTATCTACTCTCCTCCTAGTTCTGGTTTTATAGGGCGGCAAAGTTTAAGGCGACCATATTACCCTCATGTACCATAGCCAGACTTTTTCAAATGGCTCAAAACTGTTTTGTCGTCAATCTTCAATTCTTCAGCTATGTCGTAACTACTAATACGCCGATCTTACTCCACTTTTTCAAAAATGGTATTGATTTTATTCCTATGAAGGCGACCAGAGCGAGCTGCATCTTTGACATCAAATTTCCCGGACTGAAAACGCTTGAACCAACTTGCTACTCTTACCGACACTGCATTATGTCCATAAACGTTAAATTTTTTTTCGCGGCTTGAGTCGCATTTTTGTAATAAAACTTCAGAATGTATCGAATTTCTTCGTTAGATTCACTCATTTTGGCAGACAGAAAAAAATGCTACTTTTACAAAACTCTTCATAATAAAAATGCCATTGAGATGTGGAAGTTCATTCGTTTTGTTGGTAGGGGCAGTTCTTCCATCCTAGAATACAATGACGTTAAAGTAAATGTTCTAAACAAACACTTCCTTCTTTATCCCACTTTCATCCCATATCTATTTTACCCTTTCTTTCTAAAGTTCTGGAACACATCATCCATAGTCAACTCTATCTCTTCTTATCGTCTAACTCCTTCTTTTCCACATATCAGTTGGTCTTTCGTTGTGGCCATAGCTTTGCCACTGCTTTACTTAAAGTAACTGATGATATCCGTTGGGCCATGGACAACAAATCTTTCACACTTTTAGTTTTGCTTGACTTTAGCAGTGCTTTTACCTCAGTAGACAGTTGATGGCATATATTTTTGCAAATTTTGAAATAAGTAGAACTTTTGTACGAACTTACTATAAGACCGTTTCTCTATCTTGATGTGTTTAAATAAATAAATTAAAAAAAATAATAAAAATGGCGTGAAAGTGTTGTTTACTCTTTCTTTTTCTTAATATCCTATATGTATTGATACTAAAACCAGCCAGATCAAACAGTAGAACCAAAGAGATATTTCTTAAATTTTATAAAATAAAATAATTTTTTATTCAATATAGATTACAATTAATTCTTATTGAAAGTCAATATTTTACGTTACCACTGGTTCGAAAAAAAAAACTTGTCTCTAATGGCCCTCTTTTGCAAAACAAAAATAGTTTCTAAATCAGCCGCATTCCCCCGTAGCAAAATTCTACAAACAATATACAAACAAAATACGAAGAAACATTTTCCCGACAATCATTCATAGCTGGAGACGATTTCAGTGTTTTCTAAATTATCTACCTCTATAGTCAATAATGACAAGTCTGATAGCCTTCCGTGTCTCTCTATGTACTTAGAAAATTTTTATTAGTTTTATTTCAAAAAACTTCTTTCAGCTGTTGTAGTTGGAACCCCGGAAGGGTATGGAATAATGCTGTTATTACCTCGGGAAAACTGGAAGCTAGGCTATTGAATTTTATCAACAATAATGCTATGAGTTCCTTAATGGAATGAATTTTCTGCATTTTAGATTTTAAACATGTTTTCAAAGTAATTAACTGTTGAGAAAATTGGAAGAAAAATACCTATTATTTCTAGGCAACTATTTATTTAGCCCCTGAAATAGAGGTATAATATCCTAGTTTAGATGCTAATGACCATTGTAAATTTTGTACATGTAGTATGTTTATCAATAAATATAGTTATTTCTTTAGGTACCTATATTATCATAATTTTCTGTTATCGAGATATATCGAGAAACTACAGAAAATTGGTCAATTTTTGACAAGTCTTCTTTAGGCACGTTGGGCACTATTTGATGATATGATTTTTTCAGTAGACATCACCACCCGCAAACTTCTATCGACCAGAACCACAAGAATGTGTCGAATCAGGCGCAGCACACTGGCAGATCCACCACAAGACACAATACCGTAAGTAGCAGTAACCGCTCGTTTGCTTCTTGCAACCACAGTTGCAAAAACAGAATCCTTAACTTTGCTCTATGCAACTGTGGTTGCAAAGCGTCGAAGTTCTTTTAATTGAATTTAGACCATATTTTAAACGCACAGAGTCTAACTATTACGTATTAAAACCAAAAACAAATATATAAATCATAGATTTGGATCAAAATTACCAACCTCTTGGACGAAAAATATTGAAACTTTGTTAGTTAAACTTTAATGAGTGAAGTGATGCTTGAGTGGATAAAATATGCCGTGAGTATTGAATTTTATTGATTTTTGCTAGTATTTATATATCAACTTAATGTCTTATTAGTGTTTTCTTGTATTAAAGTAATATTTTTGCAAATAGTGTATGAAAAATGTGATTAAGTCGACTTTTAAAAATACTCAGAATGACGCGAATCTAAACATAATTTTCTATAGCTTACATTATCGTAATTATGTTGTATTCTTTAAATACGAAATAGTCGTAGTGGTATTTAAATATAATTATTAAATTTAAGTAATAAAGTTTTATAAATTGTTCATCATATTATAATATAAGTTTTTATGTAATAACAGCCTAGATTGTAACTAACAAATCGCGATCAATTGCACAATCCGTGAATTCTTCATCGTGTTTCACTTAAGATATTTACTATGTATTTAAATATAATCGTTTTATAATATAGATAAATATATTAAGTAATTCATTAAGTTTAAGGATATAATAAATAATCATACACTTATCGATCTTATTTTTTTGATAAACCCGATGTTTTACAAAAAGTCGCTAAAATGGCTTGTACTTGTGATTTCAACACCTCTAAAATATTATTGTAATAATATTTTGATAGAATAACATATGTATTTTTATTTCTTATTTCAATGGCTATTCATAAAATTTAAAATATTTGAAGTGATCCTTTCGAGTAAGTCATAAATTAAGTTTTATTGACGGCGGGTCGAACGTAAGAAACACAGTCCCGATTACTGACAAACTAAGCTACCCTTTTTTTGTTCGCAAGCAATCGAGCGGGTTAACATCAGTGCAGCGTAATCCTTCGACTACACATCATACAAAGCAGGTCGATCTTGTATTTCTACAATAAAACGCAATCGAACATTTTGACGCTACACTAGCAACGCAAGCGCACGAACGAGCACCAAGGTCCCGCGCAGAATGACAATGACATAATAATAGCGAGAAACCGCCCGTGTAGTTTAAAGCGCCGGTTATCAGCGGCGGTTTGACGCTGTACCAACACCAACTTATAGTAGCACGCTACTAAGGAGCCAATGGACAAAACTCCACGTATCATAGCGCTAATGCAGTAAGACATGCAGTTGAGTATGCTTGTTACACTTAAAAGTGCTACCAAAAATACCCTACGACGCCGACCACAAACGGTATGGGTGAGCGATGTCCACGGGAAGGCCGTATTGCTACAACAAACCCGCTTACCACCGGCACTAAGATGATATGCTTAGGACACATCGGTTAGCGAGTCCAAGTTTAGCTCGGTCTCGGTGGCTTGCGATGCAGTATAAACGCTACTATAATAATCTTTTTCAAGTCCTATTTCTATTAATATAATGCTTTTACATATTTGAGACCTTCCACATATTTGCTTTATTTCATAGACCTCGTCTTTAATACAAATCAAATCAAATCAAATCAGTTTATTTTGTGAACATAGGTTATTTTACAGATCTCAATATATGTCATAGTAAAATACAAGGTAGGTTCTCTATGTCCCGCCAGTAGGCATACAAAATATAAAATAATAATTGCTTAATAATTTTTCTTCTCTTCTGATGTCAGTTTTTAATTGAAATAATGTATTAATATAAGAAAATTTTAAAGATAATAAAGGTATAGTATAATATAACATATTATAATAATTATCATCATTTTGTCTAATTGTCATCTAGTGTCATGATAGGTATATATTCAATGTAGTATTTTAATGTTAAAATGTGTCGCTTAGGAATTCATCTAAAGAATAGTATGCTTTTTCATTTAGTTGATCAAAAAGTTTACGTTTATAAATATTAATGTTGTCACAATCTCTAATGTATTTAGGTATTTTGTTATATACTTTTGGTGCCATTGCATATATACTCTTCTGTAATAAAACAGTTCTACTTGATACTAAATGAAGTTTATCTGAGCGACGTTGACTTTCCACGAACTTATACATGTTAATATTACGTTTTACAAAAATGCTTGTTTCATAAATATATAATGAGGGAAATGTTAGAACTTTTAATTTTTGAAAATGCAGCTTGCGTGTGTTTGTGCTTTTTAAACTACAGATCGCACGTAGACATTTTCTTTGTGCGATGAATACTTCGCGAATGTTAGGTGCATTTCCCCAAAATATAACGCCATATCTCAGGATTGAGGCGACATAGCCTTGGTACGCTGCTAATAGTGCTATCTGGTTTGCAATTTTTCCCAACATATAAAGAACGTATGCTAATTGGTGCAATTTTTTACAAATATAATCAATTTGAGTTTTCCACGACATATCATTGTCTATAAGTAGTCCCAAAATTTTTTTAACCTTTGTTTCTTTTACGTCTTGACCCATATATTTGATGTGTAGATGATACACAAAGCCTACAAACGAATATAAAGTATTTTGAACCGATAATAACTGGATTTTAGCAAAAACCAATAATAAATATTAAAATCTGAAACCACGAAATATTTTTTGAATTAATATCCGAAAGTTTTTTCTAAATGAAAGACATTGACAAACGAATTTGATTCTTTTCATTGTGGTGTGCAAAATATTAACTGATGTAAATTACTTTATAAATAGCAGTAAAATAGTTAATTGTTTAGTGTAATTGTAATATTTAATTTTAAATTATTTCTATATCAATATATAATTCATAATTACGGACATACCATTCTACAGAAATTATTATATATACTAAGTATTAGCAGTGGCTATTGTTTAATGCAGCGGTCGGTGCAACGGCGACTTAACAACAGCAAACCGGTTCACCGCTGGCCGCCCTTGCTTCGATAGTTCGCACCGCGCCACCAGTAGGTACATTTATGTATGCATACTGTTCGTTTGTTGACTGTTTACTCATGATCAGAAACTTTTATTATAATTAATTAGTTCTCTTGAGACTCTTAGTTTTTGTGCTATCTTTCTATACTCTATCCATATAACTATCACTCTATTCTCCTTCTGTGTGTTGTAAAAGACTTGTAACTTGAGTAAATTATAATTATTTAAGCTGAAAGACTATTGAATTTTATTTTACTTACACAAGAGCATAACAAATATTAAAATGAGCTATAAAGTGATGACCCCGTAAAAGTGCATAATATAAATATGAGTGAGAAACAAAAGGCCGCCGAACAAAATCTCGCCTCATCATCCGATGTTTGTTGGGTCGGTGTTCGAATACCGCCATTTTGGCCGGAAAAACCAGCAGTTTTGTTTGCGCAAATCGAAGGACAGTTTGCAATTTCGAATATAACAGCAGATGCGACGAAATCCTATAACATAGTTAGTCAACTCGAACCGCAATATGCATCAGAGGTCGAAGATATAATTATCTCCCCTCCAAATACAGATAAGAACGAAAAACAAAACTAATCAAAAGGCTGTCGGCGTCTAGAGACAGGAAAGTAAAACAACTTCTAATGCATGAAGAGCTAGGCGATAGAAAACCTTCACAATTCCTACATTTTCATAAATGTAAATACCATGATGAAATAACATGAAGTCTTAAAAGAGTTTCCTGATATTACACGCCCATCAGGGGTTCACCATGTGCCTAATCACAATACAGTGTATCACATTCGGACCACTCCGAGCCGGCCAGTAGCTAGAACACCTAGGCGACTATCGCCTGATAAATTAAAGATTGCAAAAGAGGTGTTTGCAGCAATGTTAAAGGTTGGTATCGCTAGGCCTTCATAATCACCATGGTCATCACCATTGCATCTCACACCCTAGAAGGATAATAATGGGTTGCGACCATCTGGTGACTACAGAGCACTGAATGCTAGAACAATTCTAGACCGCTACCCCATACGCCACATTTCGGATTTCGCTCACAATATTTCCAGTTGTAAAGTATTTACAAGGATTGATTTAGTGAAAGCATACAATCAAATTCCGGTCAACGAAGTTGATATCTCTAAAACTGCTATTACAACGCCTTTTGGCCTTTACGAATTCCCGTACATGACCTTCGGACTCCGTAGCGCAGCGTTTCGTAGATGAAATGACTCATAGTCTAGATTTTTGCTTTGCTTATTTAGATGATTTTTAGTGTACTCAAAGGACCATCAAACACATAAGGATCACCTTCGTCAGATTTTATTAGTCTAAAGAAGTTAGGGATGGTAATAAACACCGCCGAATGCGTATTTGGCTGTCGAGGGGGTTACATTTTTAGGCTATCATATTTCAGCAGAGGGTTCAAAGCCAAAAACTGTCAAAGAGCTAAGAAGATTTTTGGGCATGCTTAACTTTTACAGGAGGTTCATCCCCGATGCAGCTAAGTATAAAGCACCGCTGAACGAACTCTTGAAAGGTGCAGTTAAAGGTTCTCAACCGATTCAGATGTCCATTGAGGAGCTCGAAGCATTTGAATCATGGAAGCAGTCTATGCCGGGCTACGCTTTTAGCACATCCTGACTGTTCTGCTAAAATAGCTTTAGTAACGGATGCTTCGGACACCGCTATCGGCGCAGTATTGCAGCAGCTTAAAGAAGGCGCGTGGCAGCCAATTGCTTTTTTTTTCTCAAAAGCTAAGTGTAGCACAAAAAAGTATTCACCTTATGATCGTGAACTTCTAGCTGTCTATGAAGCTATCAAGTACTTTAGATCTATACATGCTGGAAGCTAGAGAATTTACTATCTATACAGACCATAAGCCCCTTTGTTACGCATTTCACTCACGTAAAGAAAATTGTTCACCAAGAGAGTTCAGACATCTCGATTTTATTTCTCAATTTAGTACTGACATAAGACACATCTCAGAAAAAAACAACGTGGTAGCTGATACCTTATCAAGAGTTGAAGACATTACTCAGCCCATTGATATGACAGCGTTAGCTAAAGCTCAAGCCTCCGACAAGGAATTACAGCTATTTCTGAACGGTAATACTTCTTTGTGTCTTAAAAAACTCAAAATTCCAGGTACTCATACTGAACTGTACTGCGATGAGAGAAGTAATCCACCGAGACCATACGTAACAAAGGAACTTCGTAGGCAAGTTTTTGAAAGCCTTCATTCTCTGAGCTATCTGAGAAATATTTGTGTGGCCAGGAATTAAAATAGACTGCCGAGAATGGACCAGAACGTGCTTGGCATGTCAACGTGCAAAAATCACTAGGCATGTAAATTCAACCATAGGCAATTTCAAATTACCACGTGCCAGATTTATGCAGATTCACATAGATCTAATAGGATCATTACCATCAGCGCAAGGGTGCCGATATTGTCTCACAGCAATCGATCGATTTGCTCGATGGCCTGAGGAAATACCGTTAGTTGACATTTCTGCATAAACAGTAGCCAAAGCTTTAGTCTGCGGATGGATAGCTCGTTTCGTATGTCCAAAAGACATTATATCGGATCGCGGAGGACAGTTTGAGTCAGCGCTATTCAAGCGCTTATCGGACACGGTAGGATTTCAGCATAGAAAAACTACAGCCTACCATCCGGCTTGCAAGGTATTGGTTGAACGGTTTCATATACAGCTGAAGGCCACCATCACTTGTCATGCAAATGAAAACTGGGTCAAAGCCCTTCCTTTAGTATAGTAAGGTGTACGTAGCGCTTGTAAAGAAGATTTTCAAGCTTCTTCAGCAGAACTTGTGTATGGGGAAGCTATTAGACTTCCAGGCGAATTTTTTATACTACAAGCAGATGGGACAGCGGATGTGACTGAATATGTAACACGATTGCGTAAATTTACGAAAAACTTACATCCATCTACAGCGTCAAGGTATAGTAATAGTCGTTCAGTCTTTGTCTTTAAGGATCTAGCAACCACCGACCATGTTTTCCTAAGGGATGACGCTCGTAGGTCTTTACAGCCTGCATACTCGGGACCCCATAAAGTATTAAGCAGAGGAGATAAAACTTTTACAATTTTTTTTAATGGTGAACCAGTCACTGTATCAATAGATCGTATTAAACCTGCATACATATTACATGAAATAGTCAAAACTACACACACTAGCAACACAAATAGCCATAGCACTACTACCAACACACCTAACATAGAAAATAAAACTGCTATAAAAAGACAAGATCAGGACGACATGTATGTTATCCTGATTATTTTCGCCCGTAGGCACGACCTCTGGTGGGGAGGTGATGTGTTGTACATAATATTAATTGATGTAAATTACTTTATAAATAGCAGTAAAATAGTTAATTGTTTAGTGTAATTGTAATATTTAATTTTAAATTATTTCTATATCAATATAATATTCATAATTACGGGCATATCATTCTACAGAAATTATTATATATACTAAGTATTAGCAGTGGCTATTGTTTAATGCAGCGGTCGGTGCAACGGCGACTCAACAACAGCAAACCGGTTCACCGCTGGCCGCCCTTGCTTCGATAGTTCGCACCACGCCACCAGTACGTTTACATATGCTATACTGTTCGTTTGTTGACTGTTTACTCATGATAAGAAACTGTTATTATAACCCTTTACCAGGCCAGGCCTCTGTCACTCTTGCTACCTGCGTGAAATAATTACCTAAAATCGCGATGCGCCCGGGCGAAATAACGCAGTCAGGGCTAGCGCGTTGGAGACGATTGAATGTTAAAGTTTTTTAACTCTGTTTACGTACCTAAACAGTTTTATGTAAATACTTGTTGAAACAGTTTTTCTTTATTGTTTAGTATATTTAATTGTAGGTAAAAATTGTTGTAAAAGTTTTAATGTATTTTAAAATTATATACATATATGCAATAAATGATACACACAAGTAATACTAGTCCGTAGAAGTGTAGAAAAATTAAATATTAAATTAAAACCCGTAAAATAAAAAAGTGAAATTTTCAAACAAAATAAATATTAAAATAAATTCAGTAAAAGTGAATACTCTGTTTAGACAACGTACCTTAATCCCTTGGAAGAGTGACAACGTTGCACGCGGGTGGCACGCCGACAAAAGACACCGCTGTCGATATGTCGCAATACCAATAGTTTGCACTGCGTGGCAACGTCGCTTTTTAATGTTCAAGGATTCAAGTTCATTGAATCATTGACTTAGTGACCCAATTCTATAGAGTGTTCAAATTTGCTTAAAATTAAAACTCTACTTTTTGACCTAATTACTGGACCGATTACGTTCATTTTTTGTATATCGTCAGCAAAGGCGATAACTAGTATATGGTTTCATTTATTGCATATATGTGGGACCCATTCTGTATTATGTATGGGTAAATTATAATAGCAAAACGTCGTTCCTACTATAACTGTTGCGTGGATGGATACTAAATGAAACGACCAACAAAAGGTTTCATATCATTCTTTAAGTTACCGAAGAATTTTAGAAGGAAATTATGAAAGGTGGATTTATTTAATTTTTTTGTTAGATAGGTACTTACAGCAAAAAAGAATTAAGTAATGATTTAATCTACAGAAGAAATACCTAAGTACTTTATTACAAAAATTAGTTAAAATTTACTTCACTATCCAAGTATTTACTTACAATAATAAATAATAACACAAAATACTGAAATTAAAAGTTTGAATACTAAGAAGATTTATAGATATTGAGTAGAATAGATCACATTTCTGTTAGGAATCGTATTTCAGGTTTATTTATTGTTTATACTATCTACGTATTTCTTCCGAACCAAGCGTTGCGATTCCCGACGAATGACCTTGCAATTTGCATGCGTTAGGCACCGCAGAACTCACATAGGGGCGAAAGTATGATCAGTCGATCATAGTCAGAATAGGTACTTCACCTAAGTAACATAATTAACATTTCGCAATGTATTTTTTTATTTTCTATTGACATCCCTTAATAACCACGGAAAGTCCGCCGTGACTTAGGAAGCGGAAAAGATGCAAAGTAATATGGACACTTACGCGCAGTGATAAAGTTTCATTTAGCCTGCGTTCGCGATTTATCTGATTAATAATAATTATGTAGGCTATTAAACGTCGGCAAGCAGTTGACATCAAATGAGTGCAACTTCTGTACGTAGTACTATTATTTATTCTGTGGCCAGGCCTCGGACAAATCCTGCAGTAATAATGTTTTTTCGTAGATTTATTTGAGTGAAAAAATTTGATATGAGATTTTATCAATTATATTTAGAAAATTAGCTGAAAACCTGAAAAAAGAACATATGGGAAAACATAATCCCATTGCCTGTCTAGACGACGACTTTTTACCTTTATATATAAAATAAAAAAACGATTGTCATTTTGATAGCATTTTTACTGTTTGTTGTTCAAATGTAAAAGGTAATGTAAGCACTTGTTCCTTATTTTAAAAAAAACATAAATACACAATAAACTATTACAAGGGATGAGTATAAACTAAAAAGTTTTTATTCTTCGTCCGGATTTTATTACAACACAAGAAAAAAGAAAGCTACAAAAACCAAAATTCAGATCCAGAAATTCTCAATTAATTCTTTGAGAATTTCTGGATTCTGATTTTGGTGGTACAATTTCATGCAAGGCATGATGCATAATGCTACCTTACAAATTTCGCATTTATATTTTGACCGGTTTTTTTTTGTTTCCTTGTGCTACAAAATCTGCACCGTTTGTATGTAGACAATGCTAAAAATGACTTCCTCTTTGCCCCAATCTTATTTCGTCCGGAACTCCAAAAACACCTCCTTTTTTGTTTTTATATACCACCGGATCTTGTTTCTTGTTTAAGATGTGGCCCGATTTCAGACTTCTAGCTAACCGTAATCGGTAATCGCGATGTATGTTTTTACTATTTTGGTTTGGTTTGGTATTTTGGTTATTGAGTTTATATAAAATATATGCGTTTATAATGGCACTCATAAACAAGAACCAAAACATCCGGAACCAGGACTTTTTTGATCTGCGGCCAATTGAGTGGGAACATCGATAGTGATCAAAGTGATCCACACCACCCATACTCCTTGTGTACTCTGCGATCGCAGTAGGACAAAACATGTCTTTCTTTTGCCCGTTCTTTTGTGTTCTCTGGATCACTTCCACTTTGGTTGGGTTAACGGCAGTTGTTATGACAAAAACTTCTTTAGTGTCTTGCCATTTAACAACAGCACAAGGGTGGCAGAAGCGACATGTAAACTCCCCAGGATCCAATTTATTTTCTTAACCCTGTCTTCGTTCTTCAGGTGTTTTAGGTCGTGTTGGATACAGATCTTTAGGTAGGCCTTTTCGATTCATTCGTACTGTTCCTGTTGCCAAAATACATCTATGATAAAGAGCATCCATGAGAGCCAAAGAGGAGAAAAAATTGTCAAAAACCAAATGTGTGTTTCGTGGTAAATTCCCTCCAAGTTTCATTACAACTCTGTAACGTAATCCTTCCTCATAGGATTCTTTGTCTTTGCCTGTATAAATATCAAATTGGTATACATATCCAGTCTTGGAATCACAACGGCACCATGCCTTGAACCCTCTTTTGATGGGCTTGGCCGGCATGTACTGTTTCTTACTGTCGCGCCCTTTAAATTTGATCATACTTTCATCCACTGATTGGGATTCCGAGTTGGTGGCATTTTCTTGAAAAGTTCTGTTGAGACAATCTAACAGAGGTCTTATTTTTTGCAATTTGTCGTGATTTTTGTGATTCTGGGGCAAATGAATCAGTTGAATAGCAAACATGTAGATTTTCTAATTTTTTTTTAAATCTCTTGCAAGTCATTGTACCACTAATCTCTATGTTATTGTAAAAAGGATCTGCGCTCCAATAAAGCTCTATATAGGACTGAGGATTTATTCAAATTAGGATGATTATAGCTAGGAATGCTTTTAGTTCCTTGACGTTGGTGTCACTCCAGAATTTGCTTTGTTTCATGCTCGCGTATTTGTTTGTGTATTCAACGATCATTTGAATAATCTCATCCGGAAACAAGTTACTGAAACATTCAATGGGGAGACACTGCTGGCTATATGGTTTAGTAGGTTCTAATAACTTGTCAAAATTGTACTCAATGATTTCTTATATTTACGCGAACACTATACATTGATTAAAACTACTTTTACGGATTTTATCGCGTTTTATTTATATTAATTTTAATACCCGACGTTTCGGGTGCTTTCCAGCACCCATAGTCACGGGGGACTGAGGTGACTGACGTCCCGATGTCAAAGTTAACCCGGAGTACCTTCAGCTTTTTAAATATTGTTTTTGGTCCGATCTACGCAGAATGAACTAACTGTATTTTGAAGTCTTGCAGTGGTATGCTTGGGTTTAGTTTTAATTTTATTAATTATAGGATCCCAAGCAGGTGGTAGTACCCAGCCTCCTTCTCTATTGAAATTAGGATGTTTTTTAATTTCAATAGCCTCACGTACCATCCTACATCGATTCCTACCAAGGATGATACGTGAACGAAATTCAATCTTGCATCGAATGGTTTTGGGACATAATCTAAATATGAGTCTTCATCTTCGTCATTTTCTTCCTCTGATGAAAACACTTCATTTAGTATATTTTCGAGCTGTTGATCGTTTATTAACTGAATAACAAAAAATATACTAAAGTAGACTGGCAAATAATGACGACAAAAGTTTACCACTACCCACATTTTATATTTCGATAAATGAGATGTGTGAGTAAACCCTAAATAAAACCCGTGGCAAAAACCTAGCATAAAATAAAGATTTTAATTTAGCGGGCAATGGACATAACTCCCGCAATAATTAGGCATTCACAGGCTTAGGTCATGTTGTTCCCCACACGTTTTATTTAGTTATGATATTTTAGAAGTTTTTACTTATAATTAATGTGCAAATCACTAGGAAAACTCAAATTCTACAACATATCAAAAAATTGTACGACTTACCTTTCTTCGATTCGCCATAATGATTAAAAATACGGTGCACTTGTCACAAAAATGTTCGTTTAGCCGCCGACCACAGATGAAATGGCTGCAAAAGTGACATTTGCGTACCGGTTCGGGTTGGCTACAGACATCCGGTACTTGATTTTGATAATGTTTTTAGTCTAGCGAGCTTGTTAGGGTTAAGCTGAACCTATTACACTGTTTTTAGATGTCGGAAATGCGTTTTGAATTAATTATGATAAAACAAATTTCACTAAAAATTGTGTAATAACGAAACGCAAAAATGTCAATTTGTTCTCGTATTATGAAGTAGATGTCCGGTACTTAATTTTTTAATTTTGTTCTCAATTTAGGAAGATAGTCAGGGTTAAGCTTGAACCATTTACACTGTTTTTGGATTTCGGAAATATCTTTTGAATTAATTACGATAAAAATAAATTTCACTAAAAATTGCAATAACGAAACGCAAATATGTCTTATTTGTTTTTTTTTTAACACAGATACACTTATAAAAAAGTTAATCACTCGGACCAAGACAATCCATTTGTGGCTGGAGACGGGACTTATATACAACAAATTGAGTCGCAGTGTAGAGCAGTCAAGAGGTTTTTCAGAAAACAAAATTATAACAATTCACATTACATTATTTCATTTATCACTATCATAGCAGAGGTTAGGCCAACCAGACTTTATAGATAAGATTGATCGAATCGGTTCTAAAACCGAATTAGCACACCCCCACTCCACGTAGTCTTGTCTGCCCTACCCCTATAGTGTTTCTGTAAAGCCGTAGGCACGGAGGGAGAGTTAGTGCACGGAGGGAGGGAGAGTGCTCGCCTCCGCAGCTTCGGCTTATTGGTCGCCTTCGACCAGCCTCAGCCGCTGCAGCTCGCTTAGGTGCCTGCGATTTACTACAGCGGGCGGGGGCTGCACTTCCTGCAGTGCTGAAGCCGTTGCAGAAGTAACTTTGCGTCAATATTCCTGTATAAAAAAGTGAGGTTACGATTTTACAAAAAAATTATTACTCGTAAACTATAGATTTTCGCAACGGGGGAAGAGTGGGGGGGCTTCCCATGACCCCCTCACATCCCTCTCCCTCTCCAACACCGTAAGCGAGTACCGGACGTCTATAGTTTAACCTTCCGTTTCACTTTATTTTTTGTGTTACCATAAATAATGTTTCTATTGATAGTATAGACATCTTCATATATCCTCGACTAAGAATCAAAATGCAGGTGCTTTGTCACCGATAAGAACTAAGATAAAATGTCTCGTTTCTAGTAAAAAAAATCTCCGGTTCTTTACACTCACCATACAAAACACTGCTGTTTTACGTTGGTGTGAGAGCGTGGTCTTACTCGATATATTGTCGTTTTTGACAGATTGTGGTAGATTCTTTACCAAAATCTGGTAAAAACTCTTAAAAATCTAGGTGGGAAATGCTCAATCCATAGCCTGGTTAAGGGATAATTAATTCGTTCACTTGAGACTCTTAGTTTTTGTGCTATCTTTCTATGCTCTATACATATAACTATCACTCTATTCTCCTTCTGTGTGTTGTAAAAGACTTGTAACTTGTGTAAATTATAATTATTTAAACTGAAAGACTATTGAATTTTATTTTACTTACACAAGCAGCATAACAAATATTAAATTGAACTATATCTTCTTTTACAAGTCCAATTTATTGACTGCAGGTTGCCATATAAAAAATTGTTCTTATTGGATTTCACTTAATAGGGCCGGTCAAGTGAAAAAAATATATCGATATGTATCGTACCGATACTTTTAAGCAGTATCGGTATTTATATCGTGATAAATTTCAATATTTTTACCCAAGCCTAATTTATGTTATGTTATAGTTCGGCCGTTCAGAGAATGCTTTGCTGACACCTATCAGTTAGTCACGACTAGTGATGGGCACAACATAACACTGAAATTGTTACCGTTCCTCCAAAATGAACCACCGCGTTATTTTTAAGATTATTTTCGTTTTAAATTGGCGGAATCATTTAAAATTTATATTTTAGTAATTTAAGTGGAAATCAAAAAAAGGTAATATTAATATAATAAAATTGTTTTATTTATTCTTTGTTACAAAGTTACAATCTGTATTTCTATGCAATAAAGTACATTGAATTGAATGTGCGTACAGAATATTAATCAGACTCCGATTCGCTTGAGGAGGTGGTGTCTTCATCATCATCTTCGCCTACATGTATAACTATATTATTATCAATAACAGAATCAATCCTGATATCTCGGTCAAAATGTTCCATAATCAGGTTTTCAGTCTCAACAACCTTTGCCCAGTCATCTCTTGTGACTTCCCCGCAGGCTTCTTTTAATAGGGTCATCATCTTTTTCATGCTGAATGGCGGGGAAGTATTGTTGCGGGCGGCGTAACCTTTTATTTGAGCCCAGATTAGCTCAATCGCGTTATATTGGCAATGATACGGTGGAATTCTTGCAGCTTGATGATTAGCTCACGGGCTCCACTTTTCAATGTTTGTCCACATTTAGGCATTATTATGCACCAAAAGTAAAAAGAACGCAAGTAGGGCTTGCAAATATTCGAAATTTTTTGGTATTCGAATATTCGACTTTTTTTCTATTATTCGAATTATTCGAATAATTAAAGAAAAATAAAAGCTATTATAATAATCATATTTTTATTGCCATTGCCTTACTTAGAGTCTAATTTCTCTGAATCAAAACAAAATTATAGTTAAAAATTAAAGAACTGCTTGGAATTTCACTGTTATGGCACTAATGCAGACCTATAAAAACTATAAAAAGTAGGTGCTTAACAAGACAACCACAGCACAATTACACAAAAGTCTTATAAATCGAGTTCTGAGTATTGTCATAATATTTATATAGTAATAAAATCATTACAAACTTATATATTACTTACAAAACTCAAAAGACTTAAAAGAAAGATTTTCAACTGTGATAGAATACAAATAATTAATCAGTATTAGAATTTATGATAATCAGATCAATGCCACATTGATATTTCAATATGCAGATCAAATTTGGTAAGCGTCTCAAAGCAATTCTATTCTTCAGAGCTTCGAGTAGCCTGTCACTAATAAATCTGTTCGCCTTTTCAAGTTTTGCAACCATAAATTGAAGGGCTGTTTCTGCAGAAACAGATTTGAATTTTCTTGGCACAGCGCCTCTACTGTTGCCTTTACAATATTCAAAGAAGTGGACAATTCCTGCAGCAAAGCTAGCTCACCTAAACTAAACGTGGTATCTTTAAAATAGGGTCTTTTAATGCCAAAAATCTTGTGAACATATCGGCAAAACTGCTCCACCTGTTTTTATAGTCTAAGATTAATTTTACCACACTATACCCATTTTATTCTGCTCTTCTTGAAGATAAATATCAGGAATCGCTTTTCTGGTGCGTGACTTCCTAAAAAATTTAACTATTTTTCCGCACTTTCTCTATAAAATTTTTAAATTTACATCCCCGTATAAATGTAGGTCTCGGCCTATGTTTAGATGTTGCTCAACTGCAAATTCTCCTCCCTCACTATCGCTGTTAGAGTCAGTATCCTAATTTGTTTTCTCTTTGCTACCTTCAGATTCTTCTCCTTCTTCTTTTTGCTCATCATGATTATTTTTGTATATAGCATCCAGCACTGCACATTGGATATCATGTCCGAAACATAATTGACGATACAAAGGCACTTGTCGACTCATAGCATACATCACTCTTGCAGTCACTACGAATGCTATGTCCTCTTCCAAAGATAGATCTTAGAATGCTAACTTACCCTGCAAAATATTAAGTTATTACTTTTCTGGATAGTAGATGAGTAGACAAGTAGGCCGTTGGCATACAAAACTCATTCAAAAAGACTAAAACCTCGATGACAAACAACAAAATTATAACCATGCTCTGCCGTCCGCACTGCACGCGCACAAAATGCAGATGGCACACAAATGCACGAGCAAAGGCGCTAAACTACCAATATCATCGCACTGGAACACCGGCGCGGAGCGCTCTATAATCGAAATATCGCGCGCAAATCTTAAAAGTAATATTTTGTACACATCAATATTCCGATTTTGGCTTTCAGAAAATGGGTTCAAATATTCGAATATAGCGGAATTAATATTCGAATATTTGGACAACTATATTATTCGAATATTCGAATGCAAGGCCTAAACGCAATAGAAAACACAATCAAAGTCCGATTTAGCGCAGATGTCAGTTTGAAAAGCAGAAACAGTCCATTAAGACGACACCGTGAAAAAATGCACATCCTTTCATCGAATAGTATAGGACTATGACACCACTAACGAAAGTGGGATTTTGATATAGGTAAATTCATGTCTTTATCTTGAATTTGATTGCTCAAAAACACGATTGTATAATTTTGACTCGATCATAATTATTTGCGAAAACACTTCTAAAAAATCACTATAGTTGAAATTACAACGAAATCATTTGATCTATATTCTTGGGAATCACTCAAATATATTCATAACATCAATATTCATAATTTACTTGCTCATTATTTTGATAACTTAAATCAATAATTTTTTAAAAAATATTTTAAGATTCTGACAATTTCTAAGCGCTTTTAATCGTCGCGGGCGCTACGCAATTTTAGACCGTATGACGGCGTTTCTTCAAGTTTTTATAGAAATTATGTATTCACTCGGATCCGTACGGCGATAGCGTTTT
This sequence comes from Parnassius apollo, assembly GCA_907164705.1. Lineage (NCBI taxonomy): Eukaryota > Metazoa > Arthropoda > Insecta > Lepidoptera > Papilionidae > Parnassius > Parnassius apollo. The sequence continues at coordinate 7,406,483 of CAJQZP010000935.1, forward strand.
CAATATGTCGTCTTAAACGATAGCCAGGTAACCAAATAAAAACAGATCGAAAACACTTGAAGAACGTAGTCTATGCGCACGAAACGACAACAGACGACTATTTTAGCGTCACAAAATGGCGGCCCATAACGCCTTTTGGGGTTACCATTTTCAACCTAAATATAAAAATGCTACTTTCTTTCGCGCGTTCGGTTTGGTCGTAGTTTTATTTTCATATTTAATAAAAGTTATCTTATAGTCCATTATTTTCAAATTCTTAAAAACAAAAACAAAACGTATTATTTTATAAAGTATAACTGTATAAGAACAGATTACGATACTGTTATTGCCTGTTATTGTTAGCACAGCACTACAAATATAAAGCGCTGACATAACCTTGTAATAGCGCAGTATAGATTTAGAAAAATATTGTTTACCAAGTTATTTGACACTCAGTTTGGCACAAAATTATAACATTCATTTTTTATTGATATAATAATGTTGTTTTAATGCTCATAAATTGTTAAAACGGTAAACAACTAGCAAAAATATTTTTATCGTAACTGCAACGCCATTACAAAGTTACGTCGTCAGTTCAATCGCAACGTGTCAGGAACGCATTCTCTGAACGGCCGAACTATAGTAAACATAGACCTAGAATATACTGGCCATGGAGGTTAAAGAACAGGAGAACGATCGCTACGTGCTAAAGCATATTCCGCTTGTCTCTGAAAATTTGTAGAATTTATAGCCACGCTGCCGTCGGTAAGTAGGTACCTAGTATCTGCGAAGTAATTTTTTAATTATTAACAAAAAAACATTATGAAATGGTGAAATATTATTAAAAATAATTAATAATTTATATTTGTAATAGTTTATAACATTTATAATAATTAAAATTATAAAAAAAACATAATTTATTTATTAATATATAGTAATTAATTCGTATTTTCTTTTTTTCTTCGAATGATATTATAATCATTTCAAATTAGAGCACAACAGCCCGGTTTTATTGAGACTACTTAGCAAAGGCAGTGCCTCATTTATTTTGTCCATATTTCTGGGATACTATTTTCTGGTCGCGAATTACTCTCATAACAAACATAAGAATAAAGATAAAATGGATGATCTGCAGAGACTTATAAGAGAAATTAAAACAGATTTTGGTATAAAATAATTTCAATAGAATCACAGTTTTCTCAATTAGAAGAAAGAATGACCTCAAAAATTAATTCAAATATAAATGAAAAATTCCAGGAACTGAGCAACAAATACGATAATTTATAAACACAGGTTTTATATCAAGAAAAAAGAATATTCGCACTCGAAAAAGCAAACAAACAAAGAAATTTAGTATTTTTCGGAGTTGAAGAGGGAGAATTAACATACTTTGAGTTACAGGAAAAAATTATGCATATAATAAAAAATCAAATGAAAATTGATATACAAGACTTCGAACTTGAAACAGTAAGAAGGCTTGGTAAAAGAGGAATTAACATCAGACCTGTTGCTGTAGCCATAACTACGCTAGGCAAAAAAATTAAAATATTGCAAAACAAAAAACAGCTTAAAGAATCGAACATCCACGTCACAGAAGAATATACAGAAAGAGTATTAAAAATTAGAAAAACTCTAAAAGCACAACTACAACAAGTAATTGAAAAGGGGAACGTGGCTTACATAAAATATGACAAACTCATAATAAAGGAAAGAAAAGATGTACACCCAAATAAAAGACCACTCTCTTTATCACCACCGTCGCCACACCAAACAACCAATCTACATATCGCTCCTCTAAACCCAGAAAAAGATTCCAGAAACAGTGAAAATATAAGAATTAATAAGAAACATAGATCGAGCCTTAACCAAATAACATCATATTATTATAAAAATAACAATAAAGAATCTCGGAATGAACACTCAACAGATATATGAAAAGTACAGGCCCCCTCAAGACAATATAGTAAAACAATGAATCAATGCACTACTCAGAATCACTCTCCCAATACGGATGGTCACCGTGGGAGGAGTAGACCAAAACCCTCCATCCATAAGTCAAAATAAAAAGCGAAAACAATATTAAAATACATATCGCTACATTTAATGTAAGGTGTCTAGTCGGAGACGGTCGCCAAGAAGAACTAGACCACGCCCTTAGATATATAAAATGGGGCATTGTAGGCTTAGCAGAAGTAAAAAAAGAAGGGCCTAAAATTTTAGAATATGAACAATATATACTTATTCACACAGGAGTAAAGAGTGGTATAAACGGAGTCGGATTTGTTATTAAAAGAAAATGGAGAGAAAACATATTTAATTATACAAGTATACGAGTATCTGATAGAGTCGCACGTCTAGATATGAAGTTTGGTCAATTTTTTTTAATTTTAATCCAAGTTTATGCGCCTACGTATAAGGCTAAAGAAAATGAAATTCAATTCTTTTACTCAGAGATACTAAAAGCACTACAAAATTCATCAACATCTACAATGATAATGGGTGATTTTAATGCCAAAATTGGACAACCAACGCCCGAAGACAAAAGTAGTATGGGACAATGGGGATTTGGTGACAGAAACGAACGGTGTGAGTTATTAATTCAGATTTGCTTAGAGAATCAATTTAAAATAAGTAGTACATATTAAAGAATAGATGGACTTGGGTGTCACCCAATGGTAAAACGCGTAACGAAATTGACTTCATTCTTACAAAAGATATAAGAGAAATGACAAACCTAGAAATAATAAATACAACCTATCCATCAGACCATAGACTTGTACGTTGATGCGTCAACATTTCACACAGGAGTAAAGAGTGGTATAAACGGAGTCGGATTTGTTATTAAAAGAAAATGGAGAGAAAACATATTTAATTATACAAGTATATCTGATAGAGTCGCACGTCTAGATATGAAGTTTGGTCAATTTTTTTTTAACTTTAATCCAAGTTTATGCGCCTACGTATAAGGCTAAAGAAAATGAAATTCAATTCTTTTACTCAGAGATACTAAAAGCACTACAAAATTCATCAACATCTACAATGATAATGGGTGATTTTAATGCCAAAATTGGACAACCAACGCCCGAAGACAAAAGTAGTATGGGACAATGGGGATTTGGTGACAGAAACGAACGGTGTGAGTTATTAATTCAGTTTTGCTTAGAGAATCAATTTAAAATAAGTAGTACATATTTCAAGAAAAAATTAAAGAATAGATGGACTTGGGTGTCACCCAATGGTAAAACGCGTAACGAAATTGACTTCATTCTTACAAAAGATATAAGAGAAATGACAAACCTAGAAATAATAAATACAACCTATCCATCAGACCATAGACTTGTACGTTGATGCGTCAACATTAAAACTAAAGTAAAAAAGAACAGGAAAAAATTTTGTGCTCCAAAAAGACAGTTAAAACCAAGTGAAAATGAATTCCTCAAAGGGATGTTTACAGAGTTATTAACTAATAATAAAGGGAAACTAAACTTGCAAGAAAACTACAGAAACCTGACTAATATAATAGAAGAATGTATAAAAAAGTTGCCAAAAATACGTAAAGAAAAATTCCAATTTTGTCCAGAAATAAAAGAAAGAACGAAACTTAAAAGTAAAGAAAAAAAGACTAAAGAAGAAAAAAATATACTGTCAAAACTTTACCTCAAAATAAAAAGAATTATTAATAAAAAAATTAGAATAAGTACCACTTAAAAATATTAGAAGAAGAGTTATTACATAAAGGCTCTACAAAAAATGCACAGAAACGACTCACTTTATCCAAAGAGTGGATTTCCTCACTAAAAGCAAATGATAACAAAAAACTACAAATAGAGAACACCTTTTAAAAATAGCTACTGATTTTTATAAAAACTTATACAAAAGTCATAACGTGAAAAATAAGATAACGGATGAATTAATAAATAATAGTTGTATTGTGGATATAAACAATCGTATTCCGCCACTACTACCGTGCGAGATAAGTCATGCCATAAAAAAACTTAAAAGTGCAAAAAGTTCAGGAGAAGATAGTATTTCAAATGATGTGCTGAAAGCGATAAAAGAACTCATCATACCGATATTACAAATATTTTCAACGAAATACTCGACCTCAGTCAAATACCAGAAGATTGGGCAAACTCTACTATCATATTATTGTACAAGAAGGGTGATCGATTAAATATCAACAACTATAGACCTATATCCCTATTGCATACAATTTATAAAGTTTTTACAAGTATATTACTTAACAGAATCAAACCCAAATTAGACTACATGCAACTGAGAGAACAAGCTGGTTTTCGTCCCAAATTCTCTACAATGGATCACATCTTTGTTTTGACTCAGATAATGGAAAAATATAAAGAATATAACAAAACTCTTTACATCGCATTTATTGATTATTCAAAAGCTTTCGACTCTATTTACCATGACTCACTTTGGGTGGCGTTAAAATCTCATGGAATACATAACCAATATATAAGAATACTGAAAGAAATTTATAGTCAAACTACAGCAACAATAAGTATGGAGAGACCAGGACAGCCATTTAAAATCGAGAGAGGGGTGAGACAGGGGGACCCAATCTCACCTAATCTATTTACTTGTTTAGAGTACATTTTCTCAAATCTTGACTGGGGCAAACGAGGCGTTAATATTAACAGAGAAATTTTGAGTCATCTATGTTTTGTAGACGACATTATCATATTAAGCGAAAATGACGAAGACCTTATATATATGGTTCAGTCTTTGGACATAGAAAGCAGAAAATGTGGCCTACAAATGAATCCAGATAAAACTTGTATATTGACAAATAGCACAGAAATGCCTGTACACGTTCAAAACCAACATATTTAATAATATATTTATCTTGGGCAAAATATTTCATTTCACAACTTAACAATGACGGAAGTTAATAGAAGAATTAAATTAGCATGGAGCAAATATTGGTCACTAAAACATATTTTTAAGGCAAAAATACCAATTAAATTAAAAAAAGAAAGCGTTGGATACTACTGTACTCCCCACTTTATTATATGGATGTCAAAATTGGGCTCTCACAAGAAAAATAATATCTTACAATCAACACAACAACTTAACGTTAAAATAAGACATCGACATAGAAACAGTGATATACGAAAAATAACAAATATCATAGACGCAGCCAAATTAGCATGTCAACTGAAGTGGAGATGGGCAGGACACGTGGCACGAGTCAGTGATGGGAGATGGACTGAACGGGTGCTACATTGGTACCCATGTGATGCGACGCGCTCGCGCGGCCGACCGCGGGCACGCTGGTGCGATGACATTGTAGAGGTGGCAGGAGCAACGTGGACGAGGCCAGCGGCAGACAGAACTTCATGGAAAAGGATGGAGGAGGCCTTCACCCGGAAATGGGTATCCCATAATTAATTAAAATTAATATAATAAATTATGACTCTATTTTATGTGTATAGCCAAATTCAGTAGATTATTATTAACTTCAATTTTATTATTTTAACTAATATATTTTGTGACAAAAATCAAAATAAGTTGACAATTACTTGAAAATATAAATATAAATTGATTATTTACCCTAACATTATTTATAAATAATGAAAAATTAATTTTGTAAATTTAATTTAAACTTTTTATTTAAAATTGACACGCATTATCATGTCTTTTAATTAAAAAAAAATTGCATGACTCATAATAATATTGTAATTGGTTTTAACTAATATCGACTGTTATATGAAAATTGGGAATTAAATGGCTATTATTATTATTATGTGGGGGTATCAATATAGTTTTCTCATCTGGTTGGGTTCTATAAATATATAATTATAAATGGAAATGAAAAGATAAATATACATAAATAACAATAACATAAAATAAATATAAAAATACATATATAAATAAAAGCCCTAAAAAATAATATACCAAAATTTTGGTTTGTAATCTATAAAACTTAAAAAAATACGTTAAGTAGAAAAATCACCAAATTTTCGAGGTATCTCCTTAAATAATGGGTGATTATTTCGGGCGCATATTTGGCGCGACTAATACTAAATACTAAGACTAATAACAAGACTTCAAAAACTTTTGATAAAAATAAAGATAGAGCTTCGGATTATATTCCCAAGTCACAATGATAAAACTTGGCGTAGTATATAGATATTAAATAATACTCCTGAAGCACCGCTAGACGCCCGTGCATGAGACGCGTGGTTAGTGTGCCAGGATAGTATAAATTATACTCATATGTATAGTCTTTGATACTCACAACTCTCGATACTTACATCATGTTTGTTGGCCGACGACAGTGTGCCGAGGGTTTAATAGCATGGTTTATCGCCTTCAGTGTTAGTCGTAGAGAAGACGAGCTCGTGGTTAAGTAATAGCTGCGCGGATCAATAGATCTGCGAGATTAAGCTGCACTTGCGGCGATCAATCCATGGATGGGTGACCGTTTTCTTAAGCTACAAATAACATATATTGAGAGAATAAAGAGTGCATATGTATCCTCAGACACTTGCTGACTTTGAAAATAATGCTTATTAGGCTAGTCTCTGTTAGTATCATTATGTTTTTAAATTCATGCACCTAAAATTATAATAAGTTTATTATTACTTTATATTTTTCAATGACAGACGATAGAGAGAGTAGCCCCATAAACATATTTTCCTTTAAACAGAGCAGTCTTATTTAACCGATTCCTACAAGTTTCCTTACTTAAATTACTCAATTTACATTCATATTTAAGTTGAATGTTAAAATAAACTTCTATCATGTATTTAATTGTTAATTATTTTTTAATTGATATTATTATTTATTTAATTATTATATAAATGCTTGTAATTGTTAAAAGTAATATTTAATTTGGAAAATAATGCAGGTATTTGTCTCTCCGTGTCACCTTTTTTATTTCATCGCCAGGAATACGCCACGCCCCCAAAACTTCGATTCATTTTCAAGGTATCCTCTTAACAACATAGATGTTGGTGGTTTGAGTAAAAAATTGTGACTTCACTTCACCTTTAAAAAAGAAAAGGGTCATTCAGTTTGAATAAGTATCCGCTAATCCGCACCCGCTGTTGCACCGTATTGTGCTCCTACCGCATTGTTAATTTCATTAGTTTTAAAGTTTATAATCGCTAGTTTTACTTACTAGCTGTTTTTCGGCTGTACACTATCATATACATACAGTTACACCTACAACATTACGCACCACCATATTTAGAAATAACACCATTCACCGATCGGCGCTCGATAGAGTAACACGTACAAAGTGATCAATTTCTTTTTTCTACGTATCCACTAATATGGTTAATATGGCTCAGTGTGATCAATGCAATAAGAATATTACCAAAACAAGGCCCGGCGTGGAGTGTAATCGCTGTGAAAAATTGGTACATTTGAGCACATGTGCTGGTCTTACCAACAAGCAGGTATCTGCACTACGGGCAACGGACAGCTTAGAATGGACGTGTCAGGATTGCCACAATCAATCGCCTAAAAGACGTTCAATCGTAGTCCCAGAAGATGACGATGATGAACCTCAAGTAGCTTCGTCTGCTGGTAATTACCAAATTGACGTCAAAAATTTGCTGGAGGACATTTCGAAAGAAATGCAAAAAACTTTAAGAAGGGAAATGAAAGACATACACCAGACACTTCAGTTCCATACAGAAAAAGTCGATGAAGCCATGGAGAACCTAGAAGCTTGCCAAAAAACAATTATTGAACTGAAAAAGAAAAACATCGAACTTACGAATAAAAATAATAATTTGGAAACGAGGTTAGCAGCCATTGAGCAACGCATGCAAGACATGGAGCAACAAAAACTTGCTAAGTGTGTTGAAATTGTGAATATAACCTTAAAAGACTATGAAGATCCTATGGTGTTTGCCCAAGAGATAGCAGGTAAACTAAAACAACGTACTAGCGATATTGTCCATGCTGAACGTTTATCTGGCAAGAAAGAACAACCAGGAAAAAAATATAATATAATAATAGGGTTCAATAAAATAAAAATAAGGGTTCAATTAAAATCACAAAACTCAAAAGAAATGTTTGGAGACCTACAAACAAATTTAAAAAAAAAAATCCATGTCCCTGTTGACAAAGGAACCCTAACAGAGCAAGCAAAAAGCGATATCGAAACTACTTCGCAAGGCTCTAAATCATAAATAATCAGAGAAGCCTTGACAGCCCATAAAAAGCACTTATTATCGTACGCGAAGCAAGAACTTAAGAGTACCTATAAATATATATGGATGAAGAAGGGAGTTCTTCGTGTACGCAAAGAAGGGCAGTATGAAAAACCTATCATTATCCACTCTATAAATGATATTAACCAGCTGCGAGAATAAATAGGTAATTATTTACACTTAAGCTAATAATACGTAAAAATTGTGTATGATTACTTTCTTCTCAATGAATAGCTTACATTCCGGTATAACAGAGATTAAAAACTGTATCAATGTTCAAAACTTTATTAATAATTTACCTAGTAATATTAATCTATCTTGGTTACATATTAACATACGTTCACTAATAAAAAAACTTTTCTGCGCTTGAGGAAAGAATTATTTCATATACGAAATTGATAGAAGTAATTATTGTTACTGAAGCAAATATATCATTATCTCTCAGCTCCTTGTACCAATTGGAAGGGTATGCTATGTACACAGAGTTGCGAAATAATCGTAAAGGAGGAGGTATTATTATGTACATTCATAAAAAAACATAAATTTAGAGTTTACAATAAAGGAATACGTTACTTTGAATGCATTTTAGGCCAAATAACGACTCCAAATAAATATTCGGCAACTCTGTTAGCGATATACCGCTCACCTTCTTTTAGTAAACACTTGTTTATAAGTGAATTACACTGCACACTTAAAACTGTACATAAGAATAACGACTTATTTCTATTAGGTGATGTAAACATAGATCTTAAGATAAGTAGTCCTATAAAACATAAATATAATACTGCATTATACGACTATGGTCTAATGTGCGGGATCTCGCAATATACAAGAATTGAAATCGCTAACAGCAAATTAACTAAGACCTGTATCGATCATATCTACGCGAGATCCCACACACAAGACGTGTATACAGCGACTCTCGGTACTCAACTAGCTGACCACCGTGCAATAGTTTTAGCATGCATCGGAACTGGCAAAGTGCGTACAATGGATGTTCAAACTTTAAGTTAAAATATGATAATAAAGTACTTTTAACGCAATTACAAGATGTAGTTTCAAAGGACAAAAAATATTTAATATTTTTTGTCCTTTGAAACTGTATTCTTTGATATTAAAAACATTAAGGCATGTTATGGTAAATCGCAAATACAAATTAAAATTAAAAATGTTTACAAACGGCATAACAATAATTGGATGAATAAAAAAAATCATACGGCATGCAACTATAGAGACAAATTATTTACAAAGTGTCTTAAAGATACAAATAATAAAATATTAAAATTGTAATACAATAAAGCTAGAAATTACGCAAATAAAATAATACAAGAATACAAAAACAACAATATAAAATATGAAATTATTAACAACAAAAAAGATACAAGAAATCTATGGGTCATTCTAAACAAAATTACAGGCAAAGTCATTGATTCAGTAGACAACGTTATAATAAATGCTATGGTAACGAACACCCTAAAAACGGCCGACATCGCCAATAATTTTGCGAAAACATTTAGTGATAGCGTAAAGAAGAAGAGAATTATACCAAATGAATTTTTTTTATACATTCCGCGTCGGATTATAGCATGTGCATTGAGGCAGCCGTCCGAGTTACGTCAGAGTGCGGGCCGGACTGAAAACCAGTGTCGGGATCAGAGCAATTCGTGTTTCTGTATCTCGATTTTTACTGAGTCCTGTCCATTTCACGGTCTTATGCTGCTACACAGACTCATTTTATATTATTTTTACATTTTTGTTAATTTAGGGAAATATTGTTTTATTTTCTGTTTAATTCCAATTTCTTGCTTTGTTTTGTATCTATTGTGATTAGACCGTGAATAAATGTTTTTTTCTTTCTTTCTTTCTTTCTAAATGTAATATTAGTATTCTGGATTCAGCAAGCTACCGCCGTCCAGTCAAAGTCTCTATTAGATTTCAAAAAGCCACGGCAGGATCGATTAACAAAATTATCCGTTCATTAAGCACTAAAAAGCTCCTGGTTTCGATGAAATAAGAATTATTGATCTTAAAAATATAAGTGATAAAATTGCACCCATTATTGCTAATCTTATTAATACATCTGTGCAAAATGTTACATATCCAGAAGAGCTAAAAACAGGTATAGTACGTCCAATTTATAAAAAAGGTAATCATAAAGATTATGATAACTACCGTCTCATCACTATACTGCCTATAATTGATAAAATTATTGAAAAATTTCTCACTTGACAAATACTAAACTTCTATTCAGACAACAGTATCATAACAGAAAAACAATTTGGTTTCCAACCTAAAAAAAGCACTATACAACTATTAAGTAAATTTTCAGATTCCATTTACACACACCTTAATAATAAAAAACATGTCCTAGTTGTATTCATAGATTACAGTAAAGCTTTTGATACCCTGCGGCACAGTACGCTTATTGAAAAACTTAATGACTGTAGGGTAAGAGGTCTTCTCAACAAATGGTGCGAGAATTATATGCAAGCCAGAACCCTATATGTCAAGGTTGGCGAGGAACTCAGTGCTATGGTGAGAGTATCAGAGGGCACAGCACAGAGCTCTGTTTCCGGGCCGGTGCACTACATCACATATGTTAACGATCTGATTAACCTGATTAAAACTGTGAAATATATCAATTTGCAGACAACAAATGTTTAGTATCCGCAGACTTTAACATAAATGTAGCAATGCATCGGCTTCAAACGGACTTTACCCTTCTAACAAAGTGGTCTCATGATAGTGGGCTTGTTCTTAACGCCAATAAAACTAAGATTATGTATATCAGCTCCAGCCAAAATAGGATTAATACAAGTCCTCAATTAATCGTCCATGATCACGCTTGACCTCACTCAGATCATACCAACTGCGCATGTGAACCCGTAGAAGTAGAAAAACGCAAAAACATCTTGGACTAGTGATTGATGACCGCTTTAAATGGACCTATCACATCAACTCTGTTTGCGATAAATTGAGAGCAATTTTGGCAAAGTTTTCACTAATTAAACAAATAATACCGTTTTCAACGAAAATCCTAAGCATAGGAGAATCTGTCATATCATACGGGCTGAGTAGTTATGAACGGACATACAAATCACATCTAGACCTAATTTATCAACTCCAGCTAAGAATTCTTAAAACCATCGTATCACCACACATAAAAGAGAAGTACAGAAACAATTGTGATGGTCTATTTAGTTACTGTCAAATTATTCCCGTCCATGAGAAAGTTAAATTGACTTTACTTAACGAAAAGTTTTTTAATAAAGATATACAACACTCAATTGATCATAAAAAAACACACTCGCAGTGTGTCAAAAGCTTTATTGAAAATACCACGATCTCAAAATCATTACGGAAGACAACGGCTTGCCTATTTTATACCCAAACTAATAAATGAATTACCCTTTACACTTAAAAATGACATTACTACGCAAAATATAAAAAAAAACTAAAACTACATTATTTAGACCAGAGTTCCCAAAACTTTTTTGTGTCGTAGACCCCTTGCCATGTTTTTCCGTGTTGGGTAGACCCCCTACTTACCTGATATTGATTTCCTGTAAATTTCTAACTGTAGTGAAGTTTAGCGTTAAAAACTTATAGTAAAAACACATGTTAATTTATACATTTATTAATTGAATTTAAATTAAAACTACTCAAAATAAAATTTTGTATCTGTTATGTAAAATACACGTAGCATTAAATAAACATAAAATAAACTATAAATAAAATAACATAAGCAATAAGTCAATATTTTTAGTGAGAAGGATGAACCTGATGCTTTAATAATAAATTATCAACATTTGGCGTCAATTTTGTAAGGGTTAATCTTAAATCTCCTCGGCTAATGATGTCCAGTCTGTTTCTTTTTTTCGTTAGGAGATTGGTAACAGCGCTGAACTCCCTTTCCACTAGGTATGACGATGGAAAGGAAATTAAAAATTTCCTTCGCTATATTCCATAATACGGGATAAGTAACGGGTATGTTGTTTTGCAGCCAGAATTGCTGATATCCGTTTTTAAACTGAACCTTAAGTTCTTCGTTTTTAGTTAGTTCACTCAGTTCCTCTTGTATTATGACATTCGTTTCTTCTATGTCACCATATGGATTAATTATCCACGGTGGTATTACCATAGTCAAAATATCCTCAAACCTACATTCAAAATCTGAATAGAGGGCATTTAAATGTCGAACGTAAGTTGAAACGTGGTCTTCCTGGCAGCTTGTCTGTGACAAATTGGGGAACTGAGAAAATTCGCCCCGTCCAATATTTTGCTTCATTAGTTTAACTCTGGCAAGAAACCCTGATAAGATGAACTTTGTTTTAATCAAATTTAAACTGTCGCCTTGTAATTGCAAATTAACCATACTAAATTTTGTAAAAAAATCTGTTAAATAGGCGATGTCTATTTTCTTCTTCATTAAATTTTCTTTTAAAATTTTATCTTTAGTATCCAGAAATTCTAAAATAGTCTCAAAAAGTGCAAAAAATCTTGTCAAACATAAGCCTTTCGACAGCCAGCGTACTTCAGTGTAATTGATGAAAGTGTTCGTCATTTTCTTCACACAACTGCGCAAATAACCGTGTATTCAACGCATTGCTTCGGATTCGGTTTACTGCATCAATGACTAAATGAAGTGATTCATGCAATCTAACACTCAAATTTTTAGCAACTAAATGTTGTCTATGGATGACGCAATGTATTGCTAACACATTTTGTTTTAAATAGCTTATAAATCCACGATAACGTCCAACTATGGCAGGTGCTCCATCTGTAGCTACTGATATTATATTTGATAAAGGAATTGCTTTTTCAATCAAGTAATCCTTCAAAACATGAAATATTGATTCACCTTTAGTGTCGGTTATCGAAGTTTTTGCGAAGAGCAGTTCTTCATAGATTTCTTGATTCATAATAAAACCCAATGCCAATATATGCCAATAATAATGCTGCATTATCAATAAAGTAAAGTTAAGTAAAGTAAAGTTGACTCGTCCAGTTGTATAGAGAAATGGGTCGTTTGCAGATAATTACACAAGAAGCTTTCAATATCAGAACTCATTTCATCAATACGTCTTTCAACAGTATTGTTGCTTAAGGGAATTCTTTTAATGATATCAGATGCAAGTTTGTGTAAAACAGTTTTTAAAACCTCTTCAACGGCTGGCAAAATTAACTTCTCTCCGATAGTATGGGGTTTTCCGCATTTTGCTATAAGTAACGAGATATTGTAAGACGCCCGCAAACCATCATCATTTCTTTGTGACGTCGAAGCGAACATTCTGTCCAGTGTAGGTCTCTTCTGAAGTTTATCTTTGAGTGTTTGAAAGTATTTCAAATTTTTCTCTGTTTTATCAGGGTGGCATCTTCTCAGATGATCTTGCAGTTTAGATGGTTTCATAGCGTCATTGCCCAAAACTTTGTTGCATAAAAGGCACATAGGCAATTGTTTGTCCGGCAATGATGGAATGAAGCCAAATTTCAAATAATCGACACTGTACTGTCTAAATTTCTTTTTAGATTCGGACATGGCATCAGTCATCTGTGGGCAAAATTAAATTATTTAAATAAGACAGAAAATCCAGCAGCTGTATATTAAAAATATTTTTTGATTTTTTCGAAAACATTCCATAATTCGAACATCTTCTTGCAATAATTAGCTCGAATTATGGAGATTGCACTGTAATTATAATACCAATTGCTAAAACTTTCAAAAAGAAACTATTGAGGAGTACTCGTGTAATTTTGCATGATTGAATATTAAACTACTAATAACTAAAGTCATGATTGGCGTAATTTATCTATCTTTGCTAACTACGAATACAAAACTAAAATTTAATAAAAAATAATGTACTTACTTTTCTCCAGCACTCTCAAACAAAATAACACTGACTCACTATAATTTGTGTGATATACTATCTGTTTATATTTTTTAAAATATTTTCTTAGCACTTTCCTTTTCAAGATTCAGGAAACGAATAAACGTATTTGTCCCACATTCGTATTTATAGAGTGACGAATTGAACAAGTCAGTGCAAGGTAGCGAAGCTCTGAGACTGCGACTCTCAGGTTTTTACAAGTTCAAAATGTATTGCGACCACAAAGCGAATTCTTTACTTCATAGGTACTTTTATAAATAATGTATATGTTTTGATATTATATGATAGTATTGTTGCGCGAATAAGTCGACGTCATGAATCCGGCACTAGCGCCATCTAATGACAGGGACGAGAGCGAGGGGAGCTTTCCAGAAAATGACATCACTAATCTTTCAACCGACAGCGCCGTCTAGTCTCGGAACGAAGAACTAAGCTTACAAGCTTACTTCTAGAGAAGTCGACACTCGAACTCTCGGCCCAGTGCGCGTGTTTACTTGAATATTCTGGATGTTTCGGTGCTAATTTGTATTTATAGGCGCTGCAAGATGCGATCGGGGAAGTATTGAATTTGGCAAGACAAGCGAAGCTTCGAGGCGAAATAAAGCGAATCAGTGTGATTATTTATTAGTGTTTTAAGTTTTAATTGGTGTAAATAAAATCAAAGTGTTAATTTAGGTAATCCTATCGGCAATTTTTATTGTCACGAACCTCAAGCTAAAACAATTGGTGTCAGAAGCGGGATAAAATCATGCCGATTTTACCTAAGGAGGAAACGGAGGGTGTCCGTACCCGAAGTCAACGCCAGCAGGAGACGGACCAAAGAAGATTTGGTGGTGCAACGCCGCAGACGTTGGAGGGCCAGCCACCGGCTGCAGGCCCGTCGGAAGCTCCTACATCTGCAGCGCCCGACTTAGGTGCTCTGATGGTGATGCTGCAGGAACAGGCTCGCCGACAGGAGGAACAGGTCCGTCGGTTGGAAGAGCAGCTGCGGGGTGGACAGGATGAACAGATCCGCCGACAGGAGGAACAGATACGCCGACAGGAGGAACACGTCCGCCGACAGGAGGAAACAGGTCCGTCGTTTGGAAGAGCAGCTGCGGGGCGGACAAGAGGAACAGGCCCGTCGATCGGAAGAGCAGATGCTCCTTATGAAGGACCTTCATGCTACCTTTGGGAAAGAGATAAGGGAGGTGAAGGATAGGGTTGCTCAACATGACAACCGCCTGTCAGAAGCTGAAACCCAAATCAAGGAAGCTAAAACCCAAATCGACCAAGTGAACAAGTGGATAAGTCGCTCGCGTCCGTAGGCTTTGACCACCTAATCCTAGGCCCACCCCACACCTGTCCCCCGGGTGGTGCTAAATGAGCGACAAGCCGATAGCACAGACTCGACTCCTCGCCGTGGTAGCGGCGTTAAATATACCACCCAATTCGCACCATGAGGAATCAAATTAAAGAAATGCCCCGAGTTCCCGGCGCCCCTTTAATGGGGCAGGGGTGCGAAGAATCTCCGGGAGGAAAACCGGCGACGAGGCTCGCCACCCGTCACGTTCTGTCTCCCGGAGGGGCGAAAAGTGAATTGCAGAGGCCCGTCTGGCTACGTTGAATGTATGTGGAGCACTGAATGATAAAATGGATGAAGTATGCGAGGTGATGTATGATAGAGAAATAGATTTGTTATGTGTAAATGAGACGAAACGGAAGGGGAAGGATGTCACTATACATGGCATGTATACCGCATACTGGTCTGGTGTAGACGAGCTCGAGCGGGCATGCCAGGGAGTAGGTATCATCCTATCAGAAAGAATGGTGCAATGTGTAAAAGAGTATGAATGTGTAAGCCCAAGACTGCTATGGATACGATTGAAAGTGGGCTTAAAGAAGTTGTTTGTGCTAGGGGTCTACGCCCCAGACATGTCTAAGCCCACTCATATCCGAGAGCAGTTTTGGAAAATGGTAAGGATGGTATTAATGAAATGTAAGGGAAATGAAAATGTTGTTATGCTAGGAGATTTTAATGGAAGAGTTGGGGTGAGGAGGCTTGGTTATGAAAGGATATTGGGAACGTTTGGTGATGAAAGTATAAATGAGAATGGTGAAAGCCTCCTCACGGTATGTATGGAAAAGAATCTTTTTTGTGACGAACACTTTCTTTCGCCACAAGAGGATTCACACGTACACTTGGGAAAGAGGTGATGATAGAAGCATGATAGATTTCATAATTGTAGATGAGAGATTGAGGGGCGCAGTGGTGGATACAAGGGTTTACCGGGGGTCAAACGTAGGAACGGATCATTTTTTGGTTTTATGCCGAATTAATGGTCTATTCAGGCGGTGGCGCCATCGGTCATCTGTGTCTACCACTGCGTTACAGCGTATTAGAACAGAAAGATTACAAGATGAAGGTGAGAAAAACTAGTTTAAATGTAGACTGAAAGAAAACGTAAGTGGTTTGGATGAATTATGTATGAATGAGTTAGACTTGGAGAATGTATGGCAAAATGTTAAGAAAGGTTTAGTAGATGCAGCTACCGAAGTATGTGGTGTTAGTAAAAGAAAGAATGAAAGGAAAAATAATACGTTATGGTGGGATGATGAGATACGTACGGAAGTTGAAGCAAAGAAGAGAGCATGGCTAGATTTACTAGCAACTAAGGCTGGTAATTCTAGCGGTACGAATGATGATTTCGAAAGAAAAAAGGCAGTCTTTAGACATCTAAATAAAAGAGTAAAAGAAGTAGTTGAAAGGAAAAAGCAAGAAAGAACGGATAAGAATGATAGAAGAATATCCGATAACTTCCAGGCAAATATTAAAATGCTCTGGAAACTCGTAAGAACTGCCAGGGGATGTTCAAAACAGCCTATAATGAATGCTATAAGAGATGAGAATGGCTATATTCTGAATGATGAAGTTTTGAGTTTAAAGAGATGGAAGGAATATTTTGAAAGCATGTTTATGAGTGAGGAGACAACGTATGAACTGAATGAAATAGGAACTCCGAAAGAAGAGGAAGGAGGTAGCGAGATAAGTATAGATGAAATAATGAAAGCAATGAAAAGCATGAAAGCAGGTAAGGCTGCCGGATATGATAGAGTTTCACTCGAAATGCTAAGGGCTGGAGAGAAAGTGGTGGCAGGCCTGCTGCACACCTTGTTTAATTTATGCTGGGAACTGAAGCGGGTACCGGGAGACTGGTGCAAAGCCGTGATAGTCCCAGTATATAAGGGAAAAGGGTCGCAGCAGGACTGTAAAAACTACCGCGGTATCAGCCTTCTTAGCATCGTGGGAAAACTGTATGCTAAGGTACTAATTGAAAGGGTCATGAAAGAAACCGATGGAAAAATTTGGGATGTGCGAGCGGGATTTAGAAAGGGAATGGGATGTACAGATCAAGTCTTCTCCATGCGCATGATCACGGAGAAGTTTTTGGCCAAAAACCAAAAGGTTTTTTATGCGTTCATGGACTTGGAGAAGGCCTATGATAGAGTGAATAGGAATGTGCTATGGCAAACACTGAACTCATTTGGGTTGAGCGCTGGCTTGATACAGGCATTGGAATCTCTTTATAGGGACTCTAGTGCTTGTGTTAGGATCAACGGGGTCTACTCGGACTGGTTTGGCATCCATAAAGGTGTCAGACAGGGCTGTGTGGCTTCCCCGTGGTTGTTTAACCTATTTATGGACAGTTGTTTGCAAAATTTGAAAGTTGAAGAATGCGGATTAAGAATGGGTGAGTTAACCATCAAATGCCTTTTGTACGCCGATGATCAAGTTATTCTTGCGTCGTCGGCGGCTGAATTGCAAATGATGGTTACATTAATGAACAGATCATTAAAAGAAAGGGATATAAAAGTGAACGCAAGTAAGACGAAAATTATGGTTTTTGAAAGAGATGAAAGTAAAACGATATGTGAAATAAGAATAGAAGGGGAGTTGATCGAGCAAGTAGATGAGTTTGTATATTTGGGTTGCGTATTTAGCAGGGATGGGAGATATGATAAGGATATAGAACGACGAGTGAACGCAGGAAACAGAGCAAATGGGGCCCTGCACTCTATTGTGAAGAGTCAAAATGTGTCAAAAAAGGCACGTATGGCAATTCACAATGCTGTGTTGGTCCCTACTTTAATGTATGGTAGTGAAAGTTGGGTATGGCAGAAGAAGCACGAGAGTAGAATAAATGCAGTAGAAATGCGGTCGTTAAGGAGTATGTTAGGGCTGAATATGAATGACAGGGTGAAAAATTGTGTGGTAAGAGAAGAGTGTGGTTTGCAGATGATGTTGTGACCAGGATTAAGAAAGGAATGCTTCGGTGGTTTGGTCATGTGGAAAGAATGGATGAGGAAAGAGTGACAAAGAAAATTTATGTTGCAGAAGTGAATGGCAGAGTCGGAAAGGGACGTCCTAGGCGAAAATTTATCGACCAAATTGGCGATTTATTGAAAATGGGCCAAATTAGGAGTACCCTTAACCGACGAGCATGCATGCGTAGGTGTATGGATGTGAAGGAGGCGAGAGAGGTGTGTCAGGATCGTGCCAAATGGAAGTCTGTAGTCTCTGCCTACCCCTCTGGGTGACAGGCGTGAGTGTTTTATGTATTATATGTATATATATTATGAACAATCGGGTTGATAACGTGATGGCTGACGTGAAGAAAACGCTGGATGACCTAAAACTTGGAGATGGAGTGGACAACAGCTCCCGTAGTAGCTACAACACCTTCGCTACGTGGATTCAAAGTGCCGCCGTTCGACGGGACTTCTTCCTGGTCGGCCTATAAAATTCAGTTCGAGGCCGTCATGGAAGCGAACGGCTGGAATAAAAGCCAAGCCATGACTGCACTCACCCTAGGCCTGCGCGACCAAGCCTTAACTGTGTTGGAAGCTCTCGGTAAGTAAGTGCTCTACGAGCAGCTCCTTGAGGCGTTGGAGGCGAGATATGGCGACGCTCACCTGGAACACGTCTTTCGCGCGCGGCTTAAAGATCGCGTGCAACGCAGCAACGAAAACCTGCAGCAGTGGGCCATTGAGGTGGAGAAGATGGTTCGAAAAGCATACCAGTCTGTACCTGCGCTCATTGAAGGGAACCTGGTCCAGACATTCATCGACAGCACCCGCAACCTGAAATTTACAGCGAGTGCTAACCATCTGAGCTACCACGGCTCTTTATTCTTGGTGAAAAAGAGCCTTAAGAATTTTATTCTTAGTGAAAATTGATAATTATATGATAAAAATGAGCGACAGGAGATTTACTATTTGTACTTATTTTAGAGAAACTGACGAAAAAAGTAAAGTGAAATGTACTAATGTATAATGTAATTGTATTTTTTTGATTCCAAAAACATTTTGTCAAGTTTCTATTTGCCATAATGATTTCTTATATTTACGCGAACACTACACATTGAAATAATACTACTTTTTACGGAATTTATCGTGTATATTTAACTTGGTCACGACAAATGCATCCATAGTGCCGCAAAAACATTAATGTATAGATTTATGCATTTGAGGCACTCTAGAGTAAGTAGATTTAACCCATAAATAAAATATACTTTCAACAGTAAAAGACATCGCATTACTCAATTCGTACATTTCAATACATTGGACACTATGAAAACGAATATTCGGTGATTTAGCCGAATATTCGGTAAAGCTGCCGAATATGCCAAATACGAATATTCGGTAAAGCTGCCGAATATGCCGAATACCGGCCAATCTCTAATAACGACTAAAGTAAAGTAGCCTTTACAGCCTACTTATAGCCTGCCTAATAGCTGTGATATCACTTTTTGACTTAACCAGGTTTTAAACTATCTCAATTTTATCAAATTTTTTAGTTTAGTTTAGCCATAAAGACCAGATACAGACATTCGCATTATTGTAGTAAAGTATGGATTTTTCATACACGTGATTCTAAACAACTCTATTTATCTATCTTTAATACAATTTGACAGAAAATTATGTTTTTGTCTTTTATTTCTTGAAAAAAAAAATTTTGATTTTTTAATCGAAAAATTTACAAAGAATCATGTATTTAGAAATATTTTTCATAAAATTTACAAAGAGTCGTGTATTTGGAACATACAAAACATTTTTTTTCCATACAATTTACAAAGAATCGTGTATTTGGAACATACAAAATATTTTTTTCTTTTAAATTGTAGAAACAAAAATATTATTGAAATATTTAAAAATAAATACACTCAAGTTAGTCAAGATTCGAAATTGACTCAAGACGTTTTTAAAAAGACTTTATTTTAAACTTATTACTATTAATGTGCGATACATTACTTATATACTACTTAATTAATCCGCGATGGATTCTAACTTAAAGCTACATGTCCGATACATGTGGGAGCCTAACTATGACTATCCTAATTCTTATTCTAGATCATTAAACTAAAGAACAGTTATCGGTGTTCACACGAAGTCCACCCGTCTTCCAGAAGCAATTCAGCAATCTACGCCCACGCTTACACTTGAATGGTGATGGTCTTCGGTGCAGTGGGAATACCGGGATGCATAACTAGTTTTACCGGTTACGGGTAAGTTACTAAACAAGACTACATCCCTAGTGGTGATACCATTACATACTACAGTTCATCTTAAACGTGTTCAACAACTTTTTAT
Organism: Parnassius apollo; assembly: GCA_907164705.1. Lineage (NCBI taxonomy): Eukaryota > Metazoa > Arthropoda > Insecta > Lepidoptera > Papilionidae > Parnassius > Parnassius apollo. The sequence goes on from CAJQZP010000935.1 coordinate 7,427,166, forward strand.
TTACAATAAGAAAAAATCATACTTACTGCGATTGTATTAACGATGGGTTTAGTTTGCACACTATTTAGTAATAACTATGTATTAAAATGTAAGCTATTAATTTTTTAATGATGATCTTAAACATTCAAAAGTTTAAAATGTGTATATTCGCTGTTAACACAGCGAATCGGGTTTGTAGTAGTGATAATATGACGTAATTGCTTGTTTGTGTGCTCACGGCGATGCTGATTCTCGTACAAAATAAAATTGACAGCCATTCTATGCTGTATTATAGTATTCTGTGTTACACACTAACATTATTTTATTTTAAAGTGACGTAAGTAGTACTATATCTACGAGAAGTTATTTATTGGGACACGTTGTGCTCACAAAAAGAGACAAACCATAGGGCATACCTGTCGTTAGAAAAAGGTGAATATACAATATTATCCCCACCATGACCCCCGTGACCATGGGTGCTGGAAAGCCCCCGAAACGTCGGGAATTAAAAAAAAGTAATTAAAAGCAAAAATAAACGCGATAAAATCCGTAAAAGTAGTTTTAACCATGTGTAGTATTCGCGTAAATATAAGAAATCATTATATACAATATTAGTTAAATATTGATTGCTGCTGGCGCTTTTTGACGCGAGCGCGTGGCTAACCGATACGGAGGATAACATTACATTAACATTACACATAATATTGTCTCTTTTGCTCTCATGCACAGATTACATCTAGTTCTTTACTTTACACGTATTAAAGAACAGTCAAACGAAATTACATTTAACATTTTAATTAAAAAACCGTACTTACGAGACGAAACGTTTTTCTTGTCTCCACCAGTTGTCGTGTAATTTGTGCAACATCTAAAAACACAGGAAGGCATTTTTGCCACGAATAACTCGAAGATTTACGCGCTACAGCGAAGAATAGTAAATTCGAGAGAATCTGGCAATGTCAATGGCGAGTCTGGCAATTACCTGCCTTTCATATTGCCATTATAGAGCAAGTATGACGTATTATATCTATAAATTTGAAAACATCTTACCATGAGTTCGTACTGACGCGATCATGGAGGTTAGAGAACAGGAGAACGATCGCTATAGTTCATAAAAGATACCTTGATCTCTGCGACAGCTGTCAGTAAAAATCACGCCTATGAAATCCTAAATTTCAAAAATTAAAAAATTACTTCGCAGACACTACTTACCGACGGCAGCGCGGCTTTAAATTCTACAAATTTTCAGGGACAGGCGGGCTATGCCTTAGCACTTATAGTTCATAAAAGATAGCTTGATCTCCGCGACAGTTGTCAGTAAAAATCACGCCTATGAAGTCCTGGATTTTTTAGTAGTAAAGACTGTACCCAACAGTACCTGTCATGTCATACTTTATGGGCATGCCGACCTAATTAGTGCATATATAGACAGCTGTCGCAGAGATCAAGCTATCTTTTATGAACATAGTGCATGCCCATAAAGTACGACATTGACAGGTACTGTTGGGTACAGTCTTTAGGTACTACTAAAAAATTCAGGACTTCATAGGCGTGATTTTTACTGACAACTGTCGCGGAGATCAAGCTATCTTTTATGAACTATAAGTGCTAAAGCATAGCCCGCCTGTCCCTGAAAATTTGTAGAATTTATAGCCGTGCTGCCGTCGGTAAGTAGTGTCTGCGAAGTAATTTTTTAATTTTTGACAAAAAGAAACATTTAAAAAAGGTGAAATATTATAAAAATAAATCATAAACCATCTAATTATAATAATAATTTATAAAATTATTGATACAACTTAGTGATCGCAGCGCCTCACTCATTTTGTCCATATTTCAGAGACACTATTCTTCCCAGCGATTGTTCTCCTGTTCCTTAACCTCCATGGACGCGGTTTTCACAAAATAACGTTTTTAAAACTGTTTTCTGTCAATGTATCAAAAAGCGTTTGTATACATAAAAATATTATCGTGTTATATTTTATTTCTAAGATGTACGATCTTTTTTTAATAAATACTACCTTTTTGAACGAAACGTACTACATTTTTTTACCTGTCCGATTCAACACTGGTAGCAACTGATAGTATGTTCCTTGACCTATAGTATTTATTGGAAAGTTAAGCCAAACCAAAGTCCAATACAAGCGTAACATTTTATTTAAAAACTGATTTTCCTTAATAATGGCACTTAAAGGTATAAAAGTGATTGAAATGATGGGGTTAGCTCCAGGTCCGTTTTGCGGATCAGTATTAGCAGATTTTGGAGCTACTGTTACTGTTATCCAAAAGGTTAGTGCATTTTTTTAACATATGATGCTATAGAAGTCACTTTTGGCCGATGAAGGAAAACGACTCATTTAGTCAGTAGTCACACTTGGCTGTGGATGGAAAGGGAGATCTCCCATCGGACAAGGTGTTCTGTCCAGGGAGTGCCCAGGCGGTCTGTGTGTTAATACATAGCTGTTCTGTAAATAGTTATTGCTGAACTTTCATTACGTGATTTTGGCTTCGGTGCGTTTCGCTTGTGTCGTGACAACGACACCGCCACATTGCCCCCTGCTCAGACAGAAGGTCGATATCTATAATGATGCCACACACTCACATTAGAAAATGAAACTTTCAACTAAAGTTTGTACAAAAACATTAATCAGATCCAAGCGATTGTTGACCCAACTTATTTTTTTATTCTGGTATTATAGCATGATAACATTTTTGGTTTAGCTTTTAAAAACATGTCCAAAATTAACGGGTTTTAACCGACTAACTTGTAAGCCTACAAATATTTTTCCTGCATTTCTTTAATAAATTTAATTTAATTTTTAATATGTGGTTGCACTAGAGACATGTTCCCTTTTCCTACTTTTCCTACCTTAAGTTTGATGGTGGTGTAAATAATTTTGAACCCTAACTCTTGTGTATATTCACATTTTAATATTAAGTTCAAAGGTTTTTATTTTTCACAGATTAGTCCACTGTCCAACGTATTTGATGTGATGTCAAATGGCAAACAAATGGTTAATATTAACTTAAAATCTGATAAAGGTATTGAAATATTGAAGAAAATGTGTTCTTCATCAGACATTTTATTAGACACTTATCGCCCTGGAGTCATGGAAAAATTAGGATTAAGTCCAGATGTACTTTTAAAGGACAATCCTCGCTTAATATATGCTCGATTATCTGGCTTTGGGCAAAAAGGATATTTTAAAAACAAAGCTGGCCATGACATAAATTATGTAGCTATGTCAGGTATATTGTCACTGTTTAGTAAAAATAAACAACCTCCCTTGGTGCCTGTTAACATTGTTGCTGATTTTGCTGGGGGTAGTTTATTATGTGTCGTAGGTATTCTCTTGGCCCTCTTAGAAAGAAGCGAATCTGGTAAGGGTCAGGTAATTGATTGTAGCATGACAGAAGGAGCAGCTTATGTAGGCACATGGCTCTTTAAATCAAGAAAACTACCCATTTGGCTTGGAGAACCTGGAACAAATATGTTAGATGGAGGAGTTCCATTTTATTCAACATATGAAACAAAAGATGGTAAATTTATGGCAGTAGGGGCTTTAGAGCCCAAATTTTACAAAAATTTGCTTAAAGGATTGCAATTATCTGAGATTGAATATAAGCAAGGAATAAATCTGGAGAGTTGTAAAAAGAAGTTTCAGGAGGTATTTTTGACAAAAACACAAGAAGAATGGTGTAAAATATTTGATAAACTAGATGCTTGTGTCACTCCTGTTCTAAATATTGACAATGTTGATACACACGACTGTAATAGGTCGCGGAATTCATTTTACAGAGATTATGATAATTTTATTGTGCCAGAACCATCACCGAAATTGTCTCGAACACCTGGTATTTCATCTGGAAAAAAACCATCACCAAAATCTGGAGAACATACAATTCAAGTATTATTAGAGTTAGGATACAGCTACCTTGAAATTGAAGAGTTAATAAGTGGAGGTTTTATATATGCCAATAAAAAATCAAGGTTATAAAAGTGAAGTGAAATATATTATTTGTTTAACATTTCAATAGTTTTTAAGATGTTTAATATACTTACTTTTATGCTTGGTGTGGTACATTCACTTTTATATAAAGGATGTTTTTGTATTAGGCATAATAATTGAGATATGATATTTAAATCAAAGAGAATGTGATTTTTACCAAATGAAAATTTATGGAAAGTTAAAACGTTTTTACCATAAAACTGTTGTATTCTTTTACTTCCTATGTGTATGATAAGATTCAAAAACATTGTATAATCCATTCCAAAAACTGATTTAAGGATAAGCTGACACTGAGTGATAAATTCAGGAGTATCCCTAAATTCTTCAATTTCATTTTCAACGGCTATAAGATTTTTTTGCAACGCTTCCCATACAAGAGCCACATTACTTGCATTAATGAAATTATGATTAATTGAAATTGTATCAAGAATGTTAACAACTTGATGATGCCATCCAGATGGAACAAATATTGCATCCCCTCTTTCTTGAATAACTTCAAAAAACTTTACATTATTTGCTTCTTGGGGGTTAAATAATAATGGTAAATTTCCAAACCGATCCTTCAGCTTATTTTCCTCACCTGGAGGTAGTAAAATCCATCTTTTTCTACCTATTATATTTACAGACCAACTATATGATGAATAAACATCGGAGTGGAAGGGAGTCCTGCAAAGATAATGAATTTTACTATTACAGTCTAATTAAAATAGTTCCCATATTATTATTTATTGGTTAATAAAAAAACAAAAGATGTTAGAATTGCCAGATTCGGGGAGACAGACCCACAAAAGCAATTGCTTCTAGCTTCTAGCATTTCAAAAATAAACCTGTCAAATTCAAATTTCCTTATCATGTTGATTAAGAATTAAAATATTCTGTCCACTTCATATGCATTTGATATTGGGAGTAGGACTATGTTCTGTAGGGGACTTTTGAAAAGCTGTAACTGTATGTACTTCAAAAGCAATAAACACACACATAAGGAATTATCTCTGTGCTATTTAAACTCATAATTGCTCAAGCATTTGGCTGCTTTATGTGTATTAAATTATTGCAACATTAAAGTTACACTAATTCAATTTTATTCTAAACCCCTAGTTTAATAAAAATACCATTCAAACACTTATACAGTTGTCTACTTTTCCAACTTAGTTAAGTTTTTTTATTCAAAAACAAGCATCTTTAAAAGTGGTAGAGCCATGCTGTAGTTATATTAGTAGTATAGTTGTAGCAAGAATGGGTCGGCTCGACCGGGGAAGGACCATACTCTTACAGAATACCAGCGTAAAATACTAGCTTAATACAGCTGTTTCATATGGTAAGTGTAGAGAACCGGAGACCCTTTTTACTGGAAACGAGGTATTCCATCTTAGTCCTCACGAGTGATAATGCATCTGCATTTTTATTCATTATTGAGATTGATCATATTACCACTTACCATCAGGTGGACTATGTGCGCGTTTTTCACCCCATCCTATAAAAAAATTCTTAAATGTAAATTAAAAAATGGCACTCATTCCTAAAAGTATCAATGAGTTACATTATATTTTTTACAGATAACTTCATAGAAGAGATAATATACTAGCTATTTACTTTTACTACTGAATTACTGTTGTTGTATAAATATTGATTTTCACAAGCAGTGTATGACTAGTTTGTAATGTGCAAATCAAAAGCAATAAATCTAATATATAAAAATTCATGTTAGTTTGGTCGCATTTTATGCACTGCCGTACAATTTATCAGATTGTGGTAAAACTTGTCAAATTATTGCTTATACCTATATTGTAATGACAATTTATTTGAAAGATAGATCATAATATTTCAATGATTGTATTATCACTCCTAATAAAACAATATAACTTCCAAATTTAAAACAATATTTTCACAATTATTTCTTCTGTGGGAGCAATGTGTTGGATACTAGCTAGTAGACAATAAAATAAGTGTAATTAATCTCATGTATGACATAGGTTGTTTTATAAATTTACTATCAGATTTATTTCTGTCTTGTTTCAACCACAAAATGCTGCACACTGCTGGACATAGTCTCCCATAGTAGAGAGGATTTACCATAATTGCCATGCTGAGACAGATTGGTGGTTCTAGCACCCACTGCCACATGCTTTGTGTCACCAGACTGGGTATTTTGTATCTGAAATAAAGAGATGTTTAAATTCTATCTACCAAAGGCCAGAATTTTTTTTTGTAATTTTTTAACTAATTTATTGTTATGCCCATGGGCAAAGAATTCAATAGATTCTTATGCCATTTAAAAAAAATATGAAGAATAGTAGTTTTTTAGGTTATTAGACAAGAAAAAATTGCTTCAGTTTTGTTTTAAAAGAGTAATTTAAGTAAAAATTAGGTATCTTTTCAAACACTACTATGTAAAATATACAATAAATTCATACCACGACTCTTTTGGACCAATATAAACAAACATAAAGTCATCTTCATTGTTATCTTCAGCAAATTCATTCAGCCAATCTGAAGCAAAGATCTCAGGTACATCATAAAAATTATGATTTGGTTTATTTTTTCTCAAGTGCCAGTCCTTTAGATACAATAAATTTTCTTTACTATTATTTCTTATATATGACATATAATCTTTCACTTCCATAATGTGTTTGCAATGAGCATTAAAATTTATTTTATTACAGTCTGCAACTGGAGCTTTTAAGTTACCATATTCTGATATGATGTAGTCAACATTTATATTTTCATTTTCCACCCAATTCTTTGAGCAATTCCAATTCACACTTACGTTTTGAATTATGCAAGGCAAATTTTTTAGCATAAATTTTTCAAAAAAATCTTCATACGTTACGTTAAAACTATCCACAGTCACAATTTCATAGTTGCTGTAATCATGATTAGGAATATGTTTTATGGTACTACTAATTTCAATAGGTTCCATCTTATTAATTAAAAATATTCTGTGATCATTTAACAAATTATTACATATTTGATTTCTGTCACTAAACACCCAATCAGTATGGATATTATATAAATAATATATTTGAAAGGTATAATTTTATGTATTATTTGTATTACTATTATATACATAAAAATAATAAATAAATATTTGGCTATTTATTTTTTGCTTTGGTAGATAATTTGTAGTTATTTGCCATTGCCATAGACTAGACATGTGTCAATCATGCATGATTCGTTCGTTTGAGCTGGTACACTTAGAAGTATTGACGGTTCATTCATTTGTTTTTGAATGTACAACCAATCACAAACAATTGACGGTACCTTTTAACCCGCGATTTGTTTGAATTGTGAATGAGCTGCAAACCGACCGAATCCCGAATAAACAGGCGAATTGAATTGACAATGCAGACTGCAGAGCATAAAGTAATAAGTGTAATATATACACAGAACACCATTACTCCTAGCGGAGAATATATACGGAAACTGCACAGTATCAGCAGTATTTATTATTTAAGGGTTTTTAATTATAATATTGTTACCTAAATTAAAAATAATTTTACATTTTATTATATTTATTTGTTAAATCTATGAGTTACAAATATCATTTCGTAGAGTTTACTAAAAATAACACTTCAAAAGATTTCATGATAAATGATTTATTTAATGATAATTTTCAACCATCTTATATAAATATAAGTTAGGTAAAAGTTTAATTTCGTAGCAAATAAATGTTATAATCCCTATTTTTAGACATGTAAAGTAAGATGAAACTGTGTATTGTTAGGAATGAAATTTAAGAATAAACAAATTTATTAAATATTTAAAATATATGATAACTTGAGGTTTTTGTGATTATGCCATCTAGCGTCGATAGTTTTTATCACCTTGAAAATTAATAAGTTTTACTTCGATAAAATGACTTTATTACCTAAAGCATGTAGTAGATGGCGCTATCAAATCTCAAATATAAAATTTTCGGTTCGCAATGGATCTCACAGACTCACAGAGTACTGGAGCCTGAAATGAATGATCGATCCGAATGTACCAGTACGCGTGCCCAAATGTACTAGAATGATTCGGTCGCTAGAAATGAGTGATTTACACATGTCTACCATAGACGCAGTGTTGCCAACAACTGAACCTGCTTACCATAGATAAATAAATATGTAGCAAGCTACTGATTACCTGAGTCCTGTCCTGATCCTGATACGCCCAGACGTCAAAACTTCACTATGAATCTTTGAGTACCGACGTATTAAAGGGCTGCAGTACACTACTCGAGAAGTTCTTTGCCGAAAGTGTTCGCCGAAGTCAGCCGAGGTACGAGGAGCCTCTGTACTTTCTGTATATATTACTCTACTCTATGCTCTGTACACACTCGCTCAACTTCGTAAGGGAACTAGTCGCTCACACGCTAGGCGAGCTGGAGGACGTACAAGTGGCAGCTGCGTTTGCTTATGCACTGTTGCATATTTTAACTATGTGCGTGTATTGGATGCAAAAAAATAAATAAAAAATAAATGGAAAAAGAGGAGGTGGTGGATAATTTCAATTCACTGAAATTTTTCATTTTGGCTAAAGCGATTGGGATCGAATTAAAACGTCTTTAAATTAAACAGCTCAACGTCAACTTTATAAGTAAGCCGAGTAATATACAGGGTCACTTCGTCCTCGAAACTTCGGTCCTTTGACTCGGGCGGAAAATACCGACAGCGATCGGAAGTCACCCGAGGCGATGCGAGTTTGCCTGAAGTGAAGCGAAGTGTCCCTGTACACACTCGTCTTTGCCCAACTTCGTTCAACTTTGCGAGTAGTGTACTGCAGGCAAAACCAAAAGAGGCGGCATCGCAAGGCATAACCCTCTATAAAAGATACGAGAGTCCGACTCATGCCCGTTATATAAAACTAGTAGCTCCGCGTCGTGCGCCATTCCCAAAGAAAGACTACAATATTATATGCCCATTCCGAAGTGATCGTGCCAGTAAATCGAGCTCTGACAAAATGCCGAATTGCAGTGTATTTACACGCAAAAAACAATCAAAAACGTCAAATCTACGATGAGACAACGTGGCTTTTCACCTGTTAACTGTTTAACATAATATTCAAGAAATATTATCATTAAAACTCGTACTTCCTGAATATTTTCGTCAAGTACCAAGTGTGGCCATCGTAAATCATAAAGTAAAAATAATCTATTTTTAAAAAATATAATTTACTACACAGGTTAATTATATTAATGCAAATGTATTTCCTAACAACTAGATCAGTTTGTGATGAATAATAATCATTACATATAGATTTGTAGTGGATTTTGTAAAATGATTTATATATTTAGCTCAATTTCAAAACGAATCTGAATATTATATAATTTAATATAATTGATAACTAGTATTTATCAAAATATTATACAAAATAAAGGCCAAATAATTCAAATCGAAACTTGCTACCTCGCAGCAAAAGTGTGCAATTTTTATAAAAATAAACTGGTATATCTGAAACCGAAAGTATTGTACTATAGTCATGTGCGCCACAATTTTAGTTATCGATAAGTTAATAAGAACCGGTTTGTAGTTTTTATTTAAATTTCACAATAAAGTATTACAAAAAGTAATAAATTTGGTTTGTTTGTACAGATTTCCTCTTAGGTGGCAAACTTGGATTGCAGCTTGTAGAAACCATGAATCTTGGATATCTAAACGGACTCGCACCATTTGCTCCGAACATTTTGAAAAATCATATTTGAAGCGTTCGGGCCTAATACCAGATTGTCAAATGTGTGTTTAGCAGTTTCAATGCACACAAGAAATCTTAAAAATCCTATGTACCTAGGACTGTTTAAAAATCATATGTATACGTAATTACGAGAAATAACATTGATTTATATCTTTAATAGAACATCTTTAGCCTCATTCAACCTGGCAGGGGCTCTTTCATAGTTATTACTATTTAATGCTCATTTAAATCTTTTAGACCAAGTTTTTGAGTCAAGAATATCGAAAATATCATTATAAAACTTTAAAAATTAGCTATGGGCGCAACGTCTTCAAATAAAGGTAAATTTAGTACAGATTGGATAAAATATTTATAAACCGTAAAAGCATTACGTACCAGTTTCAGCAGCAGCATTTCTGGCTTACAGTATGCCCAAAACGTCAGCATGCTAATTTACAAATTACAGTTTTAAATAATAATATAGTATACATGTCAAAAGGTCAAATTAATTAAAGAATACATGTCCAATAGATTAAATAAATAACAAATTAAGCAAAATGTCATTGTCAGATTGATTACATAAGATTAAAAGTATACGAAAATATATTACAATATGTCAAAAATAGAAGGGCTTTATTACATAGTTGCCCTGAGCTATATATATATATATATATATATATATATATATATATATATATATATATATATATATATATAAATAAAAATTGTGTCCTGTACGTGGATATAATAAAGTAGTCTGTAAATTTTCGGTATTCAAGCAAAAGTCTAACTCTTAAGCCATAGGTTTCATGAACTATGTGTAAAGCTTGGGTCACCAGCCGTGCTTTTAGGTCAGCACTTGCACCCTTTACTAAGTCTGAAGACTTCTGTCAATTGTTTTATTTTAATTTCATCTATCACTAATATACAATACAATTTCTTACTGTTACTCTCTAGTCTAAGTTTAAAAACAGTTAACGCTTTTTTTTTGTTTAGCCAAGTCGGCCATCAATTGTACTATAACACTTTGTTATAGTATGTGATAAAGGCAGACAAATTTCAACACTTTTGATATTTCGCACATATCGTTAAGCTTTCGGTGAATAGTAATGTAAAGTTAAAGCAAAACATGTTTCTGGGGAATACCCTAGCCTAGCCATAGCCCTAGGTAGATGTCAAATTTTATTTTTAAGCAGCTGTCTGTTTAAAGTTCACTTTTTTCAACTATTATATATATTCAACAAGCGATTAATGAACTATTTAGAAAATAATGAGCTTTTAGATAAAAACCTATTTGGTTTTCGTGCCAACAGGTCCACAGGTGATGCTGTCCTTCAACTTGCTACAAATATTCCACGTTATCTTGCTAAAAATGAAAAAGTGATGGGAGTATTCCCGGACCTTCAGAAGGCATTCGAAACCGTATCTGTTCCAATATTACTAACACGTTTGAAAATATGGGAATCAGTGGAAATGCACTTATGTGGTTCCAGGACTACCTTTCGGATAGTCAACGTGATAAAGTTAATGGCTTATTAAGTAATGAATCCAGCTCCTCTTACGGTGTGCCACAAGGTAGTACAATTGGGTCAAAGAAAGAAAAACTTTATTTGACATCACAAAGAAAAAGAAAATAAGAGATATTAAAAAAAAGGATTATTGTGATGTCAAATTAGGTCTCTATTTCCGCTAACTGGTGCTGTACTAAATGACAGCGACGCTGACTTTCAAATAGAGCCTAATATTCACTTCACGGACGGTCATACGTTACTTAAAGCTAAAAATGATAGACAAATATTTAGATAAGTGAGTAATAATATAATAATACCCCCACCGTTGTATCTCTACGTTGACGACGTGGTGGGGCTTGTGTAGCTCCAATGAACTCTAGGTTTATGCCGGTAGAGTTTACTCATGCCGAGGTAGATTTAGGACGAGGAGCCATACTGAAGGACATACAATCCAAGCCAACGTTTGTTTTTTTCCATCCTCTCGAATGTCGGGGTCATTTGGCTAATATGGCGCATCTGTCGAGCACTTTCCGAAGTACTTAGTATATAACAAGTATACTAAGTATATATGTATATATATACTAAGTAATTATATTGAAATCATATATCAATGGAAACGTTATTAAATAAGCTATCAGATTATGCATAACATATATATATATATATACGTTATATATATCATATATATGTTACAAATAGTCTATCACTCGACGCCATATGATGGCGTTTGACAGATGCGCATATTATTTGAGACGCCAGAATATGGCGTTTGTACAGACGAGGGGCTATAGGATAGGGGCAAACGAGCATACGGCTCACCTGATGGTAAGTGATTACCGTTGCCGATGAACAATTGCAACACCAGGGGAATTGCGTTACCGGCATTTTAAAAAGGAGTAGGCTCTATTCTGGGGGGGGGGTAAAATTCTGCTCAAGATAACAACTGCTCAGGGCATTCTGAGCAATAAGACCAAGGCGACCCCTGCCACGCTATCCGTGAATTTCTCCAATATCAGGGGACTTCATTCTAACCTAAACGCCGTCCACTACCACCTAGAGACGGCGAGGCCGTCTCTACTTTTACGAGCTTGCGTGTACGTCAGAGAGGACATCTGTTTTCGACGCCTCGGTAATCTTAAAGGTTCGTACCTGTCCATCCTTTGGCTACGCGTAGACGGAGCCGAACATCTGCGCGTCTACGGGTGCCTCTATAGGTCCCATAGCGGTAATGCCGAAACAGACCGACTCTGCAACCACGTCCAAATGGCTACAGATTCGTTGCCACAGCAGGTCCCTCCGCAGTGATCGTGATCATCGGCAATTTAAAGGCCCACCACGCCGAAGACTGTGGAATGGCTTTGTTCACGTTTAACCGATCATGCGGAGAGATCTGCTCATGATTTTGCATTGGCATATGGTCTGACACAACTGGTTACTTCACCTACGTGGATTCCAGATGTGGAGAATCTCTGATTCTGTCACTGATGTGGTACTTCAAGGTATGGAACTTTTTATTCCTTGCTCTGTGGTGCCCATTGGAGTCAAATCTCAGCCATGGTTTAGTCGCTCCTGTAAAATAGCATCATGCTTTAAGCAGGAGTGCTACCAGGCCTAAGCTGACGCATCAACGTCCCGGGTTGTAAACACCAGTGCTCTAAAAACGAAGTATGATTTCGCCTCCATGTCCTTCAAAAGAGTATTTACCAAGGCAAAGTCAGAGCACATAGGCAGAATCGGCGAGAAATCGCCTTCCTTCGAGAACCCGTGCATTCGGGTCTCTCACCAAGGCTGTCCAAGGGAACTTCTGCCAGCCATCTCTTCCATCTTTGCGCAGGGAGGACGACTCACTGGCCCATGCCGTAAAAATGCTGAGGACGTGTGATTCAGAGTGGGCATCGGTCTTTACGCGTCTTTCCCGGTACTCTTACTCCCTAGGCGTAGTCCCGAAATCATGGAAGACAGCGGTCGTGGACTTAAACCCTAAAAAAGGTAACCGCTCTGATCTGTCCAACTATAGACCTATCGCAATCATTATTAACAGCCAGCTCATGATACCTGCTCATGGTACCTTGAGGATCACCAGCTGATTAGTGATTGCCGATACGGTTTTCGTAATGGTCGATCAGCTGATGATCTTCAGGTCTACCTGACTCATAGATGGGCGGAGGTAGTAGAGTCCAAGGGCCTCCCCCTTGGATTCTACTGCCGTTAGTTTGGACATTGCGAAGGTGTTCGATCGGGTTTGGCACAAAGCGCTTCTTTCGAAGGTCCCTTCCTCTGGGCTTCCAAAAAATTTTGCTCACCAGGTTTCTTGCAGATTGGAGCATCAAGTCTCGGATTGGGGCGACTAAACCTAGACCAGTTTAACCCTCAGAAGACATAAGTTTGCGCGTTAACCGCTTAAAAGAACCCCTTTGTCGTATCTCCTCAGTTTCAAGGTATTCCCTTTGTCGCCTCAGCCAGTATCGGAATCCTTGGCATCAACATATCGAATGACGTGCAGTTTCGTGGTCACTTGGAAGAGAAGGCCAAACTGGCCTCTAAAAATTCTGGCGTGCTCAGCAGAGCGGGACAGTATTTCATGCCGGCACACCGTCTGCAACTTTAAAAGGGCACAGGTTCGGTCACACATGGAATACTGTTCCCATCTCTGGGCTGGGGCTCCCCAGTGCCAGCTCCTTTCACTTGACCGCATCCAGCGGAGAGCGGCTCGAATTGTCGACGACCTAGTGCTTTCCTATCGGCTCGATTCACTGGTTCTACGAAGAAATGTTGCTTCTCTTTGCATTTTTTTTTTCGGATATACGACGGGAAGTGCTATGACGAATTGTTCGGAATAGTTCCAGCCGCCAAATTTCATGAACGCAACGCAAACCCCGAACAATCTGACCAACAGTTTCTAGTTCTTCCGCGTACGATCTCTCTGTAGGAATAGTTTACCATCGGTGATTTTCCCGGACCGATACAACCTAGGGACCTTCAAGAAAAGAGCTTACACCTTTCTAAAGGGCCGGCAACGCATCTGCAATTCCCCTGGTGTTGCAGTTGTTCATGGGCGGCGGTAGTCACTTAACATGTTGATCCGTATGCTCATTTGCCCCCTCGTCTATAAAAATGTGGTCATATTCTGTATGACTCCTTTCAATGCTTTGTGAGTGAACAGATTTTAAAATTTGAGGAGTCATCCAGTCGTCCAAAAGAAATCAGCCCACAAATGGCATATGCTATTTTGTCTTTTTGTGCCAAATTTTACGTACGTGCTGCGGTGTTCAACTCTTTGGATGCACGTCCCATTTTTAAATCGCCTCGTTGATATTATTAGGAAAACTGAAAGAAAATCTAAATTGTCCATTAAATGAAAATTCCTGGGTTCAGGCTACACTTCCCGTTAGACTTGGCGGTCTAGGCATCCGAAGAGTTTCTAGCGTAGCACTTTCGCTACTTCTTGTCTTCAGTTCATAGCACGTCAGATCTCATTGAAACATTTAGTAACCCATCACTCGGTGATGTAGAGGTCTCGTGCTTGGCTGAGGCCAAAGAAGCCTGGATCAATAAGACCGGGCCGGACCAAGTTTTTCCGATGAACCCAGCTTAGCAGAAGCATTGCGATGAGCCACTCAGTATCCAGGTTCAAAAAAAACCTATTAAATAAACTGCGGAAACCCTACAGAGCGAGCTCGTCTTATAGCATCTTCATAGATAGCCGGGTTTTTGGTTGAATGCGCTGACCTCATCGAATATCGGAACAATCTTAAACAGTCCTACTTTCTCCCTTTCTATCAGTCTGAGATTACGTTTAAAAACCAATGAGCTCCATCGTTTGGTGTAGAAATGCTGGGGCCGTGTGGTCCTGAAGCAAGACGTTTGTACAGAGATATCTCAATTGCTCGCCTTGTCAATGTCTCTGATGGCCCAAAAGCTGGAAGGTATTTTGGTCAGCAGATCAGCCTCGCAATACAGCGAGGCAACTCAGCCAGTTTTCTGAGCACACTACTAACAGACGGCGGCGATTTAGCAAGTATTTTTTACTTAAGTTTTTCATACTGTATAATTTTGTAAAACACTATTTTCCTTTAATTTGTTTATTACGTTTATTAGAAATATTCATGTTTTAATTTCATTTGTTTATAAGTTGCATTTTTTCGGCCTTAATAATTTAATATTATTTTAAACAATAATTCTTATTTATTATATATTGTTGAATTAATTTACATGCTTAGTATAAAAATAACTAAAATATATCTACTAAAAACTGGATAATGATAGGGTAATATGTGATAAAATTATTAGGTTAAAATGTATCATGACATATACTTTGACATGTACTTATGATGTATGTATCTAAGTATAGATATAGTAATAGCATCTGGATTGAGCTTTACTCGGTATTTTTTAATTTTTTTTTTTTTTGGAAATCGTGTTTTATGTAAATTATATTTAGATACAAATTACAAACTGATCAAATATGAATAAAATTTTTCGATCTTCTCGATCATTATTTTTCGTGTTTAAAAAATATATCCCAAAAAATGTGGCTCCAAATAAAATAATATGTTTTTTCACAAAAAAAAAGGAAAAAAGAATCAGACCGCAGACATTTGGACTTTATCCGGCGTTCTATGATTTCAGCACCGCCAGATATCCCATTTGAGCTGTTATAACCTTTTAGACACCGGCTAAATTTACTTTCGTATTCTAATGATATTGTAGCAGTTTTTCATTGCCTAAAAACATGGATAAAAAGACATTTTCTAAAATGAAAAAATGAATCCTAGCTAGATCGATTTATTGCCCCCGAAACCCCCTGCATACTAAATTTCATGAATGTCGTTGGAGCCGTTTCCGAGATTCCGATTATATATGTACAAGCATTGCTCGTTTAAAGGTATTGGATAATCTGTTAATAAAAAGCTAATTTACCTTAACAAACGCATATATTAATTTAATTTAAATAAAGAGAAAATGAAACGTAAAAAAGACTGCTAGCAAAATTTTATTAAAATACAACAAAGTCTCGAGTAAAGGTGATTACGACTCGTAAGCGTGCTGTGGCTCGTGCGTACGAGTCGTAGACTAGTATATATGGGTGCCCCAATTCGAAGAATCCCTAAGTCCTAGTTAGGGATATTTTGCACCAGTAACACAGGTTGATCGGCCGTTTTTCTCTATCGATACGTCCAACAATTTTTTTGTTATGATATCCCTAAGTGGGTTTTCAAAAAATAACAAAAATTTAAATTGACGAAAATTTCAGTTCCAAAAATCCCTAAGTCCAATAAATCCCTTAAGTCTTAAGTCCATAAGGTTTTACCAAAAAAGGACTAAATTAAAAACAAAATGAATATTTCAAAATCTTGCAACATTATGATGCAGGTTTAAACCCGATCGTTTTTTATCTCTCTGAGGTGTTCAGTGAAATCTTTTGAATTATTACCCTCTTTCCGTGTTGCAAAGTAATTGGTGCCAAAGTGTTACGAATAATAGTGAAATATAACTATTATTATGGATTCTGAGGACAAATTGTCAAGGTAAGTTCGTAATATGAGCGAAAAACGTGTGTTTGGCTTTCTATTGCAAAGTTAAATAAGTAATAATATTTCAGACTTATACGAGTCCGGATTGTTTAACGAGGTTTCTTGTGATGAGGAATGGACTCCAGACAATTTTAAAATTAATGATGCGGACAAGAAATTAAAATTGTCAGGAGCATGGTCAGCCACAAACATAGATATATATACAGATCCTTCGCCTTCGTGTTCTTATAGTACGCCACACATGGAAGTAGAACAAAATGAAGCATCGGATGTCGAACTTAATTCCCTATCTGAGTCTAGACCTTCTGAAAGCCTTGTTGAACCGTTGCAAATTATTGAAGAGGACCCAGTTACTGACTCTAATATCTCCCTTAAAAATATAAATGATGAAATTAGAGGTAGAAGTAGATGAAAATATCAAGAAAGGAAAGAAAAGAGTTGCAAGGCCAGAGAAGTGGGAAAAAATATATCAAGAAAAAGAAAAATACAGGACCATACTTTACGTGAAATAAATTACTGTCGCTGTGAATGTAAAGATAAGTTAACGAGAAAAACCATGGAGGCAATAAATAAAAAATTTGTTAATTTTGAAAATCACTCGTAACAAAATATATATTTACAGGGCTGTCTTGAAGAAATAGTACCAACTAGATTCCGACCTCGTACTGAAGTCAAAAACGAAGCTAGAAATCGGCGAGTATTTAAGTACTATGTTACTTTCAAGGGTAAGAAGATCGAATTACGTCAGCAGGCCTTTTTAGCTGTACATGGAATAAAGAGAGACCGATTAAAATACAAAGTACAGCATTTTGAAAAAGACATTACTGATGGTCGAGGACGTGACCCAAGCAAGATAATATACACTGAGGCTGTAATTAAAAGAATTCATTCATTTATAGAAAATATCCCCGCAAGAACGTCGCACTATTCTCGATCTTCTAGCAAACATAGGATCTATGTTGATTCCCATCTTAATATTGCTAAACTTCACCGCGATTTTCTTAAACAGAATACCGATTTAAATGTATCAGTCACTTATGAAAATTTTCGAGAAATTTTTAATACAGATTTTAATATTTCGTTCGCAGTTCTTCGTAAAGATATATGTAGCACTTGTGAAAAATTTCAAGTAGATATTCAATCTGCTGAAATTATGAAAGAGAAGGATAAAGTTGCAAGTTTAAAATCGGAACGTGAATTGCACTTGCGCAAAGCCAAAGTATTCTTGAAAAAGTGTAGTTCAGTAAAGGAAGACAAAAATGTGAATAAAAACAAATTATCTATTTGCTTCGATTTTCAAAAGAATATCTGCCATTGCCGATCACTAATGTAACTGATGAATATTATCTCAGGCAATTATGGCTTCATAATTTTGGTATACATAACTTAAAAGAAAACTCAGCAACTATATACTTGTTTACGGAAAATTATGCCCATAAAGGGCCGAATGAAGTAATAACTGCTTTGGACGATTATTTTTACACCATAAAATCCCAGATCAGACTCATTTAGAAATATTTTGTGATTGTTTCAGTCAAAATAAAAACAGATTTATTTTTACGTATTTTGATCAGTTGTGTGCGAAAGGTTTGTTTGAAACAATTTCTGTAAACTATCCAATTCCTGGGCATTCAATGATGCCCATTGATAGAGATTTTGCTCTCATAGAAAGACAAAAATTAACCTGTAAGCTCTGACAGCGCGCGACATGTTATACTCCCGTTCGCTCGGGACCGTAATGGCGGCAAAATTTGAAAATTAGCAAATTTTTTGCTATATTGCAAATTTTGCTATATTTTCACTTTGAGACAATATTTATGGATAAAACTTACAGGAATTCTTGTTGAATGTATAAACTATCGAATAAAATTTTTTTTGGTTGCTAGAAATTGTAATAAAATACGTAAATTACCCTGTATAGCACAGTAGTAGTATGTACTTCAATTTTAGTGACAAAATTACTACTAATTTGAATTCTACACTTTTGTTTTTGGAGAAATTTATATCAAATTGTTTGGAAATATGTATATTTTTATGTTTTATGTGTTTCCATTCGTTACTGATACCAAAATATAAAATATAAAGAAATTAAAAAAAATTAAATATTAATATTTTATCTGTGTGACATTTAGAACAATATTTCTAAAATAGTTTTGTGTGAATTTGAAATAAATACAACGTCAAGTTATTTGAAATATGTAAGAAAACTATTTTTACTTACATTTTACACTAAAAATAAATGAGAATGTGAAAAATACCACATTTATGACCCAGCCGCCATAATGGGCCTTCCAGATTTTGAAGCACTTTTGGCAATTTACTTTTAACTTTTTATACCACAAATTATATATATATATATATGTGTTCACTATATTACAAGGAATATAAAAAAGTATAATACTTTCGTTTTTAGTCCAGACACAAATATAAAATTCTATAAAAAAAGACGGAGCACCTTTATCAAAACGGCACGTGGAACGCCGAAAGTTCAGAGTGATTTCTTTTTTTTTTTTTTCTAAGAAACATTGCCAGGTTATGGTTTAAAATAAAAGAGCATATCTTTGTCTTTGATACTAATATCTATTGCATAGCGTCTTTGGTTTTGTTTAAAACGAAAAAATAGTTTTTTCATAGGTAGACATGTTTACATAATTCTGATCTAATTCGATCACTACTTGGCGGGCGTAAGGTTGGTATTGCGCGATCGAATGTGAGCTAGGCTTGGTTAACAGGAACATGAAAAAATTTATGAACCTGACAGTTATGTCAATTTTGTATTAAGAAGTAGAAATGCCAAGAAATTTGAAGTTGTATTTTTAGAAAAGAACCTGATAGAAAGAAGGCAAATAGATAGGAGCGGAGAAGAGCGAGAAGAACAACGTGGTAACGAAAGCGTATTGAAAGTTAAAGATTATAAAACTTATTATAATGATAATATTAAACAAACAATACCGGGAATTTCAGGTTGTCGTCGAGTTTTATTTAAAAGACATGCAAAGCCAGCCTTTTCTGATTCAATGACTGGCGATAACTTTAAAGATTTTTCTTTATATAGAGTTGGTACTCATATATCTAGGTACCTTCGAGATGTTCCTGCTGATTGTTATCAAAATGCTATTAAAATTAAAGAAGCTAAAATTAATGACATTAAAAAACTTATTCGATGTGTACCACAAGAAAAACAAATTCCTATGAAACTTTGATTATGGAACAGGCTAAATTAGATGAAAGTCAAATTGTTGAGAAATTGGACGACGAAATAGAGTAACTAGCCTAGATATTTTTAAAGGCTAATAGGTATTACTCATTTTTGATTAATAGAATACTGTTAAAGAAGCCAACTTTGTTTTGTTAAATTCCTTAGTCCTTAAAAAGAGGGAAAGATAACCCTAAGTCCTGTTGATTTAAGATAAGTCCAAAATTTTGTTTCTTAAATTAAAGTTATTACAAATGCTTTTTATGTTTTGTTTTATGTACTAAAATAAAGAGTATTTTGTGTACTATAACAGTATGTTATTTTAATTTCAACATGTCTTTTTTTTATATCCCCAAAAACTGAAATGGTGGACCCATAAGGACGTCACTGTAACGGTCGCCGCCAGTTGGCCGTTGGCAGCGATAAAACACGCAGTGTTTTGTTTGATTTATTTTTTATATATTTATTTGATTTATTTTTTATTTATTTACACACATCAAGATACAGAAGCAGTCTTATCGTAAGTTTGTACAAAGGTTCTACTTATTCCATAATTTGCTGAAATATGTTTCAGTAAACCCATAAAGGAAATTATATTTAAATGGCAAACTTAGTGCATACATTACTAATGAATAAATAATATAGAAAATGTTACGAAAATTATATAAAATAAAACAATAAATAAAAATAAAATAAATTAGTAGATAAAAATAATAAATACGATAGTTAGTTTAGTAGATATGATATATATAAACTAATACTAATATAATAGAATAATATATATTAATTAACAGGATGCAAAGAAGTTATCTCTAAGACGTTTCTTAAATACCAATAAAGTTTCGGAATTTCTTATATTAGACGGTAGTGAGATCCATAACCTTACCGCGTGAACTGAAAAGGATTGGTAGTAAAAACCGGAATTATAGACGGGAAAGTCAAGAAGAGTTTTAACAAGGGATCTGCATGGTTTATCCGGAGGATGGGTGAAGGAAAATCGGCTTCTGAGGTATGTGGGAGAGGAAGAGTTGTGCAAGATGTTATAGAGGAGACATAACAATCGAGTGTTCCTTCGAAGTCGAATTGGGAGCCACTTGAGTTGCTTGCGAAACTGAGGTATACGGTCAAATTTCTTGAGCCCAAATATAAAACGGATATACTAATTTTGCAAGCGCTCAAGTTTATTAAGGAGCTCCTCTGTAGCATCCAAATAACAGGCATCTGCATAATCAAGGAGAGGTAGGATAAGAGTAAGCACGAGTGATATTTTAGCTTTTAGAGATGAGAAATTTTGTAGACATTTAAGCAAATGCATGGTAAAGTGGACCTTACGACTAACCTCGGCGATATGCGTGGTCCTTGTTAAATGGTGATCAAATGCGACGCCTAATTTTTTGACAGTATTGGCAAAGGGTATAGGAACGCCACTATAACAATCAAGAGGTAGTGATGTAAATTCTAATTTATTACGCAAATGCCTGCTGCCTATCATGATGGCCTGAGATTTCGTGGGATTAACTAATAGTCCGAAGGATGCAGACCATTCACAGATGCGGTTCAGATCCGCATTCATGGCTGCAATTGCATTATTTGAATCACCCACCGAAAAATGACGATACAGCTGTAATTCATCCGCGTAGAGATGATAATTAGATGTAATAACACGTAATAGAGTTAATAAATATGGAAAATAAAAGAGGAGAAAGAACGCCACCCTAAGGTACACCCGTAGTGAAATCAGACCAATCGGAAAGAGTGTCATTAAGACGGACACAGTGTGAGCGACCACGAAGATACGAATCAAACCACGCGATGGGAGATGGGGAAATGTTTATAGATTCCAGGATCCGGAGAAGAATATCAAAGTCTACTGAGGTAAAAGCACTGCTAAAGTTAAGCAAAATAAAAGTGTGAGAGATTTGTTCTCCATGTCCCAACGAATATCATCGGTTACTTTAAGTAAAGCAGTGACAGTGCTGTGTCCACGACGAAAGCCCGACTGATAAGTGAAAAGCGAAGAGTTAGACGATAAGACGAGAGAGAGAGTTGACTATGAATGATGTGTTCCAGAACTTTAGAAAGAAGGGGTAAAATAGATTTGGGACGAAAGTGGGACAAAGAAGAAGGATTAGAAACCTTGGGCAGAGGAATTATATATGCTTGTTTCCAAACTGAAGGAAAAGATGAGGACGATATAGAAAAATTAAATATGTGAGTTAGAATTGGTAGAAGTAGTGGTAGAACTGGCAAGATCATCTTCGTGCATAGACCGTCAATACCAACAGCATTTGAAGAGATGGCTAGGATGGATTTTTTGACATCTTCCTCCGTCACAAGGGAAAGATGAAAAGGTCGAAACGTGCGGTTTCGGTATACCCGACAATGCTAGTAGTGTGTTTGATTTGATGTAAGGATCTAAAGTTATAGGAGGAGTAGCAAAGTGATTGTTTAGATCATTTACTTTAACGTCATTGTATTCTAGGATCGGAGACCTGCCCACACCAACAGAGCGAAGGAACTTCCACATCTCAGTAGAACTTTTATTATGGAGACTATTGTGACTATGAAACAAATAAAGTGTTCGATTAGTGTCTAATTAACCTTTTTAACTAAGTATAAATATTGTATAGCGCCGAAATGTACAAACACCTTTATTAAAACGCCAGAAATACTATTTTTTAACGTGCCAAAAGACCTAAAACTTCGTAAAAATTATAATCCGTTGCGTTCTTCTTATTCCTTGCCGATAGCTTTAAGAAAGCGCTATTCTAAAGCGATTTCAATTACACCTGATGGTTTGATAAACTTTATCTCTGTGGGATATAGAGGGAGGACTTTGCAAAACTTTCCTTTCCTTTCTTTGTCGAGGGATATTTTATTTCTACTACGTATTCACTTGTCAATCCATCTGAAGAAGCACTTAAATGAGGCCTATCGGATTTTAAAAAGAAACCACAATTTTCGTTATCTATTTTCCTTGTTTTGGCTACTTCTGTTCTGACATCGGATTCCAATCGTGTGTCTCTTTTCACAGACAGTGTCTCTGGTACAGAAGTAACAAATATTTGTTCAATCAAAGCACCATCAGGAGTCTTGAAATGTGCAGCTTCGTGAACTTTAAACACGGTTATTCTACAATACCTTAACTCATGCCATAACGGTGAACTAGCTTGACAAACTGTTGCTTTGTGACATTCTTATATGTTGATATTAGTAGAGCAATAATCAATAAAATCATTTGCACCGTTTATATTATTGCATTTCTTTTTGTATTGATAAACGAGATTATGCAAAGTCAATTATTTAAACTCATTCTTTGTAACGTATACTGAGAACTGATTTTTAATAGAATTTCTTTTAGGCTTTGTACAACTGCTAGGAAAAACTGGGTTTCATCATATTATGTTTATAATTTAAAGTAATTACTTTAAATTATTTTTTTGTAAACCACTCAGAAGTATGAGCTCCGCTTCGCGGGGCTCCGTCGACCAGCCTTTCCTCGACTGCGCTACATGGTGCTTCCCTCCCCCAACTCTCTCCCCCCATAAATCAGGTTTATAGTCAAAAGATTACAAAAACATAACCTCAAAATTAGATTTTTAAAAATTTATAAAAAAAAACTAAGCATGTCCGGCAAGATGTGGAAGTGGGGGGCGACGCTACAGCGTCGCCGCCTCTCTCTCCACCACCTTCCACCCCCTTAATCCATTTCGAGTTATGATTTTGAGGTTGGATCTATGGGATATTATTTTTAATTTTTCTCAAGAACGGTGCATTAACTTTTAATGGGAGTGGTATTATTACAATCGAAGACCAAACCTCTACCAAAAAAAAAAACACCTTACTTCCCCAAATTCCTGCCAAACGATTCTAAATTTCAACCTAAGAGATGACTCTAAACATTTCTTGGGCAACATCTGAAAATATGACAATTGCTTTCAAATGACGTCATTAGGCGCAACTCATATTTTACAAGAAAATTTCATACCTACTTTGAAGGTAGTATACTATAATTGTTTTTAATAAATAATTTGTCAAGAACATATACAAGAACAAATTTATCACCTACTGGCAGCCCTACTGCCACTGCCGGATATGGATCATCAATTCTTGCAAATTTATTTTATGGGCCATCAAAATGCGGAAGTAGAAAGGCGTTGTGCTCATAATCCAACAGTGAGGCGAAGCATTATTCAAGAAATGCAAACGTTTCTTCATCAGAACAAAAAAGATATTATTTTTTTTTTGTTCTGATGAATTTATATTTGACATTTGACAACCAACTAATATGTCGATCCATCCTCTATGTCGATCGATACCTCAGACAAAGAGTGCATCCTTGTGAGTGACGATTTTGATAGTGACACTTTACTGCTAAGTGCGCAAAAACTTTTCTCACTTTGATTAATTACAGTTTTCGATGCCAAGGGGAAGACGACCTGACTCAGGTCGTCCCAGTCAATCGAATGTGCGAAGGGCTACCTCACGTGCTAACCGCATTGATGACCAGAGAGAGACAGATCAAGAAAATAGTCGTATTGCTATGTCAGAAATGCGTTCTTTAGTGAGTGACAATGAAGTAGATAGGCTTAGAATGCAACGAGTTCGTGCACATCAAACACAACAACAGCGAGGACGACATAATGAAATTGAGCGATTCCGCAGACGCAGTGCTCCTGTGATTCTGGAACGAGCTGCATTCCACTATGATCCGGCAATAGATTATTGTGCCGACAAATCGGTAGCAATTGGGGAAATGACAATAATTTGTAGATATTGTAAGGCGTTAAAATACAGTAGTGAATATACTGGATTATGTTGTGCTGGAGGCAAAGTGAAATTGCCACAATTGGTCCCACAACCAGATCGTTTACGCTCTTTAGTTTTTGGGATTGGAAATGATTCTAAGCATATATTGATAAGCGTTATGCTCA
This sequence comes from Parnassius apollo, assembly GCA_907164705.1. Classification (NCBI taxonomy): domain Eukaryota; kingdom Metazoa; phylum Arthropoda; class Insecta; order Lepidoptera; family Papilionidae; genus Parnassius; species Parnassius apollo. Next base: position 7,451,979 of record CAJQZP010000935.1, read on the forward strand.
TAATCCATCAGTGAAGAGAACCATAGTCCAAGAATTACAAATGTTTCTTCATCAGAACAACAATTTAGTAAACATGTTCAGAAAGCATTGGATCGGATGCCATCTGAAAGTTATGATATTGTCATTTATTATATATTATGTAATTAAAAATTTATTATTTGATTGCAGGTGCTGAAACCAACAAAAAAAATTAGTGCTATGAATTCCTATTCATACAAACACATGATCTGTGAAGGTGAAGCAAATAATATTTTGATGCGTCGACGACTTTTTCATCAGTTTGCAGTTGACATGTATGTCAAAATTGAGACTGAACGATTGACATACATCCGTTTGAACCAACGACTGCTTCGATCAGAGGAATACATTCATCTCCGCGATGCTACAAATGCCGATAGCAATGTAAATAATGTGGGAAGAATGACAATTTTGCCAGCCACTTACAAGGGAAGCCCGCGCCACATGCACACATATGCGCAGGATGCTATGTCATATGGTAGGCGTTATGGCCACCCAGACTTTTTGTTACATTCACCTGTAACCCACAATGATCCAAAATAAAGAGGGAATCGCTACATAGCCGAACACCAGTTGATAGACATGACGTCAACGCCGGAGTTTTTAAACAAAAATTAAAATCTTTCGTGAATTTCATCATAAAACATCGCGTGTATGGCCAAGTTCGTTGTTGGATGTGTACTCTCTAGAATAGCAAAGGCGTGGTCTGCCACATGCGCACATTTTACTCTGGTTAGTGGACAAAATAAGGCCTGGTGAGATTGATTCCATAATTTCAGCTGAAACTCCTGATGAAACGGTTGACCCAAAATTGCATGCAGTAGTTACCAAACACATGATACATGGACCTTGTAGATTTTTCAACCACAATCCTGTATGGTCGACGGCAAGTGTTCCAAGCGATAATCAAGAGACCTGATTGCTGAAACCATAACGGGAAATGATGGATACCCATTGTATCGTCAGCGATCAGTTGCGGACAATGGGCGATCGGTCGTTGTGAACGTAAGAGGACATTTTGTCCTCTTATGTTCACAACGTTAAAGTGGACAATCGTTGGATTGTGCCATACTCACCAATATTGTCCAAAGCTTTTGAGACACATCAATGTGGAATATTGTAACTCTGTGAAGTCGATAAAGTACATATGTAAATATGTTAACAAATGTAGCGATATGGCCGTCTTCGCTGTAACCGATACAAATGATGAAGTATCACAATACGAAATGGATCGCTATGTAAGTAGCAACGAATCAATTTGGCGTATCTTTTCATTTGCGATCCATGAAAGACATCCTATAGTAGTCCATTTGGCAATCCATTTAGAAAATGGTCAACGAGTTATTTTAATGAATCGAACGTGGCAGACAGAGCGGTACGTCCACCGTCGACAACATTAACAAGCTTCTTCACAATCTACAAAACTGATGATTCTGCTCGCACTTTGCTGTATGTTCACATGCCACGCTATTACACATGGAATGCAACGTCGAAATCGTTTCAGCGTCGAAAACAAGGAACACCAGTTGAAGGACTTCCAAATGTATTTGCTTCAGACGCTCTGGGTCGCATCTACACAGTACATCCGAATAACGATGAATGTTATTATTTGTGGTTGTTATTGGTGAATGTTCGTGGTCCGACATCGTTTAAACAACTGAAAACAGTGAATGGACAGCTGTGTGCAACTTACCGTGAGGCATGTCAACTATTACATTTACTTGAGAACGATTCGCACTGGGATGATACGCTCAAGGATTTCGTAATATCTTCATCGCCGCATCAAATTCGTACATTATTTGCGATTATCATGTCGACATGTTTCCCCTCGATTGTAAGCTATTATTGAAAAAAAAAATATAGTCCCGCTGGGTTTCTTGCTGGTTCTTCCCAGGACAGAGCTTTTTTTTTGCGAACCAGTGGTAAATGAAAAAAGTGACTTTCAATAAGTATTGTTATAATCTACATTGAATAAAAAAGTTTCTGTTTCTGTTTTTGTTTCTCGAATTGAAATGATTTGTGGGTTAATTATAGAGATGACGTGTCTGATGATGTTTTTCATCGTGTGCGCCGTCAAACTTTTAATCCTACACTACAAATGACTGCAGAAATTTACAATGAGACATTGATTATGGTAGTAGATATGTGATTATTGATGGCAAATAAGATATTGTCGTGTTTGGGAATGACAGCACCCAATCGTCATATGCACGATACATTAAACCACGTGTTGCAAAGAGAACAACAGTACGACATTGAAGCATTGGCCGAAACAGTTCGTACAAACGTTCCACAATTAAACCAACAACAAAGAATTGCGTACGACACTTTGATAGAAGCTGTGAACAGTGAATCTGGCGGAATTTATTTTCTTGATGCTCTCGGAGGAACCGGAAAAACGTTCTTAATTTCATTGCTTTTGGCCAGGATCAGATCGCAAAGTGATTCAGTTCTAGCGTTGGCTTTATCTGGAATAGCTGCGACTTTGCTGGAAGGCGGACGAACTGTACATTCTGTCTTGAAGCTACCATTAAACATGCAAATCAACGAAACACCAATTTGCAACATCGCCAAAAATAGCGCAATGGACAAGATCCTAAAGGTATGCAAATTGATTGTTTGGGATGAATGCACAATGGCCCATAAGATGTCACTGGAGGCACTGGACAGAACGTTAAAAGATCTTCGTGACAAACAAAATATTTTTGTTGGGGCCATTATTCTGTTTTCAACTGATATTCGTCAGACTCTTCCAGTTAATCCCCGATCAACTGTTGCTGATGTACTAAACGCATGCCTAAAATCATCGAATTTGTGGCGGTACGTAAAGACACTCCAATTAACAACTAACATGCGAGTATTTTTGCAACAAAATGACACTGCAAATATATTTGCGAAGCAGTTGTTAGACATTCGAAATAATAAAGTTGCAGTAGAATCCGGTCGATTCTGTCATATCACAGACTCAAAAGAGGAGATTTTTCAGTATGTTTTCCCAGATATAGCGCAACAGTTCAATAACCATAATTGGCTGGGTGATCAACCAATATTGGCGGCTTTAAAAATAAGATGTAGAAGATCTCAATACGACCATTCAAAATTTTCCTCCGGGACAGTTGGTTTCCTTCAAATCAGTCGACACCGTTATGAACGAGGATGACGTAGTCAACTATCCCACGGAGTTTTTGAATTCACGGAAATTGCCTGGATTACCACCTCATAATTTGCAAGGCCAGTCGTTGGTAGTTTGCGTAATCAACTTGGAGTTTCCCTGTTTCGCGCATGGACAATTACACGTCGCGTGTTCACGCGTCTGAAAACCATCATCTTTGTTTATTTACGCACCACAAAACAAAACAAAAAATATAGTTTATCAGAAAGCTTTAAATTGATTAACAGACTGTATCATAACTGTGTGTGTATGTCAATATCAAATTGAAATCTTATAAATAGCCAGTATTTCAGGAAAACTCTGGCTTGTAAGTAAGAAACACATTGAGTTATATAAAACTAGAGGAGCAAATCCACAGACTACTAAAAGAATACTGAGCAAACCACATTACCGCGCGTCGAAAAAAGTGTAACCACTATCCAACTGCGACGACGTAGCTTTGAAAATACTAAACATTTTAAAATAAACATATATCTGTCTCACTTACACATGTTGCGAAAACAATACCGTCGCTAAGGTTAGATAAAGATAGACACACAAACATGCAATGGCGGGTTGGTATCTATATGAAATTTAACCCAAATTACGCAATAAAAAGGAGTTTTTCTTACTATATGAAATTTAACCCAAATTACGCAATAAAAAGGATTTTTTTAAGCTGCAGTTAATTGTTTTTATTTAAAAAATATCATATTTTCTTATCACATGAATGGATGTAAACAATACCGATGAAATAAAACATAATTTTAAAAGTATTTTTATTGTACTAAATAATCAATATAAAATTCATATAAAATTATAATAAAATTCATATAAAATTATAATTAATATAAAATGTGGAATAAAATATATTTTATAGATCATTCATGAATAAACTAAAATAAGAATAATTAATTTTATGTATGAAAGTTAAAACGTAGTTTTTATTATAATTTCCAAAATATTTAAAATCAGAGGTAACAAATTAACTTACTCCATTAATTATATATTAATGTAGGATAATCACAAAGGCGGAAAAGTGGCAACATTGAACCTAAATCGCAATATTGGATAATTTTGTAAAATTATTTGAGGTTTTTACGTCTATATGAAAACATAAACTAAAACTTTTGTGTGAAAAGTGATTTCGCTTGATTTATTATGTTTTTGTGACCTTGAATCGCATTCTTTCACTACGCATTTACCCATTTTTTGTCGCGGATCGTTCGACTTAACTCTATCGGCATTACATTAAACACTAAACTAGAGTTAGCTAGACATATGGCTGTGGCCATATGTGCAGTGGCAACGCTTTGGCTCCGTAATTACTATACTAGTGTAATATATAAATCAATGAAGAAACATCATATGTAATTAATCGAAAAATTTCATTCATATCAAGCTATTGAATAGCTTTTATCGCGGGCTTTGAGCGCGGCGATCGAATCAAGAAATTCCGTAACGAAATTAACCTAAGGCCCCAAAACCTATCGTCGTTTCAGTTCGGCAGACTTCGGCACGGTGTTTGTGTGCGTGTGACTAGATATATACTTGTAGACTAGTTGCATGTAATGTAAGATAATAAAAATAATTTAAACAATAATATAGTTTATTGCAAGAAGCATATTCTTTGGAGTTATATGAGTCGTCGTCATGCTAGCAACTTTCGTGAATTTAGAGTATTTAATAAACACTATAAAGTCTATAGAAAAATCCAACTTCTTTAAGCATAACTGTGTATAAGTGGCTGCCATGAAACTAAAAAGTACTTTGCAAACTTAGATAAGCGGCTGCAGTTATGACGTCACTGAATTCAAATGGTCTCCACCATACCAATCTAAATGAGAGACCCTATAATGTTAGTAAAGTTGGGCGTTATAAGTTATGACAGACAACAGATAATATATTTCATTATATATTTATAATCTTACAACCATCGACTTATATATTACTAGCGTAAGGACCGGGCCGACCGAACAACTAAAACGGGCCAGTGCGCTGGCCCTAAAATTACAATTTAGGGCCAACGCGAATTGGTCGACAGTGGTGCGCGCGCAGGACAGATTTGCTTGTCATAAATATGTCTAGTTGCGTGGTAAAAGGAAGCAAAAATTACGATACAAATTAAAAAAAAAGGAACATGGGATATCGTATCATCGGTTAATAACCTTATATTAATTTTGTTACAATTAAATTATTATATAAAGGCATTTTTAAAGTTTTATTTTACAGTTCGCTTTTAATTACGTTACCAAGATTAGGCCAGGGTTGGATTCAGACCCACAAAATATTGTACATGGAAAATAAAATTATACTATTTTAATAAAATTATGTCACGTTTGACGTTTCATGTTTCTTTTTTCCCATGTACCGGGATTTTTGGCGTCACGCGTCTATTTTATCTATACGTTTAGTTTTTGACGTTTTTATTTTTATCCCTGTTTTATTTTTGTTTAAAACTTTGTGTAGTGTAAATTAATTTTTGAATATTGGTACCTAATATATTTCATATTCTGTAAGGATAAACGAAAAGAGTACAAAAGAAACCATATCTGCTTAATTGAATCTGAAAATTAGATTCATAAAATATTTTGAAATTCTGTTTTCAAACCGATTGCTTCTGGAACATTGAGTTTTTATCGTGGTAGAACTCCTCATATACTCCACAATACTTCCACAACACTTGGCAAAAATACTGTCACCACTGAGAGGACATACCAGAGCACACACAAATGATTCATACCATTTTGTTAGTGAGATAAAAGACCTACATCTCGCTGACAATGAAACTATGGTCATTTTTGATGTTCAGTCACTATTCACATGCCTACTTATTGAATACTGCATCTCAATTGTAACTAGGAAGCTAGAAGATAACAACATGCCTGCTGAATATGCAGTATTACACAAACATTGCCTAACATCTGGCTATCTATTGTGGAAGGAAGAGTTCTACAAGCAAGTAGATGGGCTCACCTGTATCTCCCATAGTCGCCGACATATTTATGGAGGACTTCGAGGAGAAAGCCCTTCTTACTGCTCCTGTAAATCCAAGATTCCACAAGCGGTACGTAGACGACACCTTTACAATTTTACCATCTGACAAAGTAACTGCATTTTTAAACCACCTTAACTCTATAAACTCTAAAATACAATTCACAATGGAGTTAGAGGCAAATAATTCTTTAGCTTTCCTAGATGTTTTAGTCATTCGAAATCCTGATAACACTATTGGTCACACTGTATATAGAAAAAAAGACCCATACCAACCGATATTTAAATGGTGAATCTCACCATCATCCTTCACAGTTGGCTACCGTGGGTAAATCTTTGTTTCAGAGAGCACGAGGGATCTGTGACAGAAAACATCTGGCCGCCGAGCTGCAGCATGTCAAGCAAGTGTTGCAAGACAACAAGCTTCAGATCCCGCGCCTACGTCACAGTGACCGAGTGAAGCCGGCCACAGTCGAGCGTGTGCCTGCTGTACTACCATATGTCAGAGGAGTCACAGACAAGGTTGGCTACATCTTGAAGCGAGTTTCCATTAAAACATACTACAAGCCGCCGAAGAAGATAAGTCAATGTTACTATCCGTCAAGTGTAATATCCCTCTATAAGATGCAGGAGTGTACAAGTTAGATTGTGAATGTGGTCTCTCTTACATAGGTCAAACAAAAAGATCCATAAAAACCCGCGTGAAAGAACATATAGCTCACGTGAAGCACCGACGCTCCGGGAAGTCTGCAGTCTGTGAACATGTTCAAGATCGTCCCCACCATTACATCAGATTTGATAAACCACAAATCCTCGCAAAAGAACACCGATTCCTACCAAGGATGATACGCGAGGCTATTGAAATTCAAAAACATCCTAATTTCAATAGAGAAGATGGTTGGGTGCTGCCATCTGCTTGGGATCCTATAATTAACAAAATTAAACCCAAACCCAAGCATACCACTGCAAGACTTCAAGATACTGTAAGTTCGTTTTGCGTAAATCGGACCCAAAAATTAATATTCAACACTGAAGGTATTCGGGCTGACTGTGACATTGGGACGTCAAATACCTCAGTTCCTCCGTGATCATGGTTGCCTTAAGGCACCCGAAACGTCGGGAATTAAAAATAAGTAAAATCAGTTAAATAAACGCGATAGAATCCGTAAATTTAGTTTTATTCAATTCTGTTTTCTTTTCAACACGCAAACTGAGAGAAGCTGCTGCCGTCGTTAAGCTTCTGGTAAAAATGGATAGGCGAAGACTTATAAAGAATGTTTTTACATGATGACAAATTGCGTTTCGAATATTTATAAATTACAGATTTCCAAATGATTCAACACGTAAAGAGATTTGGAGTCGTATTATTAGGGAACAACGAAAAGAGCCTTATTTCAAGCCTCATAAAAACGCAAGAGTATGCTCTGCTCGTTTTTGTGACAAAGATGTTGATATTTCAAAAGCCGAACTAAGAAGGCTGAAAGGATCGGCTATACCGCGATTGGAGACTGAGCTATTGGTCTCATGCATAACTACTTATCTACAGTAAAATAAATTTTGTTTACTTGTTCTCCATATTCAGAACCCTATCTATATAAATTATTTACAGGTTTGTGAGAACGAAGAACTCCGGCCTTCAACCGATCTCAATTCAATATTTGACACGCCAAGGGAAGTACACTAAAAGAAAGAATTCATAGCTAAGAAAATAAAAAAAAACAGAATACTAGGTTAAAAAATAAAAACAAATCACTGCTGTATATAATTAAAGATTTGAAACAGAAGGAGTATATCACAGAGGATATTGAGTCTGCTCTTGGAACAAAAGCCGAAATAACGGAGCTTTACAGACTACAATTGCTTAAAAATAAATACAGTACAAATAGAAACAAGCCAAGAAAAGCAAAGGGACCGTCTTATCCACCCGCCCTTCGAAAATTTGCTATGACATTAAATTTTTACTCTCCATCTGCCTATAAATATGTACGGCGAAAATTTGACTGTTGTTTTCCTCACCCAAGAACCTTGACTAGATGGTAAATTAATAAAGACTTGTTAGTTATGTGTTATAAACCGGACGCATATATGTTTTACTTCATAGGTTTGATTGTACTCTTTGTTATAGGTATAGCTCCATTAACGGCGAACCTGGATTCACACAGGAATCGTTTGAAATCCTTAAACTCAAGAGGGACAGTATGTAAGAAAATGTTGAATGCTGTCTAATTTTTGACGAGATGAACATTCAACAGGCCAAATTATGCAAAGGCGAAAGAAATGATGGTCACGTAGACATGGGGTATGAAAAAATTGACAAAGAAAAGCAAGCCACTAAAGCTTTTGTAATGATGCTCGTTAGTCTTTCTGAAAATTGGAAAATACCAATCGGTTATTTTTAGTGGATGGTTTTACTAGTGAACTTATAGCAAATACTGTTAATATTTGTCTTGAAAAATGTAATTCCGTCGGTGTCAATGTCGAAGCTCTCACATTCGATGGATGTTCTACGAATGTTAAAGCTGCAAACATTCTGGGTTGCAACATAAGTAGTACAGGTCAATTAAAAACGACATTCCCTCACCCTGTTACAAAAGTAAATATTGTAGTTTTCATGGAAGCATGTCACATGATAAAGTAAGTAAGGAACGCGTTTGAAAAAAAAAGATAATTTTCAACGAGAAAGATAAATAGATTATATATATAGAATATAGATAATAGATAGAAAGAAAGATAGATTTTCACCGAATAGAATGGAAATTTTTGATTCGGCTCTTAAAACTCCAAACAAACCAGCGGCTAAATTTTGCTAATAAATTAACCTACAGACACATATATTTTAAAAACCAAATAATGAAAGTTAAATTAGCGACTCAATTGCTAAGCCGAAGTGTTGCAAAAGCACTGACACTCTGCAACGAAATGTTACAATTTAGTTATTTTTCAGAAAGTAGTGTGTAATAGTGACAGTCGATTTCATTAATTTATTCAATAATATATTCGATATTTTGAATTCTCGCAGATTCAATCAATCTGGATACAAGAGAGCCATTTCTCCAAAATATAAATAAAAAATATTTAATTCTATTGAGGAGGCTATTGGTTACATTAAAGGTCTAAAAATTTTTGCTAATGTGAAAAGAAAGATTAAACGACATAATAGACCACCACGAATTATGATGATTATTAGGAAAAAAAAAGTATTTTGGAATCTAGAAGCAAAATGGGATTCTTAGGATTGATTGTGTGCTTAGAAAGTTTAAAACTCCTCTAAAAATTTTAAAATTTTAGTTCATCATCATATTTCGACGCATCGCCTGTCTCAGGATCATTTAGAGCTATTTTTTAGCTTGATAAGAAAGCACGGTGGATACAATGATAACCCAAACGCTATACAACTCAAAGGAGCGTATAGGCGTTGCCTGAATCACTTATCATTAAAATCGTCATTTGCTGGAAACAGTATTTCTTTGGATAATTTTCCAATATTAACTGTCTCATCTGTAAATGCTATTAACTGTACCACTGAAATGAATCGTCACGCAGAAGAAGACAAGCCCATGGACACATCGATAGATACATATCAGGAGGAAAATGATGTAGTTTATTCAAATAACTGTGCACAGTTATCGCATACTTTGGATAACCCAACTGAAAACGTCTTTGGGCACCTCACAGAGAATATAGATCTCATTATTGGATATATTGCCGGGTGGGTAGCCACAAGTTTAACAAAAAAGATTAAGTGTGAAATTTGTGTAAACAGTCTGGTTATTAATGAAAAATTATTCTTTCATAAACTGATTGAATTAACAAATATGAGCGGAATTTGCTTTCCTTCTCCGAACCTGTTTGATGTATGCCTAGAAACCGAAAAACATATAAGACACAGTAATAGACCCCAATTTATGGCAAAAAGTGACTATATGTTTCTGTCAACAAAAACTCTAGCAAAGTTTATAGGAAAGAGCACTTTCACTGTTTTAAACTTGCACTCTGTTGATCAGCCGGCAACATTGAATCATAGATTGCACCTTATTCGAGCCATAATTAAGAAGTATATAAATGTCAGAATGCATCACCAGTATCATGGAAAACACGGGGAAGGGAACTGAAAGACAAAGATTTAAAAAAAAATGTTTTTTTTAAAGGACAATAATTGTAATATTATACACAAAAATATCCTAACTTTTTCGTCTTTTATTTTCGGCTTTTAAAATATTCCAATACTTAATTATTATCACAATAATATTACATATAACAAAATTAACTTGTTTATAACTTCAACTAAAGCTCTTTGAGATTAATTTGTTTTACTTACGTTTTCTTTGTTACCTGTAAAATATCATCGCAAAAAGGAAATCGTTATATGTATCGGCTTGCAACTGAGTTATACTAACCAACTACGATAAAATGTGATAAAAAATCATGTATGCATATACAAAGTTATGTCGTCGACCTATGCAAGGCAGTACTCACGCACAATACAGAAATTCTCGATATTGTAGACTTAATATTAAATAGTAAAAGGACCCAATAATAATACAAGTCGGTTGACCTATAAATAAAATTACGATATTTTCGGCTAGTTTTATTAAAGATACTACACACTATGAAATAATGGAAAAATTGATATAATATAAACACCAATTGCTATTACGACTCACAACTATGAAATCAATAAATTCTACATTGACCCTGGTTACGTCGTTTCATGATATAAGAAAAGAAATAAAGAAAGAAAGATTTATTGCAGCACGCCACAAACATCAGTAGGCACTAAAATTTTGACACATCAATTATAAACATTATAACAAACAAAAACAAAAATAGGAAACAAAACAACAATTTGACGGATAAAACAATTTAAAAGTATTAATACTTATAGATTATAATTTTAAAAAAAATAGAAAGACAAAAAAAATCGTTTCTCATATTGTACGAGTATGTTGTGGCGCGTCATACAAACGGACCTCACTCAGCTTATGTTGTCGCCGGAGCAACAGCGCTGGTTTTCAGCGGGCCCGAACGGATAGTAACGTACGGACGTCCGCGAGTGATACATAATAATATTCTAAAACCAATCTGTCTAACTATGCTGAAATTATTGATTTGATGATTGACAAACCAAACAAAGGTATGTACATGTACATGTGCTTATTATACATGCACTTTATTTTTATTTTCAAAAATTTTGTTACCAGTGTGCTCTTAACTTTATTAATTAATATGTTACATTATTTCAAAAGTTATTATTACGTTGTATTTGTTTTCTTATATTAATATATGTATATTTTTAACACTTATTTCTAAAACTTATACATAAATTACCTCAGTTATTGATTGACGACACTAAATTACACTTTTTTTAGCCTGCGGTCAGTGGACCTATCCGAACAGTATCCAATTTAAGGTTATATTATCATCACTTCACTTTATTAGTTGCGACCTTGACCGCCTGTGCTATGTGCCAGTACCCATTTTGGTGAGTAGTACGCTTCAGCCTATGTTCTTCTGAGTTAATATTAGATAGTTTTTATATTTTTCTTTAAAGGTTTTAATTGTTTTCAGGCTACGAAGTGGTGGCGGCAGGTCGTTCCAACACTTTGAGGCAGCGTACCTAAAGCTCCCACGAAAAGCAACGGTGCGATGGAATGGCACAGCGAGAGAATAAATCGACACACGAGTTATTTTTGAATTTACGTCGCGCGACCACACCAACTTTTGGAAGAGATAAGGTGGCATATTATATTTAATTATACTAAACAGTAGTGTTGCTAAATGAAAGTGACGACGATATTTCATTTTTAAAATGTTGCCTTCGTTGATGTACGGCGTAACGTGAGTGCGTGGCGGTATCCCGAAGCAAAATCTTGCACAAGCGTTCTGAACTCGCTGAATGAGTTTTTGACTACGTATTAATAGACGAGGACCATAAACTACATCCATGTAATTAAATTTAGAAAGAATTAATGAGTCACAGAGCCTTATTCGAATATCTGTGTTCAGGAAATTTCTAATTTGATACAGGACTTTAAGTCTGTAGAAGCAATTTCTAGCAGTATTAAGTATGTGATTCTCGAAGCGCAAACGATCAACCATAAGCAGACCTAAATTGCGAGTTTCAGTCACACGTTCAATTTGTTCCCCTTTTATGGTGACATGAAGCCATTGATTCGCAATGTTTTGAATTTCCTTAGCCGTTCCTAGAATCATATACTTTGACTTATTTCCGTTTAGAACAAGAGCATTCGATTTTGACCAATCAGCAATGCCTTCTAAATCTTCGTTTAATTTGTTTATTGCTAATTGAGTTTCCTCAGGCTTACATGATATGTAAATCTGTGTATCTACAATGTTTGATGTGATCTACCATATCTGCACAGTACATAGCAAACAAATGTGGTCCTAAAATTGAGCCTTGAGGTACACCTTGTATCACAACCTTGAAATCGGAAACTAGCGGCAACCCTCTATGGTCAGAAATTTCTACTCGCTGTGCGCGATATTTAAAGTAGCTCTCAAACCATTTCACCGCAGTTACGTCGAAACCATAATAGTGCAATTTTGACAAAAGTAATGGTACATTCAAACAGTCAAATGCTCTAGAAAAGTCTAGTAGAACTAATATTGTGCCTTTTCCAGAGTCTTGGTCTGACAGAATATCTTCGATTACTTTAATCAGAGCGGTAGTTGTACTATAATGTTGCCTAAAACCCGATTGTAAACTAGGGAGTATTTCATTTGTTTCCAAATACTTTCTTAGCTGCTGGACCACAACCTTCTCTAAAATCTTTGACACACAAGGCAATATGCTGATCGGGCGGATGTCCTTCATGTTAGTTGGATTTGCGTTTTTAGGAATAGGTCTGACCAAAGCGTGTTGCCATTCTGTGGGATATGTATGGGTTTCTATAGATTTGTTAATTATATTTGTTATAACAGATATTGTATTGGGTATTGACATTTCGAGCATATTAAGGGATATGCCATCTATACCAACCGCATTTGATTTTAATGACTGTACTATTTTTAAAATATCAATTTCCTGTACTGTCTTTAGCTTAAATTTACTTGAAACTTTTATATGAGATTCAAAGAGAGACGTGTAAGAAGTAAGTATTTGATCATGTCCAGGAACATTTAAAGAGCTTAGGATCATTAAAAATATGATACGGTAGTTCTGGTTTACTTTTTAACCTTACACTTTTTTATGTGTTATGGCTTTAGGATCTTTTTTAGTATTGTTGATATAGTAGTCATAGTATGCCTGTTTTTCTTTGCGAAGCGCCTCAATATAGTATTTTTTAGTTCCTTATAATAGTTCTTATGTATCTCTGAACCAGATTTACGTGCTACTAAACCAGCTTCATCCCGGAGTTTCATTATATTATAAGTGATCCAGGGATATTGTAAATGTCTTACAGTTTTTGTACAAAGAGGCGCATGAATATCAAATATGGTTAACATCATTGTATTAAAAGAGATACCATATCATTAACGTCATTCAGGGTGTTTATGGTTTCCCAGTTCATCGACTTTAGATCAAACTGTTCGACATCAATGGAATGTAAGTCTCTGCGTGATATTATAAGTGGTTTTTGTTTGGGCTTTTTGAAATTAACTTCACAACAAATAAATGCATGGCTACTCAGATCGGGTATGTGATTAACTAAAATATCGTATTGCTGGATGTCTGTACAAACTATATCTATTAAGGTTTGACTATGATCAGTGAAATGAGTCGGTTCAGTTACACATTGGCTCAGTTTGTAGCACTATAAGAATTCTCTAAGTTTTTTATAATTACTATCCGCGGTGTTCAATACATTTATATTAAAGTAACAAGATTATTTAATTGCACCCTGCAAGAGTCCCGATAGTTTCAGACAAAGCATCGAAAAATGTGTACGTTTAACCATGGTGGTCTATAGGCAGTACCAATCGCGATCTTAGTACCGTTAATAGTTAGAGCAAGCCACATTTGTTCTACAGCGGAGTCGAATGATGAGGCAACGTTCGAACAGCTAGACCCTGCCGTATGTAGAAGCCAACTCCGCCACCTCGCGAGCGCACATTGGTCGGTCGGGATATGACGTTTGTATTATGACAGATGAGCTAATTTTTCTTGTATGAAAAGTTATGAGTAAAATATTTAGATGGGCCTATCCTTCCTTTCAAAATCATTGCTTACAACAAATTAGAATAATCAACCATTGACTGTTATAATATATTCATTATATAGTTATAATATTGTAAGAAAGCACCATCTAACAAAAGTAACAGTCACAACCACTGACCTCTATATATACAAGTACGCTGGACTGGCTATACATCGTGACATGATGAAGCGATTTGATTTCCGCCATTTTGGCGCTGACAGTAGAAGTGCACGTCCACGGAACTAATAATAGGGATAAGACAGTGTACAAAATTATATCGATAAAAATTCTACACCCTACCTATACCTAAATAAATAGAATGGACTCTATACATAGATGGACTCTACCCGTAACGTTCATTCTATATATGTATCATATTAATATAATGCAATTATCATTCATCATCATTAAAACCCTTCACAAGTCCACTGCTGAACATAGGCCTCCCCCAAGTAATGCCACAAAGCACGGTTACTAGCTACCTGTATCCATCAACTTCCTGCATGTCTTACCAGGTTTTGACTCCACCTAGTGGGGGAACGTCCTACACTTCACCTGCCGGTACGAGGCTGCCACTCGAGAACCTTTTTCCCCATCGGTATTCGGTTCTTCGAGCTATATGGCCGGTCAATTGCAACTTCAGCTTAATAATTCATTGGTCGATGTAGGTCACTCTGGTTCTACTGCAGATATCCTCATTCCTAAGTTCGAACCCCTGAGCATAGCCCTCTTCATAGCTCGCTTAGCGACTTCAAGCTTCCTCATACGGCCAGCAGTGAAAGACCTCGTCTCAGATCCATAAGTCATCACTGGCAACACGGACTTGTTGTACAATCTAGTTTTGAGGTATTCCTGACGAGAAGATGTGTTGTGATCTCCCGAACGCTGCCCAGCCGATTTGAATCCGTCGATTGACCTGTCGGTCGAAGTTGAACTTCAAGTTCAACTTCGACCTATTACCGACTATTTGTCCCGAGTAAAAATACTCGTCAACAACTTCAGCTAAGTGCTTCCAAAAACCACCGGCATAGGTGTGACATGGACATTACACATGACTTTTGTTTTGTCCATGTTCATCTTAAGACCTATACGTTGGGAGACACTATTGAGGTCATTGAACATAGTGTGTAGGTCCTCCAGCGATTCTGCCATAAGGACTATAATGTCAACAAATCGAAGGTGAGTGACGTACACGCCATTGACGTTAATACCGTATCCTTTCCGGTCCAGTAGCTTGAAAACGTGTTCCAATGCAGCGGTAAAGTATTTTAGGGATATTACGTCACCCTGTCTTACACATCTCTACAGTTGGATTAGTTTTGTACTCTGGTTCTGTACTCGGATAGCCATCGTAGCCTTTAGACCATTCAACTAAAAATTATTAAGATTAAACTATCTACACAAAATAAAAATAAAAAACATAGTTTCTAAAATAATTTATTTTCAATCGTTTATTTAATTCTAGTATTATAAAGAAAAACAAATCAGCTGCTATAATAACGCTTATTCTAATCAACTACAGGTCTGTCTATAGACAGTAAAATATTTTCTACTATATAAAAATTTATGTTTGTTCGTATTTTCTACGATGCCATACCGTTCATCAGATTGCGGTAAAACTTAGTCAACTTATTGGTTGCACTCGTGCGAAGGTTAAACGCATGGTACAACTAACTGACACTAGGTAGCGTGCGTATTATATTATACTGACTATTTATTTGAGTTATAGAAAGTTATATACCATTCTATTTCAATGATTGTATTATCATTCCTAATTATACAATATAACTGTTCCACACTTTTAACGATATTTCCACAATTATTCCTTTTGTGGCAGCAATGCGCCGGGAACGAGCTAGCAAGATAATATTAAAAAAATATAAACTTTGAATTACATAGTTATCAGTTATTTACAACGTCATTTTCTAAATTAAAATTACAATATTAAAAAAAATAACTGAAATTATCATACAGTCCTACTTTCCGTGGTATCGTCCCAAGAATGATGGCTACGTGTCCTCTCTGAATGGATATACTTAGCCTTCAAGCGAGGAAGCAACAAACTAAACAACTTCTTATTACCAGCAGCGATGATCAGTCGCAGATACAGTTTTTTAGGAACTACACCGCACATTCACCCTACGGACCAATAGTCTCTACAGCAAATAGCACAAATATGTACTCATACTACTACGTGCCTGCAATTGAGAGAGAATTAAATCTCTAGATCGCACTTACTAAAATCCCATGGTGTTCTATCTCGGAGGAAACGCTTTTATGCACATCCGCGGCCCCAGCCGCCCAATGGCAGCAAAGGTAGTCGAGTGGCGCATCGCCAATCGCCATACTAACACTCCTCTTCCCTTACTACTTCACCTCAACTACAGCGGTACAGGGAGAGGAATCTCCTCTAGCCGCAGCCCACTACACACGTCCAAGTGGCTCGACATCATCAGGCGACCTTTCGACACTTGGCTATGACCCTTGAGTTTGGTGGAAAATTAGGAAAGAAGAAACAAAAAAACATTCTAAATAATAATCTAATACTTTTATACTTACTGGTACTGGTACTACCACAAAATATTGTCGGTATACTGCACTTTTCAAAGTGGTGCAGTTCTCATGTCTAATAAAACAGTCACATGTGAAATGTTTGGACCAAATATGATCATTTTGTTTCGGACGCCAATTCACAATATTTATGCTTTTAAGCCATAATTTTAGTTTAGGTTCAGTTGGAAACCTGTTAATTAATAAACATTGTTTATAATTGATAATCATCTGTTATTGGCGACTTTGTTTATTAACAGATATTGTGTGTAGGAAAGAACATCGATAAGTATTAGAGACAAGGAACTCGACAACCCTATTGAATTTTATTGTTTATCAAAACTCAGTAATATACAGCCAAACATGTTGGTATAAATGATATTAAGATTAGTAACATATTTCTAAGTACTTATATTATCAAATAGTTTTAATTTGATTAATATTTGCTGCAAATTCACTTACTTGTGAAATGTTACACCACTTCCCTCTTGGTAACGAGTTTTACAGATTACGCACACTCTCATTATTAATAAAAATAAATCTTATTATGTAACTAAAATTAAACACAATCAAATAACATAAAATACTTTCGTTTTTTAGTTTAAAAGTTCTAAATACAAATTTTTTTAAATATGACAATATAAATAAGACAACAGACTTTGTCATATTATGTCAATTTTATTTTTCAAGACATCCTTTAGCGGCGCTTCAAATTGGCACAGCGATTTTGTATGGTATAGCCAGTCCAGCGTACTTGTATATATAGAGGTCAGTGGTCACAACTCACAACTATCATTTGTGGATTGCGTATGCGCTAGCTACTTTACCGTCTCTAGCCGTAGGCCGAGAAGCGGCGCCTCAATCGGAGTCACATTGTGCCACAAAGATTGTGTTGGATTGCGGATGGTTTACACTAATTTAAACTCTAAGACAACGATATAAGAGCTTATTTTACTAACACTAAATATAAGGAATATATTTGCTAGTATTTCGTTCATTGTCATTGCTAGCTGTTGTGCCTGTTGTTTAATTTTTTGGCTGTTATAATATATTAGTGTTTCGTTAGCTGTCTAGCTGAGATGACAATGACCCTGTTATCTGTTATATACGTAATATTTTGATAGCAGGCGCTTCATATTACGTAACGAAGCTACTGTTGTTTTTCTTTGTTTTTCGTTAAGATTTAATAATACCAAAGAAGTAGTATTTAGTGTAATATAGATAGGATTTTGCGTGTTAGCGTAGCGCAGCAGCTGTTTGAAACTATTTTATAGTCCAAAGTGTGGACGAAAAAAAAGCAGTGTGCAATTATTGAAAAATTTTTAGAAAAAAGTTTGATATTATAACGATCATCATTATAATATTTATAATCGTTATAACAACATAGAACAAAACGCTCACACAGTCGACAACTGAACTGAACTAACCGCGCGTACAATGTAATATTTGAAACTGTTATAATATATTGTAACAGTTTAAAACAACAGTTAAAAAAATATATTACATCTTAACGAATTAGGAAAATATAACAGTTTCGCCCATCTTTATTTAGCTTATAAAAAAAACCAGATGTTTCATGTAATTATTGGTATATTTTTCAGGTATTATGTGCACTGTCGTGCCTTGCTAGTGGTAGTTACCAAAGAATATGCGGCAAAAATATCAACACTTATGTGTCGCAGCCATCAGTGTCCCGCTGTGTTCATGAGGTTGTGGAAGCCCGTCCTTCCCCGGTCGAGCCGGCCCAACCGTTTTCAAAGGTTCAGCTGAACATAGGCCCACGACACACTCCCATGTTTAAAAAAAATAGAAATGACAAAGAAACTCCTTCTAAAATGGAAGAGGCTCTTAATGTGTTCCTTAATATTATAGTAACTTTTGTAGTTAATAAGAATTTTCAACGGGTTGGGAATTAGGAAAATTCCCGTCCATCTCCAGCCAGTAAGATTGATCATTAGAAGTCCATCCGAGTGTTGTCAAAAATATATTCGATTTCCGCAAAACTTTGAAGGAAGGCTCCAACTAAAGGAAAAGTAGGTATCGTAAATAAAAAAATAAATAATTATAATTGCATAAGTTGATAAAAATGCTATGCAATAGCTTTACCGCGGCAGTCCCCGAGTGCCACACGTATTTTTTTATTAATTACGGATTCCTTTTGTTTCTTTTAAGTGTATTTTATACAAAAGTTTAGGTTTTTTATTTATTGATTGAGGCAGTAGGAATTCTGCCGGGTCTGCCAGTATTTAATAAAAAAGTGATAATGTAAAAAAATGTTATTCGAATAGGAAAACAAAATTTAAACAAAATGTGATGTTATTTCATTGGGATTGATTTATTTTTGTCTCATCATCATAAATCATAAATTTTTATTTGCAAGAATCACGGTAAAAAAGTTTCGCAATCGTGTTTCGCTAACAATGGTAAATAGCATGCAAATACAGAATCAACAATGTTAATTAATTACAATCTAAAAAATCTTTTATTTCATAATAACATTCGGTTTTTAACCAATTAAACAAATTTTTCTTAAATAATCTTTCGCTAATAATTTAAATTCGTTAGGTAGTTAATAAATTTTTTATACATATATTTGGACAACTTTTGTTGTATTTAACGAATCTAGGAATTACATCTAGAACTAGTTTTTCTGGGTCACGTCGGTTTCGGGGATATATATCATGCGCTTTAATAAACAGTGACTTATTTTTAAAGACAAACATGCCAACTTCATAAATGTATAGTGACGGGAGGGGTAATATACCAAGTCTCATAAATACTGGTTTACAGGAAATATCTGGCGACATCCCGCACATTGCATGAATACATTTTTTGGGCAACGAATGCCCTATTTTGGTCAGTACTATTTATTACCCCATATTATAATTCCATAGCGTAGAATAGACTACGTATGCGTGGTACGTTGCAATTGCCATTTTAATATTTGTGATGTTTTTAACGAGTTTAAGGGCATATACAAATTATTGATTCTACTGCATACGTTATCTATTTGTTCTTTCCAGTTTATATCTTCATCTAACGTTACTCCCAGAAATTTTGCACATGTAACTTTTTTTTAGTTTTGGTATATTAAGTTTAATATTATGATTTTAATTGATAGTGTTCACGCCAAGTCGTTACAAGCTGCAGCTTGCGGGACGATAGTCCCGGGTGAGGGTGCGGTTTACGCGGGGGGGGGGGGGGCGTTCGCCTTTCGCCTACGGCGGTGCCATTAGTCTAGAAGAATCATTGTGGACGACGACCGTGTCGATTAGAGGTCGCGACTTACATAAGTATTGCTACGTCGCATCACGACGGCCTCCATTGTGTTGTTTTATTTAGTTAATATACGTGACCACGAGGCTTTTTTTGAGTAACTATTTTAACTTCGATTGCTTTTAATTTGCGTCGAGTGGCTTGTGTAGTTAATATCGTACGAAGGAATTTTGCTTTGTCGTGTGGAACGCTAAACTTTGTGATCCGGTAGGAGATTGCATTATCTTCGATTATAGTTTGTGCTAAGTGACGTTAGACTTGAGTCCCGATAGCGGTGAGCGCTGTGTGGAGCGATCAACGCATGTGGTGCTGCTGAACGATTACCTCGGTGACGTCAGGTTATATTACACACTTTCCTACACCACTCACACATACCATTTACTTACCCCTGACGGTGCCTTGTGGTCGACACTACCTCCGGAGCTCGGTAAGTTTGCTTATACAGCTGTTATAAATTAATTATCCACAGGCCACTAGGGCCCTCCCCTCAGTTGCTCGTCGAGTTGGGTTACTATGGGCCCTAGCCCAGTCGACTTTTGTCGGGATAACTGAGGGCAGTAACATTGCTGGTAGAGTTTGGTTGATTGTTTCGCCAATCACGCCCGGCCGTAATATAATAATATTTTTTTTGTTGTTTTTTAGCGGATCGGTGGTCAGAACCATGCCGTTAGGCTGCGCAAACGGAGTGTAGTTTAGAGTTAGGTACCTACGCGTCAGGTATTTCGGGTACGTAGATTAAATTGCCGAAGGGTCGGTCGCCTCAGCGGGGCATTTTTACTGACCAACTGTAGTGTGTACTTGCCGTGTAGTGTAATTGTGTTTAATTTAATTTAGTAGTAATTTGTATTTAATAGTGATGCCATCGCACAAGCCACCGACGCTTCGCCTGCAGGCGGAGCTGCGCTGGGCCGCGAATGCCCACACCTTGATAGGGCGACCCGATCGGGTCCATAGTTTAGAGAAGCGGCTCGAGCAGGTCATGGTCCGAAGGGTCGTAGTGGAGGAGGCTTGCACTGAGCTTTTAGCCCCGGATACGGAACAGGGAGTCCTAGACTCCTGCCTCGCAGACTACGAGCAATTCTTTTCACTCACGGCCGACTTGATCGAGACAGGGGCCAAGTATGCTAATGAAGCGCGTGAAGGTCGGCTGAGTGACCTGCTCGAGTCCCCTCGGAAGCCGCCTACTCAGCCGGAGCTGTTGGGACGACTCCCAACTCTGGACCTGCCAAGGTTCTCCGGGGTCCTCTCTGACTGTCTGACCTTTGTTGGCCTTTTTGATAGCCTAGTGGACGCCCGGAGGGACTTAACATCAAGCGAGAGGATGGCGTACCTCCTGCCCTCACTGGAGGAGGAGGCCTTGGGCGTCGTCGGCCATCTCAAATTGTCGGACGACGCGTACCAAACCGCCCGGAACCTCCTCGCCGGAAGGTACGCCAACGCCCGGCGCATTGCGGACGAATACGTTAAGCAGCTGCTAAACCTCCCGCTGCTTATAGACCGGTGCAGACTACATCCGGACATCGTAAATCCAGTCTGTATTTACCAGTTGACGAATGGTCCTTCTTGTTGCTCCACATCTTGCTGTCCCGCCTGCCTCTCAATTTTCGGATCCATTTTGAGGAAAGGTACGGCGGGGACGGTGCCTCTTATATTCCGCCCTTCAGGGACCTGCTGCGGTTCTTGGAGGAGCAGTGCAGCAGAAAATGCAGCGGGCACCATCAACAACCTACGGACTGCAAACCGAGCCGTGCCCAGGGAGAGGCGGAATCCCCCGGGCAAGTCGTCGCCAACCCCCCTAAGATCGAACGGACTTCCCTCGGGAGGGCGCCGCTCCCTACCATCTTATAGTGAGGTGAGGTATAGGGAGGCGCCCCCCTGCTCCTATTGTCGAGCATCCGATCACCAGGTGACGTTGTGCCCGAAATTATTGGGTAAGCCGGTCCCAGCGAGCCGAACCATCGCCAAGGAGCGCCGCTGGTACTACTCTTGCTTGGAAAGGCATCTCCAACGAGACTGACCGCACCAACGGCCATGTCAGCACTGCCAGGGCAACCACCATGCCGTTTTGTGCCTGGGTGCGTACGGCGCTTCCTCTCGGGGCTCTGCCGGGCCCTCAATCCCCACGGGCGGGGGCGCTCAGCAACGCTCTCTGTCGGGCGACGCTCTGTGCTCCCCTGCCGGCCACCGTGCCCCTTTTGAAGAGGGTCCCTCCCCCGACCTGTCGGGGGTTCGTTCCCCCAGGGTTGGGGGGTCGTCACCCCCCTCAGCGTGTTGAGAGGAACTTCACGGCCACTCAGCGGTCAGCTAGACCCTTCTCACCCCCGTTAGCTTGGAGGCCGTGACTGGAGTACCACCCTGCCTCTTTGGTCGGTACTGGTACTACGGGGTTCCTGCGACCTCGAATTTGTCCCCACGGGCGGGGGCGCTCAGCAACGCTCTCTGTCGGGCGACGCTCTGTGCTCCCCTGCCGGCCACCGTGCCCCTTTTGAAGGGGGTCCCTCCCCCCGACCAGTCGGGGGGTTCGTTCCCCCAGGGTTGGGGGGTCGTCACCCCCCTCAGCGTGTTGAGAGGAACTTCACGGCCACTCAGCGGTCAGCTAGACCCTTCTCACCCCCTTAGCTTGGTGGCCGTGACTGGAGTACCACCCTGCCTCTTTGGTCGGTACTGGTACTACGGGGTTCCTGCGACCTCGAATTTGTCCCGGACCTCAAAGCCGAGGTTCCCTGAAGCTCCCCAGGTCTTCCCGTTCGATGATTTCCAACCCCAGGTATTGAGATGCCGCCGGAATGCCGCTTTCGTGACCCCCGGCTCGAGTGCCGGTCCGATGGAGGCAGCTCCAGCTAGGAAGCTGCCGCCCTAGCTCCCACCACGGCCGCCTTCACTGATCCTTTGAGCCATCAACAGTCCACTTGTCAAACTGTTGACGGCCTCGGTGAAGGTGTACAACCCGAGTGGCGACTATTTAATTTGGATTCGGGTTCACAACGCTGTGTGGCCTCCACTTGGTTGGTGGGAAGACTAGGGCTCCCCTGGAGCTCTGAATCACGTCCAATGGTAGGTATCGGCGGTGCCGAGCCTCCTGCTCCTAGGGAACAAGCGGAGTTGGTGTTTGGCCCTGCCAGCGAACACCTGCATATTCTAGTTAAAGTAACTGTCCTCGATGACATTGTATTTTTTCTCCCTAACGTCCGTATAAATGACAGCGCGGTTCATTTTTCGTCGGGTTTGAGACCGGCAGACCCTCAATGGTCCCAACCTGGGCCTATAGATTTGTTGCTGGGGGCCGACGTGCTGGGGTTCATCCTACTAGGCGAGATACGAGCCCCACAGCCCGATGGCTTGTTAGCCGTGTCCACTGTATTTGGGCACAATTTCTTTGGACCGGTTTTGTGGTCTCCACCTCCTCAGACGGCCGACCCGCTCTCACTGGTGGGCGTGTCCCTTTCGGACGTCATCCAGCGGTTCTGGGTAATTGAGGAGCCACCATACGCGCCTCGAGTCAACCCTCTGGACCGTGAGTGCTTACCCTTTCTAGACTCACGGCCCCGTTTGGGCCAATCTCGTATCCTGGCCTAAAAGATTGCTTGCTTTCCATGGAGCGCCGTATGCGGCGCAACCCAATCTTTCGCGACAAATATGTCGAGTTCATGCGCGAGTATCAAGAGCTGGGTCACATGTCATGTTCTGTCCAGCAACAGGACTTATTTAGGTACTGTGATGTCCAAGAAGGGCATCCAGTGGAAATTCGACCCTCCGGCTTGATCACACTGGTCTGGTATTTTGAGGCGGTGGTTAAGGTTGCAAAAACGCATCTCCGTCGCGTTATTGGCGAAACTATTTTGACATTTGAGGAGCTTACCACTGTATTCTGTAAAATTGAGGCGGTACTCAAATCTCGACCCTCTGTCCCTTCTCGTCCGATCCAAATGATTTGGAGGTTCTAACCTCGGGGCACTTCCTGATTGGCCAGCCGCTGAACGCCCTGCCCGAGTACCCCTTCAGGGAAACAAACTCTTCGCGGTTGAGCAGATTTGACCTGCTGCAACAAGTGACTTAGAGTTTTTGGCACCGATGGTCTCTGAAGTACCTACATCTTTTGCAGCAGCGCATTAAGTGGTCTGACAAGACCCCGCCCGCTTTGCTTTGGGGCGCAAGTGTTGTATCGACCGGATGGGGTGCCTAGGGTGGCCAAGATTTTGGTTGGAGATTCGGTCTTGCAACGTGCCGTCGCGACCCTATCCCATTTGCCAATTTACTTGCGGACATAAGTCCTTATGTCCGGGACGGGGGTTTGTTTACGCCAAGTCCCTACAAGCTGCAGCTTGCGGGACGCTAGTCCCTGGCGAGGGGCCGGTTTGCGCGGGGGTGGGGCGTTCGATTTGCGCCTAAGGCGGTGCAATTAGTCTAGAAGAATCTTTGTGCGCGACGACCGTGTCAATTAGAGGTCGCGAGTTACATAAGTATTGCTACGTCGCATCACGACGGCCTCCATTGTGTTGTTTTATTTCGTTAATATACGTGACAACGAGGCTTTTTTTGAGTTTTTAGTGACTATTTTAACTTCGATTGCTATTAATTTGCGTCGACGAGTGGCTTGTGTAGTTAATATCGTACGAAGGAATATTGCTTTGTCATGTGGAACGCTAAACATAGTGATCCGGTAGGAGATTGCGTTATCTTCGATTATAGTTTGTGCTAAGTGACGTTAGACTTGAGTTTCGATAGCGGTGAGTGTCTTGTGGAGCGGTTAACGCATATGGTGCTGCTGAACGATTACCTCGGTGACGTCAGGTTACAATAGACAATTTCCAACACCACACACATACCATTTACTTACCCCTGCCGGTGCCTTGCGGTCGACACTACCTCCGGAGCTCGGTAAATTTGCTTATACAGCTGTTATAAATTAATTATCCATAAGCCATTAGCCCCCCCTCCCTCAGTTGCTCGTCGAGTTGGCTTACTATGGTCCCTAGCCCAGTCGACTTTTTTCGGGGTAACTGAGGGCCGTAACAGATAGATTTATTAAATTTATTCCATTAATTTGTCAATTGTATTATTAATGTCATCTTCATGATTCCTAATTGTATTATTATAGTTACGAGCTTAAGGTTCGTGACAATAAAAACTACCGATTGAATAACCAAAATTGACACTTTTATTGCCAAACACCAATTAAAACTTAAAACATACTAATAATTAATCACACTGATCACTATAGTTCACTTTATTTCGCTCCGAAGTCTCGTTTATATCGCCAATTCAATACTGCCCCGGTCGCGGTATTTAACGGCTTTATATAGGCCTTTTCCCACCGAAACATCCTAATCACCGAAAAATCCCATCCGAAGAATATTCCAGCAAATACCGATCCCGACCGTGTAGAAAGTTCGAGTGTGAAGTTTTCTAAAAAGCTTAGTTCTACTATTCGATACTAGATGGCGCTGGAGGTGGAAGGTTCTAGCATGGCAATTTCTTTCTAGGAATCTCACTCTCCTCACTCCGCTACCCAACACTAGATGGCGCAAGGGGCATTAATTATGGATTACAACATTATTTTTGTTACTAGTCACAATAATTGAAATGTCATCAGCGTACAGAATACATTTATGCTTCGTAATGTCAACAATATCATTAATATATAATAGGAAAAGGATTGGTCCTAATATACTTCCTTGCGGAACGCCAAATTTATTATATTTATATTCAGATTAATAAGATGTTAAGTTATTGTTTTTATCTATTTTATCAATGATAACACATTGTTGTCTGTCCTTTAAATATGACGATAACGACTGAAGTACTAGTCCTCTGATCCTAATTGTCTCTAATTTTTGCAATAATATGTCATGTGAAACGCAATCAAAGGCCTTTGAGAGGTCAACGAATAATCTTGTTGTCAACTGTCTCTTGTTTATCATCATCATCATCATTACAGCCCTTCACAAGTCCACTGCTGAACATAGGCCTCCCTCAAGGTATGCCACAAAGCACGGTCCTGAGCTACCTGCATTCATCGACTTCTCACATGTCTTACCAGGTCGTCACTCCATCTAGTGGGGGGTCGCCCTACACTTTGCCTACCGGTACGAGGCTGCCACTATAGAACCTTTTTTCCCCATCGGTTGGCGGTTCTTCGAGCTATATGGCCGGCCCATTGGGCTATTTATTTGGCATTAATCCGTTGGGCTATGTCGGTCACTCTGGTTCTACTGTGGATATCCTCATTTCGAAGTTTATCACGCAGAGAAACTCCGAGCATTGCCCTCTCCATAAGTCGCTGAGCGAATTTGAGCGTCCTCATACCTATGCAACACGCACTGGTTGTACAACTTAGTTTTAAGGTTTTGAGGTATACCTGACGAGAAGATGCGTAGTAATTTCCCGAACGCTGCCCAGCCGACTTGAATCCATCGATTGACCTCTCAGCCGAAGTTGGACTTACCTAGTCGGACTATTTCTCCCAGGTAAACGTACTCGTCAACAACTTCGAGCTTAGTGCTCTCAACAACTACCGACATAGGTGTGACATGGACATTAAACATGATCTTTGTTTTGTCCATATTCATCTTAAGACCTATCCGTTGGGAGGAACTATTGAGGTCATTGAGCATAGTGCTTAAGTCCTCTAGCGATTCTGCCATAAGGACTATATCGTCGGCAAATCGAAGATGAGTGATGTACTCGTCATTGATGTTAATACCGTATCCTTTCCAGTCCAGTAGCTTGAAAACGTCTTCCAATGCATCGGTGAAGAGTTTCGGGGAAATAACGTCACCCTGTCTTACACCTCTCTGCAATTGGATAGGTTTCGTACTCTGGTTCTGTACTCGGATAGCCATCGTAGTCCTACTGTATAAACACTTCAGCACTAAGATATACTGACAGTCAACTTGGCACCGCTGAAGAGACTGTATCACCACCCAAATTTCGACGGAATCAAAGGCTTTCTCATAGTTCACATACGCCAGGAAAAGTGGCAGATTGTACTCTTCGGACTTCTGTACAATTTGCCGAAGGGTATGTATGTGGTCTATGGTACTAAAGCCTTTTCGGAAACCGGCTTGTTCTGGCTCTCTCTGGCTCTCTCGGCTGGAAGTCATCGAGTCTGTGTGTCTGTGTTGTTTATGTTACTAAGTATTATTCTTACTGTGCCGGACGGGCGAAACTCTCCGGAGTAAATGTTGTCGAAGATACTTCGCAAGTCGCTCACGTCCTACACCTATATGTTCCGGAGGGTACTCTCACTGCCGTCTTTGTGGGTGCCGCTGAGATATTGTGCACTAAGGTTCAAATCAAAATGCACGATTAATAAATACAAATAGCAAGGTAGTGGCCAGCGGTTCGACTGATTGATTAGTCGCGAAATTTTATAACTATTGTTTATTGACCACGGTTGTTGAAATACGGTTTTTCACTATTGGTTGGTCACTGTATATTTCAAAAGATTTCTTTAAATTGTACGGTAGTATCAAATATCTATTGGTAGTATCTGGTTTTCTAACACTACTGACTAGCAGCTACTATCAACTAAACTAGCTGATTTTATCGCTTGTGTAACTGCGGATATCAGTTACCACTTTCACTATATGTAACTGCGAATATCAGTTACGACCTTTTTCGGCGCTCACTCACAATGTAACTGCGAATATCAGTTACGACATTTTTCGGCTAGCTAACACTTTCACTATGTGTAACTGCGAATATCAGTTACGACCTTTTTCGGCTAGCTAACACTTTCACTATGTGTAACTGCGAATATCAGTTACGACCTTTTTCGGCTAGCTAACACTTTCACTATTCACTATATACTGCTACTAGTCACTTCAGCTACTACCGGATACCACTGCTTGTCACTGGTAGTTCTTCACACTTCTACTCCTACTGGGTCCCAAGCCCCTAAGGTAGACTTTGGCTATACTTTACAGTGAGCCGCTTGCCATTTTCCGTTTTGCCTCTTTATTGCATAAACTTTTCACTATGCAAATAGCATAAATTACAATATTTTCTATACAAAACTAATTGCTACACTATAATAACATGCTATACATCATCAAATCGGTAGTCTGGTACTTTATTAGTATATCATAAAGGTTACTCAAAACATTAACATTGTAAAAAGTTGTTAAATGAAATGTCCCAAATTTTCATAATATTTGGGTACATTAATTCTTTGATTTTTCTATAACTACGAAATGCGTTTAATTATACAAAATATTCCTACACTTCCTTAATCTATAAGCCATATGCTAATTCAATGTCATATTTACAACTCTTTTAGAACATAAAATTATTTACATTATTTTTAGAATGAACTATTACGCAGTTAATTAAAAAACTTATGATTCCACGCCTTCATAATTTTACCATAGATAAAAATACCAGTACCGATATCGGCATTAATTATTTGTACCGATACATCACTAGTTAATTCCTTGTTTATGACAATGTACGTTTTAATTATCTAATACTACTTCTATGCTTTAGTTATTGTTCTGAGATCTATCCTCGACTACGAATCAAAATGCAGATGCGTAGTCACCCGTGAGGACTTAGATGGAATGCCTCGTTTCCAGTAGAAAGGGTCTTCTTTTGTTTGTGTTTTATTTTCTTAGTTTGAAGATAGCATTCTTCTCTCGGTAGAGAGCACAGACTAATATGATACTTACGTATGTAGAGAGTAATTGTGTTCTGTGGGTTATGACACTAATTTAACTGTACGTGTATGTGAACAAGAGTGACCGACATAGCCCAACGGATTAGTAGGCTAAAGTGGCAATGGGCCTGCCATATAGCTCGAGAAACCGACAACCGTTGGGGAAAAAAGGTTCTCAGCAGCAACCTCGTGTGTAACGCGACCCCCCACTAGATTGAGTGACGACCTAGTAAGACACGGAGGAAGTCAATGAATGCAGGTGGATCAAGACCGTGCTTTGTGGCATTCCTTGTGGGAGACCTATGTTAAGTAGTAGACTTGTGAAGGGCTGTAATGAATGAAAAAACACTAAAAATCACTTTTAAAAGTAAAGTAAAGTTACAGCCTATATACGTCCCACTGCTGGGCACAGGCCTCCCCTCATTTCTGAGAGGGTTTTAGGGCAAGGAAGTGTCCGCCGCGCTGCCCCAATGCGTGTTGGCGAACTTCACATGTCTTCGAAATATTTTTTTCTTATTCCTCAGACATGCAGGTTTCCACACTATGTTTTCCGTTACCGCCGAGCACGTGGTAAATTAGCACTTAAAATGGCAATTAACAATTTCATTGGTGCTGGCGGGGATCAAACCCAGGTTACTCGCGTTCTGTTATATTTACAGCGAGCGTTAACCATCTGAGCTACCACGTCTCCCACAAAATCACTTTTACTAACGATGAACTTATACGGACCATGATGATTTGTTTACCGATAAAAATAGCGACATAGTACTCGCCTTACGTTGCTTACGTATGTAGACAGCGGCACCAGTGTGTCAAAACGTGTATAATTTGATGGTATGCGTAAATGCGACGCGATTCAATTTAGCATTTGTAGTGAAGTATACATTAGTGTATTTTCCTAGCGTCCCCTTGAATGTGACAGACTTTTCTTTTAGGAATGGATTAATGAATTGCGCATGGATTCTCCAGTTGATTGAATACTCAAAGGTCTGGTTACATTTTGTCATTGGCACTGGTAGTATGTCTTTACATTTCAATTCAGCTTTATTCATCAATGTTCATACACGAAAAGTGCCTAAAATTAGCAGAATTTTCCAGCATCATAAAACCTCCAAGAGGACCTTAGAATCGGAAGCATACTACAGTACACTATATCAATACTACTGACGGTCCACTAGTTACTGCCTAAACTATTGCATTTTATTTCGATGATTTTTTTTAATTTTCATTGGTGTATATATAGTCTGTTCGCTTAGATACGGTCGCTTTTGTGCCGCACCGCCTCTGCACGTGCTGCATTTTCTCAAAGGCGCCGCCGCGATATTGAAGATTGTACTGTAAAATACTCGTATCGTCGGGAATCAAAAAGTCTAATTTAAACGCCGTAAAATTGACTTCGTTTACTTCGTAGTGTTCGCGTAAATATAAGAAGTCATTATATTGTAAACTTATCTTAATTCTAAAATATTTTCAAGAAGAATAATATTGGTGTCAAAGGTTCATTCACATCATAGATAAAATATTAAAAATATTTTATCTATGATGTAATTATAGCTAGACATTACCCACAATTCAAGGTTTGTACAGCAGTATCAGCAAACCTTCTTTTATTGATAGCTTGGGTATGAAATCTAATCTATCAAAATGTTCGGAGCAAATGGTGCTATTATGTATAGGTATCCAAGTTTCACGATTTCGACAAGCTGCAATCCAAGTTTGCCGCCTAAGATCTCTTGAAAATGTGTAAAATCAAACCTACTATAGAAAAATAAATCTGATTTTTTTTTTAATACTTTAATATAAAATCTAAACAAAAATTAAAAACCGGTTCGGAAGACAAACCCGTATAGTTAACTAACTTATCGATAGCTCAATTTGTGGCGTACATCATTACATTGCAGTACTTTCCTCTGCAGTGATACCAGTTTATTTTATAAAAATTGCACACTTTTGCTACGAGGTGGCAAGTGTCGATTCGACTTATTTGGCCTTTATTTTGTATATTTTTTTAATTTACCTATTATAGATTATAATAAATGATATAATATTTATATACGTAATAAGACTGAACTGAACTGAATATATATATATATATATATATATATATATATATATATTATATAATCATTCAACAAAAACGACTACACATATTTTTGTTATGATTATTATTCATCACCAATTTTCCTTAATTTAGTAAATAGCTTATTTTTCACTTTATGAACTATGATGGCAGTACTTGGTGTTTGACGAATATACTGAGAAAAATATGAATTTTAACGGTAGTATTATCTTAAAAAATATTCACCGATGAAAAGTCACGTTGTTCTTTTATAGATTTGACGTTTTGATTCTTTTTTGCAGGAAAATACACTGTGATTCGTCATTTTTGTCGGAGCTCGATTAACTGGCACGATCAATGGTATGAGTCGGATTCTCGTATCTTCGACAGAGGGTTATGCCTTGAGATGCTACCTCCTTTGGTTTAACACTCAAAGTCAGTCACGGACATATTAAGTTTGGTTATATACTTGTCTATCATGAGAGCGTGTGCTTATTGCTTTTTTAGTTTATTATTACCATATCTTAATATCTCTGATATATCTGTTAATGATTGTAACTGAAAATATCCAGTAATATTCAAATAACTTTATTAATCTTCAATATCAAAAGCAGAAAAAACGCTGATTTAATTTATCATCTGATATAAAAATCATAGAGCAACACGGGCCACTGGCAGACCGGAGTGGAGTAGTCATACGCAAACGTTCCCCTCTGTTAAGGTATTAGGTATATATTCATGTGTACAATAAAACTAATTGCAGCCGCACTACTAAATATAGTTGTGTGGCTAAATCAATGTCCTACAAAAATACCGAATTGTTCAGTTTTTTTGCTGCAAAAAGAGATATGCTAGGTTCGTCAAATTTAAAAAAAGTTTTGTTACCTTTCATATAAAAGTAATTTTAATCCCATTAAATTGTTAGTTTATAGTGAGATTCGTGCAAAAGCATAGCCCGCCTGTCCCTGAAAATTTGTAGAATTTATAGCCTCGCTGCCATCGGTAAGTACCTAGTATCTGCGAAGTAATTTTTTAATTATTGACAAAAAAGAAACATTAAAAAATTGTGAAATAATATAAAAATAATAATAATTAATAATTTATAATATTTATAATAATTAAAATTATAAAAAAACTTAATGTATAATTTTTTTTTAAATTCTTTATTAATAAATAATAATTTCGTTATTTTCTTTTTTATTTGAACGATATTATAACCATTTCAAACTATATATTATATTATATATTATAGCGCACAACAGCTCGCTTTTACTGAGACAACTTAGCGATCGCCGCGCCACACTTATTTTGTCCATATTTCTGGGACACTATTTTCTACAGCGATCGTTCTCCTGTTCTCTAACCACCATGGTCTCTACGGTATCGGTAAGTCATTTAAGTTTGTGAATACTCCTTCTTCGTATATATTTATTAATATTATCCCTTTAAGTAATTTTCATTTTTAAGGTCCGATATAGCATATGCATATGCACGGTGGTGGTCTTGGTTGTGTTACTTGCGCACTATCCGTAATTTTACCATACGAGTTTTTCATTTTGTCATTTGATTGACAGTTTCCATATGACACTTGCTGTTAGCGACGTGCTCAAAAATCGTTATACAAATTTGTATTAGCTTAAGGTGGCGGGTATGACGGCCCAATCATCTCATATGTTTAAATATTTTATTAAATTTTAAGGTAGAAAATCGAGGATACGTGTGACGTTACAGTGTTTTATTTAAACTAGAAATCGAACGGCGACGCAGGAGTCAGCCTTTACTATCGCGCACGACACACGTACCCTTGCTCTCTCTCTCTCTCTCATATGCTCTTGTTTGTGGACCTACGTTGTGTCATTTAAAAATAAACGGTTTTAACGACTTTTGGTTTTCGAGTTTCACCATGTCCGAGTGCACCCTTTACACTTGCTTTTAAAAAAATCCACGGAGGAACGTGGTGAAGTATTTGACAAATTACATAGCGGGGAAGTGAATTAGTTATAAAAATGTAATTGTTAATGTATCTTTTTGTAATATTCGATAAATTTTATATTAATTGGGTTACAAATAATAAGCCAAACTACAGATATTCATAAAAGTATAAAAATTAAAAAGTGTTTAAAATGTGTAAACCATTAAAGAACAAACCACTGAGGCATTGTTAGGTGTCTTTATCTAAAGACCAATTTACACTTCGACAAGTACAGTAGCGAGTTAGCTTGCGAACCTGGCGAGTTAAGTTTTAACCTCGTTTAAACGGCATCATGCGAATTAAGTAGCAAGTTAACGATTAAGTTGAACGGGATAGCCGGCCGAGCTATTTTTCGGCGAGTTAAGTGCGAAGTGTTGCCCTCCCGCGCGTCTCCCGCCACCTGCAACTAAACTCGCCGTTCGTGTAAACGAGCGAGTTTAGTTCAGTGCATAAGTTGACAGGACGCGCCGTTTGCGCGCCAAAACGTACAATTGTACTTTTATAATTGAACTCGCCGCAAAGTTTGTACGATACTGTTTATTGAATATTTATACTTTTTATATTGTGTTTTAATAATAAAATGGACGGAAGATATCACGAATAAATTTGTACAGGAGTATTTAGAATACGAATGTTTATACAATAGTAGAAGTTCAAATTGTAAAATTCAACCTGCTCGAGATGCTGCACTCATGAAAATTCTTA
This sequence comes from Parnassius apollo, assembly GCA_907164705.1. NCBI lineage: Eukaryota > Metazoa > Arthropoda > Insecta > Lepidoptera > Papilionidae > Parnassius > Parnassius apollo. The sequence continues at coordinate 7,485,519 of CAJQZP010000935.1, forward strand.
AAAACTTCTTTAACAACAACCATTAATACTTCTCTGACTGGATCATTTAATTCTTGACGTAATCCTAGAACCATCATAAACGAAAACCAGAAAAATTCTGTAGTCTTGAAACGTCATACTCCAACGAACTCTATGAACTAATGTCCTTAACTAAACTCGTCACGAAGACATTGTTTGAACGCTACTGCCCACTTAACCGTTTACTGTCAACTGTCCTGTAACTAAACTCGCTACTGTGCTTGTCAAAGTGTAAATCGGTCTTAATATTCTAGAAACTGGTAAGGTTTTATTTAAAAAGCAACTTCTCAGTTACATGACATTGAGTAACAAAAAATTCACCTCAATTTCTTCTAGCGACATTTAGTCGACAAAAAACTATTTGCTCTCATTTTGAACCGATTGATATTGATTCATTTTAATAAATAGTATATACCTCAATTTAAATTTTAAGATAAGTATTCACCCTTATTCAGTGCCGGATTAAGCGAGCGCGGGGTCCGTAGCAAATTATAACGCGGAGTCATTGATCTGCTATAGGTTTTTAAGTATAAAGTGGCAAAAACAATTCAATACTCAATAAGTTTATTTGCGACCGATAGATTACAATTTTATTAGTGTTTAATAGTACAAGAGACCGTGTTAGACTCGGGCAAGTAGGAACAAAAAGCCAGACGTGAGATTGTCCTGGTAATTTAGAATGATTTTGATAAGACACTAACAATTTAAAAGTGACGATACTAACAAATAATTGTATCTAAATGTTTTTAGTACATATTTCAATGTTTATATTTATCATCATCATCATCATCATTACAGCCCTTCTCAGTTCCACTGCTGAACGTAGGCATCCCCCAAGGAATGCCACAAATCACGGTCCTGAGCCACCTGCATGTCTTACTAGGTCGTCACTCCATTTAGAGGTGGGTCGCCCTACACTACGCCTACCAGTACGAAGCTGCCGCTCGAGAACCTTGTTTCCCCAACGGTTGTCGGTTCTTCGAGCTATATGGCCGGCCCATCGCCACTTCAGCTTACTAATCCGTTGGGCTATGTCGGTCACTCTGGTTCTACTGCGGATATTCTCATTTCTAAGTTTATCAAGCAGAGAAATCCCGAGCATAGCCCTCTCCATAGCTCGCTGAGTGACCTTGAGCGTCCTCATATGGCTAGCAGTGAAGGACTACAACTCAAATCCATAAGTCATCACGGGCAACACGCACTGGTGGTACAATCTAGTTTTCAGTTTTCACACTTCATTTCAGCACTTCGATATACCGACAGTCAACTTGGCACCGCTGAAGGGACTGTGGCACCACCCAAATTTCGACGGATTCAAAGGCTTTCTCATAGTCCACATACGCCAGGCAAAGTGGCAAATTGTACTCTTCGGTCTTCTATACAATCTGCCGCAGGGTATTTATATGGTCTTTAGTACTGAAGCCTTTTCGGAAACTGGCTTCTTCGGGAGGCTGGAAGTCGTCTATTCTGCGTGAGAGACGATTCATAATCACTCTCAAAAACAGCACGTAGACGCGGTTCAGAAGGGAAATCGGTCTGTAGTTGTTCAAGAGAACGTTTTCGCCTTGAAGAACAAGACCACCGCACTTCTGCTTCATGACTCCGGAGTAATGCCACCATGGAGGTCGGAATTGATGAGCTTCTGAAGGACCTTAAGCACCGGTGTTCCACCCGCTTTCAGAAGCTCCACTGTAATTTCATTCAAGAGAGCGTTGTCGCCTTGAAGAACAAGACCACTGCACTTCTGCTTCATGACTCCGGAGTAATGCCACCATGGAGGTCTGAATTGATGAGCTTCTGAAGGACCTTAAGCACCGGTGTTCCACCCGCTTTCAGAAGCTCCACTGTAATTTCATCCTTGCCTGGGGCCTTGCTGTTATGAAATAAATACGCTAAGCAATTTCTAAATTGGGGAAACATAATTCTTATGAATTATCCATAGGAACTTAAATGGAATTTCTGGAAATTCAACGGATGCGTCTGGTGTGATTGACAAATCGCACCACCCACATCCGCTATAAGGAAATCGCCAAATTTCACTAATTTGCCGTCTATGCTGTATTCCAAACCATTTGCATAAGCACTGACCATAATTGGAGTTTCTTTCAAAATCTCTTTGGCTGTAATATTTACATGATAATGCGGTTCAAAAATTTCTTCGTTTGTTGGCACCTGTTGTGCAGTGCAAGGCACGTCTCGATACGTACTACGCGTTGGCGATCTTTGAACTCGCGGGGCACCCATTTGTTTACTTTTACCTTGCTAATTTGCCGCAAATTTTTTTTTGATGCTAACGTCGAAAGCTACTGCCAATCAGTCGTAAATTGAGTATCTATCACACCCTGTTAAAATGTTCCAAAAATACCAGTTACATTTTGGTATGCTTTCATGCGTTCATCTTAAGCAGATAGCAAGTTATCAATTATGACAACAAACACTTCAATTTCTAACTGTTTACCACGTATTTCTGTTTCACCAAATCCGTCAAGTGAACTAGAACCGCTAAAGTAGTAGTATTTCGTTTGCGTCGTCTTGAACATTGTTGCTAATATTCATGACAGTCTGTTAGATCTTTGGCTTTTGCTTCAATATCTGAAAATGTTTACCACATTGTTTGGACATATCCATATCCGATCCGATTCATAAAGGGTGCATCCCATATTAATGTATATATTAGACGATTGCAGCAACGCAATAGTCGCTTGCATGCGTTTTAGTACTGCATTCCATGTAATTGTTATGATTTCCGTTTCATGCATTTGATGTATTGCTTGCTTGATGCAATTAATTTGATAAATTTCTCGAATGTAGTTTTAGATAAAGTAACATGTCACATCCTTTATGGGCATAAGTTGAAGTCCGGAAAAACCGCAAGCGACAGTAAATTTCAAAGTTTGGTCGTGCGAAGCAGAATATTCCCTATAAATCGCACGGTAGTGGACCGCCAGCCATCGAGATAATGAGGGTGGAATTTCAAGTTCTGACGCAGTGTACGATGTATGATGGTGGAATTCAGCACCTTTTTTATTTTTATAGAATAAGGGTGACAAACGAGCAGAGAGTCCACCTGATGGTTGTTGGATGCGGTGGTCCATAAACATATACCCACATTTATCCTCGATTAAGAATCAAAATGCAGATGCCTTGTTACCCTTGAGGATTAAGATGGATTACCTCGTTTCCAGTAAGAAAGGGTCTCCGGATCTCTACACTACGAAATATAGCAGTATCAAGCTACTATTTTACGCTGGTATTCTGTGAGAGCGTGGTCCTTCTCCGGTCGAGCCAACCCATTCGTGTTACAACCATAATATAGCTGCAGCGTCGCTCTACCACTTATAGCTAAAATTAATAAGCTGTTACTGCAATGCCCCGGCCAAGCGTTAGTCATGCATGAAATCCCATCTCGTCCTGCTGAGCACTCCAAGTTATTTTGATGCCAATTTAGCCTTCCCTTCAAAGTGCCTACGAAACTGTACGTCTCACGAAATTTCGACACCAAGGATTCCGATACCAGCTGAGATAACAATGGGAGTGCCCTGAAATCGAGGAGATACGACAAAGTGGTTATTTTCTTGCGGTAAACAAGCAAACATGTTTTTTTGGGGGTTAAACTTTAGTCACCCCCAATCTGAGACTTTGTTTAACAAAGACTCAACTTCAGACACAAGTTTCTTCCGACACTCAACGACGTGTATCTGAGAAATATAAGCACGGCTGGTGTTAAAGCATCTCCAGTGCGGTCATATGATTAATTTTCATGCATTCACAGGCATAGAGTCGGAGATTGCACTGTCGACTACGACCTTAATACTCTGATCTGTGAAAAAACTAGTGACCCAATTGCATAATTTCTCGGGAAGTCCGTAAGAGGGAAACTTTAAAAAAAGCGTTTTGTGCCAAGCCTGATCGAAAGCCTTCGCTATGTCCAAACTAACCACCATGGCCCTTCGTCTCGACTACCTCCGCCCATCGGTAATCGGTGAGTCGGGTAGACAAAAAGACCACAAACTGAGCGACCTCGACGGAAACCGTATTGACGATCATTAATCAGCTAATGCTCATAGAGGTACCGCATGTGCTTGCAGTTAATAATGGATTCGATTACTTTGGAGAACAAGGAGGTGATAGCGATAGGCCTGTAGTTTGACGTGACCAAGCGGTCACCTTTTTTAGGCATCGTGTACACTAACGCTGTATTCCATAAGCCTGAAACGACGTCTATAGAGTAAGAGAGCAAGAAAAGACGTGTTAGAACCGATACCAACTGTGGAGCACACGTCTTCACCACATTTTGGTGGATTCGATCAGGTCCACTCGAATTGTGGACGTCCAGGAAAAAGAGTGTTTTTTCGCACCGAGCGCTGTTTAAATAGCACATCCGGCATGGAGTGCGGGATGGTCGGCGGTATAGACCCCCAGTCATTGATGATTGAGTCAAGTTGGACGCAAAAAGAGGTCCTAAAAGATCGGATTTCTAATTTGCGGCATGGCTAAGCGAGTCATCCTTCTTGTGCAAAAATCGCTTACAGATATTCCCTTGGGCAGCTTTGCCGAGGGATAACAATTCGAAGATAGGCTAACTAGTTTTTTGCCAATTCTCTTTATGTGCTCCGACTTTGTACTAGCGATATCTCTTTTGAAGGACTTGGAGGTTGAATTGTACTTATTTTTGATTGCGCTAGTGGTGGATGGATGGACCGGGACGTCGATGCGTCAGCCAAGGCCTTGTAAGACTCCTGCATTTTCTGCGACGTAATTTTGCAGGAGCGTCTAAACCAATACTGGGATCTGCCGCCTGTAGACACTATGGATGACGGGATCAAAAGTTCCATCCTTTGAAGCACCACATCGGCAGCAGACTCAGCAACGAATTTTTTGGGATCATCTAGCGAGAAGATAATCCGCCCTCCCATGAGTACGATGGAAAAAAGCCCACATACCACCTCAATCCGCTCACCTATAGTGCCACACGGTGGTAGCCTATAGAGCGTGCCCGCAATGAGCAAGTGATGGACACTGTAGGTACTCCGGATCAGTAAATGATCCAAAGAGCCAAGAGGGGCATCGACGGAGACCTGATAGCCGTCCGGATGAGAGGTCAGCAGACGGTTCAACAGGGAAAGTGTATGATCCTCCACATCTGGAATCTGCGTGGGCAAAGTAACCAGTTGTGTCAGACCGTATGCCTAGGTATAGGTATACGGTCTAGATACTGTGAGTTTACTACAGCTGAAACGAATTCGTGATATAGCAGCAAGAGAAAAAGTGGCTTACGTCAAATGACAATTACCAAATATTTTTTACTTTTTTTTTCGTGATTAGTAAATGTAAATTACCAAATAAATATTGTAAACAAATTATACGTACATACGTATCTAAATATTCTATTTCATGATTGAGGCTGCAGTATTTTAGTTTGTATGTGTGTAACCGAATAAAATATGTATGTACATAAATAAGTACATTTATCGTATGTTGGTATATATTAATTAATAATCATTGATTTTCGTTGATATATATTTGGAATCAAAGCCATTTATTCTCAAAAGAATTTACAAAAATTCACTTAAATGAAAAATACATTAAAAACAAAATACATAATGAGTGTTAAGTAGTAAGTGGTCACCGAGCGTGCCAGACAAAGTACACAAATATTTTATGTTACATGCCAGAAGTGCAGTTCACACAGCGCTCGGTTCGCAAAGCACTCCTCTCCATGGACAATTCCACAAGTCGAGTGGGCCTGACGGAATCCCCCCAATTGTGCTGAGGACGTGTGCTCCAGAGTTGGCACCGGTTTTAACGCGTCTTTTCCGGTACTCCCATTGGAGTACGGTACCAACAATGGAGTCCATTGTTAACTGCCAGCTCATGAGGTACCTTGAGGATCACCAGCTGATTAGTGACCGCTGATACGGTTTTCGCCGTGGTCGATCAGCTGGTGATCTTCTGGTCTACCTAACTCATAGATGGGCGGAGGCAGTAGAGTCCAAGGGGGCGGCATTGGCCGTTAGTTTGGACATTGCGAAGACCTTCGATCGGGTTTAGCACAAAGCGGTTCCTTCGAAGCTCTCTTCCTATGGGCTTCCCGAGAAATCGTTCAATTGGATCACCAGCTTTCTTGCAGATCGGTGCATCAAGATCATTGTAGACGGTGCAAGCTCCGATTACAAGCCTATTAATGCTGATTTCCACAAGGCTGCGTGCTATCGCCAACGCTGTTTCTTCTGTATATCAATGATACGTTGCAAACCCGTAACATTCACAGATGACAGCACTGGTGATGCTTTGTACACCGGCCGTGCCAATATTTCTCGGGAAAAGGTTTCCGAGTACCGGGACAAACTTGTGTCTGAAGTCGAGTCTTTGCTGAACAAAGTCTCGGATTGGGGGCGACTAAATCTAATCCAGTTTAACCCTCAGAAGACACAAGTTTGCGCGTTAACCGCTAAAAAGAACCCCTTTGTCATATCTCCTCAGTTTCAAGGCATACTCCCTGTTGCCTCAGTCAGTATCGGAATCCTCGTCGTCGACATATCGAGTGAAGTGCAGTTTCGTGGTCACTTGGAAGAGAAGACCAAATTGGCCTCTAAAAAGCTTGCCAATTAATCCCAGCCGCCAAATTTCATGAACGCACTACGCGGCAAACGTCCCGATACCATCTACACCATCTGGATGCTTGGCGGTCCACGACTATACGTTTCACAAGGAATTTTCTTCCGCGTACAACCTCTCTGTGGAATAGTTTACCACCTGCGATTTTTCCGGACCGATACGACCTGGGGACCTTCAATAAAAGAGCTAACTCCTTTCTCAAGGGCCGGCAACGCACCTGCAATTCCCCTGGTGTTGCGGTTAATCAGGGGTAGCGGTAGTCGCCTTACATCAGGTGAGCCACATGCTCGTTTGCTCCCTCTTATAAAAAAAAATGTTATAAAAATATATAAATATTACGGGTATAAATTTTACCATCATGCGAGGATTGAAGATCACTCGTGCAAACAAAAACAAACGGTACAAGCGAACACAGATACATGGATTTAAAGATGCTTTACTAGAAATGACTAGCCATTATAACGAGAATTATTGTAATATTGTGATATAATATTAATTATTAATATGAATGCTTAATGATATTTAGTAACCGTAGTGATAGTTTCTAATATTTATTTGTTTGATAGTTTTTTTTTGTTTAGAAGTAGTTAGGGTGTTATTATATTTTGTGATTTTGTAGGCTATTTTAACAGTTTTTTAAAAGTTAGCATACTTTTTACATATGCACACAACCCGCTTTTCTTCATACATTCGATTATCTGGATTTTCGATTATCCCTAACGACAACAATTAGTCCGGTTAATCGAGTTTCTACTGTAACTAGTTCTATGATGGTGACATAAATATCAGGTTTTTTTTATCTTCTTAGAGGCTTTGAGATATTATAGTCGTCAATTGTTAAAAGCAGATAAAAGACTGGAATTTACTCAGGTTTTTTTATTTACTTAGGGGTCTTGAAATATTATCATCATCAACTGGCTGCTAGTTGAAATTGTCGTCAAATTTTCCAAGAACTTCAAAATGTGACGCATCAGCATAATTTTTTGAATAAAATTCATACATATCAGACTCGACTGTATGGTCCAAAACTTTTGCCTGCTTTTGTTAGCAAATCGTAACAAAAATCAAAAACAATAGAAATACATGGCGGTGCTTGGGAAGCTACGTTCCGCTTACGGTTAAAATATATAAATCTTCGCGTAAATTTACGATAACATTGAAGTATTTTTATATTTTTATTATATTTGCAGTTTGTAATTTAAAATCTATAAAGATAAATCAAATACACAGTTATATCATGTGTTTCAGTAAAATTTATGAATTTATTTTAGCACAGCTTCTTGGCGGCAACTATATAATGAATAACAACAAAAATATTTCGTTAGGAAACAAAACAGCTTAGTTGAGAACGGTTATCAGAATATTTTTTTTTTCAAGAATCTCGTCGTGCTTTTTGAAATTCGGTTTCTTACAAGAAGTACGCGATGAATGATGTTCGTGACAAAGTGTCTGCCGGCTCCTCGAATTGGGAGGGTGGCGCTACCCATAATGAATCTTCACTTGAACTGCAGTCATCATCTAGCGTTGGTGGAGAGGCCCCCCAGACACCGGGTGCGCCAGCGCCTTTAGCACCGCATCTTGCAGCAGAGCTGCATCCGGATCTCTTGCAACAGGGTTGGCGCAAATATTGGTCTAAACGAGAGAATAGACCGTACTTTTGGAATAAAATATCGGGCGAATCAATGTGGGAACTACCAGCAGTAAAGAGAGATTTTGATCCTATAACAGATCCTTTAGGCATTTGTCACACTGGCCCTCCTCCAGCAGGTAATGTTACTCCGAGTGCGAGTAAACGACGCCCGTCTGAAGATAATGGTCCTCCACCAAAGAAATTCGTTTTAGCTGGCCCTTGGGATATTGAAGTACCAACCAATGTAGTTATTTATGAACGTCCACCAACTATTTGTCCACATCCCCATCCTGAAATTGAAGGATTTAGGTTTACATTAGCAAATAAACTGAGACAGTGTTATCAAGAGCTTTGTCATACAAGGGAAAGCATAGATGCACCAAAGGATTCATTTAATCGCTGGTTAATGGAAAGGAAGGTCAATGACCAAGGAGGTTCTGATCCTCTGTTACCAAGTCATTGCTTTCCTGAAATATCCAGGTCAATGTACGAAGAAATAATGAATGATATTCCTATAAAGTTAACTCACCCTAAGTTTACTGGTGATGCACGGAAGCAACTGTCTCGATATGCAGAAGCTGCGAAAAAAATGATTGAATCAAGAAATGCATCACCGGAGAGTCGTAAGGTAGTGAAATGGAATGCAGAGGATACATTCCAGTGGCTTCGACGTACTGTTGGCGCTACATATGATGATTTTCAAGATCGATTGGCGCATTTAAGGGTATGTATTATATAAATATGATTTATTGGGGAATAGTATTAAGTATAAAGTAATAAAGAAGTATGTTAGAGGTGACTGAATGATAAGGTGAGAAATTGTCTACTAAGAAAAAGGTGTTTAGACACATAAAAAAAATGAGAAAACATGACAAAGCAAATCTATAGTGTAGAAAGCCTGCTGTAGGAAACAAACAGGAAAACCCTAACCCTAAATGAGAAGTTTATCCATAAGCATGTAGATGTAAAATAAGCTAGGAATGTGCTAGAATGTGCCAAATGGAAATCTGTAGTCTTTGTTTACCCTTCTAGGTAACAGGTGTAGAAGTTTGGTATAATATGTTATTTTAAATTTTAAAATAACTGAAACAGCATTCATCAATTATAAACTGTGGTGATTCTAGTGAGAGTACTAAGTCGAAGTCAGTCCCACTTTAACCTACTAGGAACTAGCTACACCTATTTCTGAGCCATAAATAAATCTAATACATCAAGTTTAATCAAATAGCTTGTAGTTTTAGTTATTATTATTAAATACTATAAAAACTTTTAAATCATGTAACTTCTTTTATTTTTCTTTCTATTTCATTTGCTTCTACATTTTAGTTCACATTTATTTAGTATAGCGTAGTAAGAAAAAACTGCTCTCCTTTAAACTTCAAAAATGTTACTTAAATTATTTTGAATTTCTTCCGTCAATATATAAACAAACAAATTATCTACACAAGCTCATTATGTTAACACTTTCTTGACATTTCTTTTATATTTACAATACCTTTCTTTATAAAAATGCTTTTTTACATGATGCATATAATTTAGTTAAAAATTTATATAAATAAAATGTAGTTAATAACCATTCACTATAGTCAAAACAGCAGCAACATCACTTTTTTTTATATTATGTGTGAGCAGCTATGCAGGGAAAGAGACCAGTATCACTGCGACCTAGAAGATCTATTGTGATCGCTGCTATGGCTATAGTTCATGGCTAAGCCCTATGTCTTCAATGAATAGAATGAATTGCTTAGCCGTGAGCAATTTCACTTCTTCTGGGCGGTGTAGATAGTTTCCCAGGTGAGTGTTACGTTTGCACATTAAGGGTCTGCAGTCAGGATGTGTAGAGGCGTTTCTTCAGTTATGGAACAGAACCGACAAATCCTTGAGTTGCTTAGTCCCAGGATGAACTTGTGCTTTTTAAGACAACAGTGTCCAGTTAGGGCTCTTGACAGAATGTGCAATTTATTTTTACTTAATTCCAGGGCTTCTGAGGCAAATTTACGATCAAAAGCCCGGATTAAGGTTTTAAAATATTTTTAAACCTGGTGTGTCAGACCAGATCTTAAGTGATTTATTGTGATAAAGAGTTTCAAGGGTCAATCGGGCTAGGCTTCTTGAGATTCCACAAAATGGCTCAGGTCCAAATTGTGTGCACTTTGAGCCCTCCCATGCAAGTTTGTCAGTAAATTCATTGCCTACAATACCCTCGGGACCCGGAACCCATCTTAAAACGACCCAGTTACATCCTACGGCATTTAAACAGTTCAAGCAGTCTAGCTAACTAGCTTCGAGTTCACTTAGTTTGACCTCAGCACTAGCAGTGCTGCTTGACTATCAGAGTTTATGGTGATTCCTTAATTGAGTTAAGCATGGATCTCAATCTGTAGAAGAGCAAGCTCAGACCACCCTGGGCGTTAATCCTATATAAACTAGCCCTTGCCTCCATGTCTAGATAAAGATCAAGGATCAAATAGAAGTGCTGCTCCAGGCGATGATTACATAGCTCCAGTTAAGCAGGCAATCCTTTGTAGACTATTTAGTCTGTCCGCAGTCGTCTTTTGGTTGGCCTTGTTACACCAGACAATAGAGACGTAGGTGAAAATCGGCCTCACTATGCTGCTGTACAGCCATAGTACCATACTGGGATGCAAGCCCCAGTTGTTCCTGACCAAACAACTGCACATACCTAAAGCAATTTTTGCCTTATGGCATATGTTGCTAAGGTGAGAGTTCCGTGTTAGTTTTTGGTTGATTTTTACGCCCAAGTACTTAACTTCCGTGGAAAATGGTACTTCTTTACCATTAAGTATTGGTTGGACTAATTTGTCCAACCGTCTCTTTTTGGTAAAGGGTATTATAACAGTTTTATCAGCATTAACTGATCAACTGTTATCCCTACAACAGTTATTTATGGTGTTTAGGGCTCTTTGTATTATTGATGATAAAGTACTTTGGCAAAAGCCCCTCACAATGATCACAAGGTCATCAGCATAACCCAGTGTGTCAATGCGTAGGTCTACCATTTTGTACAATAGTTGTCAACCGCAAGAGTCCAGAGAAGGGGTGACAAAACACCTCCTTGTGGGCAGCCTCTTGTAGTTGCAACCTCAATCGAAGTTTTAAACAGCGCTAGTTTTGCCTTTCTGTTTGAGAGCATCGACTTCACCCATCTGATGGTTGTGGGGTCAACATTTTTAGATATCAGGCCCCCAATCAGCAGTGATGTGGGGCTACTGTCGAAGGCGCCCTCAATATCTAGAAACGCACAAAGAGCTATTTCTTTATCCTCCAGTGCATTTTCGACCCTATCAATGACACTGATCAGGGCTGTTTCCATAGATTTGCCTCTGCGGTAAGCATGCTGGTTGTAATCTATGGGCCTCGTAGCTAGAGCTACATCCCTTATATAAGGTATCTATCTATAACCTTTTCCAATGTCTTAAGGAGAAAGGAAGATAGGCTTATAGGTCTAAAGGACTTTGGTAAAGCGTAGTCCTTTCTACCAACCTTAGGTATAAATAGAACCTTGACAATTGTCCATCGTTCTGGAATATTAATATGCAAATCTTGCTCTGAAGATTTTCACCAGATAAGGAAGAAGGATGTCGACACCCCTCTGTAGTTGGATGGGAATTATTCCATCCTCCCTGCTTGATTTAAATGGTTCAAAGGAGTCAGCCCACTGCACCAGGTTTGGCCTTATTATCTTTGCAGCCCTACTCCAGTCCTCATTACAAGGCCTTCGTAGGGCTCTGAAAGAATTCAAGGCTGAAGTCTTGTATGACCCTGGGAAATGGGTTGACGCTAGTAACTCCAATGTTTCTATTTCACTATTAGTGAAGTTACAATCTGGCTTTTTAAGATGCCCGATCTGGTTAGGTTGAGCTTTCGATAGCATTTTGTGTAGGCTTGCACTGCGAGGCAAATACTCAACTTCCTCGCATAGCCTTCCTCCACGATGCTCTCTTGGCTTTCCTAATTTCTTTATTATATTCAGTTAGTGGCTGCACTATAAATATCCCACTCTCTGGTTTTCTTAGCCCTATTAAATAGTTTACTGGTCTTTTTCCTAAGTTCTTTTAGCTTAGTATTCTGCCAAGGAACTTTTTGCATAGAGGTCTTGGTTTTGACGGGACAACTGTCCTCAAAGGCTTCACGTATACCTACGGTTACTGTCTCCGTCGCTAACTACAGACCTTCAATTGTTTTGATACTTTTAGGAAATGTTTCCAAATTCTTCCTTAGGCTATCTCTGTAGATATCCCAGGAGGTCGCTTATGGATCCCTAAAAGCAACGGTTTCGTAGGTTAGTGATGCTCCAATCACAAACTTCTATCATCGTTTTCGCTACTAACAATGTCAGTAATTTATCTGCCTGGGCATGTTATTGGTAGCAAAGGTTATGTCTAACATTTCTTGCCTAGCTTGCATTACAAAGGTATGTGTACTACCTAAGTTTAGGCTTACCAGGCGGTTAGAGATGAGAAAATCATAAAGTAACTCACCTCTTTCGTTGATGTTGGTGCTTCCCCAGGCTGTGTGGCAAGCATTAGCATCACAACCCACCACAAGTTCGGCGTTGTGTTTCGGGCAAACTCCGCCACTCGCTCTAACTCAATGGTAGGATTTGCGTTCTCGCTGGGAAGATAGGCTGAGCAACTGATTACTCTGGCCCTGTGCATCGCAAGGGTGAAAACTGGCAGCGATCACCGAATGGTAGAGGCACACTGAACCTAAACGTTAAGTTGGAGAGGTCTCGTCTAATGAAGTCAACGCTACGTCCCCCTCGTGCTCTAATCCAAAATCCCGAAAACTTTCAGCTCGAGTTACACAACCGCTTTCAGTGCCTACAAGATTGCAATGCAGTGGACGATATGAATGACAAGCTCGTGGAAACTGTCCATGCGGTCGGAGCTAAGTTCTGCAAGACCCGCCGCAGAAGAACACAAAAACTCTCCGATCACACTCTTAATCTCATGGCTGTTAGACGGGAGATGAGGCTGCAATCGTCAACAGATTTGACAGCATACAGGCAACTGAACAGACAGATCTCCAAATGCATGCGGCGAGACTTACGCAACTTTAATACTGCTCGTATTAAAGAAGCGATCAAGCGGAACCAGGCAGCTCCAAAGTCTTTGCCAGAGATCTGTCTGCCCGTAAGAGCCAACTGTCAAGGCTGAAGACTGAGTATGGCAGCATCGTTTCCGGGACGCCTGAGATTTTGAGTGAGATTGAGAGGTTCTATGGGCAGCTGTACACATCATCGTTGGAGCCACAAGCAAGTGTGAGTAACGATCCAAGAGCAAGTCCGTTATCCCGACATTCCGATGATATCCCGGACGTCAGTCTAAACGAGATTAGAATGGCTCTCCAGCACCTTAAAAACGGCAGGGCCCCAGGCGAAGATGGAATTACAGCGGAGCTTCTGAAAGCGGGTGGAACACCGGTACTTGAAGTCCTTCAGAAGCTCTTCAATTCCGTCCTCCATGGTGGCACTACTCCAGAGGCGTGGAGCAGAAGTGCGGTGGTCTTGTTCTTTAAAAAAGGCGACAACGCTCTCTTGAAGAACTACAGACCGATTTCCCTTCTGAGCCGCATCTACGTGCTATTTTCGAGAGTCATTACGAATCGTCTCGCACGCAGACTCGACGACTTCCAGCCTCCCGAACAAGCCGGTTTCCGAAAAGGCTTCAGTACCATAGACCACATACATACCCTGCGGCAGATTGTACAGAAGACTGAAGAGTACAATTTGCCACTTTGCCTGGCGTATGTGGACTATGAGAAAGCCTTTGATTCCGTCGAAATTTGGGCGGTGCTGCAGTCCCTTCAGCGGTGCCAAGTTGACTGTCGGTATATCGAAGTGCTGAAGTGTTTGTACAGTAGGGCTACGATGGCTATCCGAGTACAGAACCAGAGCTCGAAACCTATCCAACTGCAGAGAGGTGTAAGACAAGGTGACGTTATATCCCCGAAACTCTTCACCGCTGCGTTGGAAGACGTTTTCAAGCTACTGGACTGGAAAGGATACGGTATTAACATCAATGGCGAGTACATCACTCACCTTCGATTTGCCGACGATATAGTCCTTATGGCAGAATCGCTGGAGGACTTAAGCACTATGCTCAATGACCTCAATAGGGCCTCCCAACGGATAGGTCTTAAGATGAACATGGACAAAACAAAGATCATGTTTAATGTCCATGTCACACCTATGCCGGTAGTTGTTGGGAGCACTATGCTCGAAGTTGTTGACGAGTACGTTTACCTGGGACAAATAGTCCGACTAGGTAAGTCCAACTTCGACCGAGAGGTCAATCGACGGATTCAACTCGGCTGGGCAGCGTTCGGGAAATTACGACACATCTTCTCGTCAGGTATACCTCAATCTCTGAAAACTAAAGTGTACAACCAGTGCGTGTTGCCAGTGATGACTTACGGATCAGAGACGTGGTCCTGCACTGCTGGCCGTATGAGGACGCTCAAGGTCGCTCAGCGAGCTATGAAGAGGGCTATGCTCGGAGTTTCTCTGCGTGATAGACTCAGAAATGAGGATATCCGCAGTAAAACCAGAGTGACCGACATAGCCCAACGGATTAGTAAGCTGAAGTGGCAATGGGCCGGCCATATAGCTCGAAGAACCGATAACCGATGGGGAAGAAAGGTTCTCGAGTGGCAGCCTCGTACCGGTAGGCGTAGTGTAGGGCGACCCCCCACTAGATGGAGTGACGGCCTAGTAAGATATGCAGGAAGTCGATGGATGCAGGTGGCTCAGGACCGTGCTTTGTGGCATTACTTGGGGGAGGCCTATGTTCAGCAGTGGACTTGTGAAGGGCTGTGATGATGATGATGATGATGTGCATCCCTTGAGATTTATGAATGCTGTAACCAGGACATCATTGCAGTACTCTGGAACAGCTAAAAGTTCAATATTTTTACTATAAATATATTATAGTAAAAATATTGAACTACATAGCTCCGGGTCTACTGCCTTTAGTATTGACAAGAATCTTACCAGCAGCTGACAATCTCAGAACTTTACCGTTGGCCACACAAGGCTCTTGTATAAGGGCGAGGTCAATGTCGTCCTCTGCAAAGCAAACCTCCACCACGGCAGAAGCAGCTGCTGCATGGTGAAGATTTGCCTGGAGGACCCTCGTCTTACCCTTGGGTTTAGCCATTTATGGGCGTGGAGGGGCAGGGGTCTTTTCCGCCTGTTGAGACACAAGGACGTCCTTTACCTGCGCACTTGACCCCCGCCTTACCTCCCACAGGCCTGGACGACACCAGCGGAAGCCGTCGGACCGAGGCGAAATCTGCGCTTTGGGTCTTCGTTACTCTCACTGGTGGCGTTCCAGCCTCACCCCGAGAGGTCGAGGGCTGGGGGGATTGGAGTTCTGGCGGTTCGGGCTCCATTGCCGCGTCAGAGTCTCCCCTGACTTTAAAACTTATCATCTTAAAGCCAAGGACGACTTTGCCGCCTGCCTTCCGAAGAGCCTCTGTCGATGGGTCGTCCAGAGAAAAGGTTACTAAGAACCCATTCTCCTCGTCCCTATGGTGGAAGATTCCCCAGAGCTCAGTATGGAGCTTTTCATTTTGTGCCCTCAACAGCACAGCCGCCTCCTCCGGAGAGTCGGCCTAGCTGCGGGGCAAGTAGGTAATGCCCAGCTGAGGCCTAGGAAGTTTGCCCTCTGGTATTACCGAGAGCTCTGCCTCCGGCAGGGCTTCAGTTTTCCGATTTCACCCACAATCCAGTCCTGGCTTTTGGGAAATCCAAAAATTTTGGACCCATTCCCAGTTGCGCCCCACAGGCCATCTTAGCGATGGCCTGCGTTAAAGCCTGGTGAACCAGCCGCATCTGCTCCATACTTATAGGATTCGAATTGCGAATTTCTATACGCGCGGAGACAGCTACGGCACTGAAACTGAACTTTTCTCCCCCGTTGCCAGCTTCACAGACTTCCTGGGCTGGACTTTGGGGGACTCTTCCTCAGACCGACTGCGTTTTTTCGCCTTAGGAACTGGGGGAAGCTTGGGCAGAGGAATTTCGTCCCAGGGCTTCTGGCAGAGAGAGAGGGCCTCTTCGGCTCCTATCTCAGCTGCTATCAGCCTTCAGTACCTTTTCCTTGCTGCCCACTAAGCTTATAAGGCCTAGCGAACTTTTTCTTTTCCCCTCCCTGGTTCGTTTAGGATTGTGGTTCGGCTGCAGACGTGCCCTCCACTTCACAGCTCGTCCCAGTTTGGGGCGCAATGTTGCAGGGTGTTGGTGAGGCTAAAAGAGCCTCTTCCAAGCCTACAACTAGTTCCATTAAAGGAGATTTCTCAATATCTTTTCCAAAATGTCGGTTTTCGTCCATTTTGTTCCCACGATTAGCTAGGGAAATACTCGGTCACCCCAGGCAGAGCCCCGCATGCTGAGAGAAGGGCTAAAATACCACCCGAATCGCCCTGGCCATGCATCCATCGGCACAGTACGCTTGACACCTTGGATTGGGTTAGGATAGGAAAAGGTGGTTGGATAAAAGAAAAGAAAAAGAGGATCGTCCGAGTGTTTCAGTTCTGTCTGTTTTCTATTGAACCAGACCAAATAACAGGCGGCAACCACGTGAAGGAGAACTCCTCAGACTTGCCCTGGGGATCAACACGACCTGCACTCTCCCCTAGAGCCATACGCCAAACTGCTCGCCGGACAGGAGAGCAGAATAGGTGTCTAATCCTATTTATAATATCAAAAAGTTAGGAGTAGACTAACCCCCGCCCTCACATCACTTAGAACAACAGATTGGTTATTGTTGCAAAATGACTAGGTACTAGTTGAGTCCCCATAAAAACATATTGCTTGTATGCATATTGCCTCTAACAACTATTGAATATAGCGACTTTAGTTAAATGGTTCCTTCAATGTTGCAGTGAAATATATGGTAGTTTTATTTAATCAATTAAAAATAATAGTAACAATTGAAAAAGTAAAAATAGTAGTATAGTTTAAGCAAATGTTCATGATTATTTTAGGCTTGTACCGAAGCTTTTTTGGTTATTAAGGTAAGAGCCAAGTAACCTCGCATGATGCACGCACCCATTTTCACGATAAAGTGAATGCCGTCTAACGACAGTGAGGTTAAATTCATTTTATTCAATGTTCAAGCAAGTAGTTAGTGAGGTCACTATTATGCTCAAAAAGACATGGATGAAATTAAATAATTTGTAGGTGATATCTAACCTAATTATATTTGAGAAAGATCCTAGAATGATGAGATGCAAGAGTGTTAAAGCTTGATTGTGAATGTGGTCTAATTTTAATCTCAAAGTAGCCATGGTTAATTGTCACATTGGGACCCCCCCCCTGTGACTATGGCTGTGTTGGCTCTCGACACTATATACCCCAGTGAAGATCGGCTCAACCCTCCAGGACTCCTTCATCCCCGCGTACGGCGCTCAACTGCGCAGGTCCCAGCGCTGATGGGTGTATTAGTCCACTGGTCACACCCACTCCCTCCTCTTTTACCTGGGCTTGGGATCGACTGCACCAAAAAGCAAAGTTAAAATTACTAACAAATTTGTATGGATATTTATATCTGAAACATTATTATTATTACTAAATAGTTTTATTTAAAGATCTTAAAATGTTAAGTCCTTATATACAATCAATTATTTTCTTTTTCATATACAAAATTTATAAAACATGCTCCATAGTAGACTCAAATCGGAGGGGGTCACTATGTAAACTACAATAGTGTTCAACACTCCATGGAAAATTAAAGATTTCAAAATATTATGATTACAATGCAATTTTATCTTCTTTTGTGGATGTGCACTGCAGGTGCAATTGGGTTGCACTGGTCAATCACACATGTGTGAGAGCAGCCAATATTGCATAACTATTTTTAACCAGCCCTCTTTATTTAATCAACCCAGGTCTTTAAATAATCCTAATTATAGTAAATTAAATATTTCCATTTATTTTTACATATGGTGATTGGCTGTATCTTCAATGATTTTCTTATATTTTCCAGAGACAATGTCAACCCCATTTAGCTGAAACAGCAAAAGCGTCAGTAGAGGGTATTTGCTTGAAAATCTATCATCTATCAGCAGAATATGCAAGAAAAATTCGTGAAAAACATAGCTTTCTATTGAAAGAAAATGGAATTCAGGTATTTATTACTTTATTTTTAAGAGTTAACATTATACCTTTAACGCCAATGCAAATTGAGTACTGTGAAGAAACAACACATCAATCACTTCATTTCATCCTACGGATATGTTAGGAAGCTACTATGCAAAGGCGTCTAGGGTAGTTGTATTGTTTGTGAAATAAAACACATTTATGGTGCTATTAAAAGAAAACTGACTACAATAAACAACGTAGAAGGTCCTAATCATCTAGTACCTTTAAATCTGTTGTCCTAAGAACTTATTATGACAAAGAAGCAGTTGCTAATTTTTTTGGATAAGTCAAGTTTTTTTAAAACTTTTTCATTAATGATAACTGTGTAATCTTTAAATATAATCAGCAATTTTATCCAAGGAGATATTCTAATAATGCTTTAACCTTGTAGAAGCACAAATAAGATATTATGTGTTTGATCACCATTCGTTTAGAAAGTGATGTATGCTGTGTGAGTGAGTGGGTGGCGCTTCTCATTCAATCAAAAATAATATAAAGAAAAATCAGAGATAATATGTAGTAAATTATATATTAACATAATCTTTAACAGTTATGTATTAACATTATTTTTAACAGACACACCAAAAAGACAATGCGTTATTAGTTAGAAACATAAAAGAACACTGTTTTTATTTACGCGTGCCAAAGTTTATTTTTCACATGCGTTTCATTCACCATATCATTCCCTTCCATGTTAGTAAAAATGGAACCGAATGTCTTCCATTTTTAGTTTTAAGACATGCCAAGTTTAATGAATAAAGCTGAATATGCGTGTGCGTGGCAAGGGTGGCAGTGTGGTAGAGTCATGCTCCAGTTATATAATGGTTGTAGCACGAATGTATCGGCTCGACCCGGGAGTTACCACACTCTTACAGCATACCTGTGTAAAATAGCAACTCATTACTGCTTTGTTTCTTACGATGAGTGTAGTAACCCGGTGACATTTTACTGGAAACGACGCATTCCATCTTAGTCCTCAGAGGTGACAATGACAAAATACTGATGCATTTTGAGTCTTATCTTCTTTATATATAAAAAAACGGCCGATTTTGATTAAATTTTTTGTGTATTTGAGTTGGTCCCTAGATGGTTTAGATTCATATGTAGGTAGGTAGGTGGCGCTGCTGTCGAGATCGGGAATTGCGAACACGTGCGAAGCTTGGGTGGATTACTAGTAAAGGATAGATGTAGATATCTATGGCCCACAGCATCCACTTAACACCAGCAACCACTTAACATCATCATTTTTATGTGGTAGAGCCATGCTGCAGTTATATTAGTAGTATAGTTGTAGCAGAATACCAGCGTCAAATAGTAGCTTAATGCTGCTGTGTTTCGTATGGTGAGTGTGGAGAACCAAAAACCCTTTTTACTGGAAACGAGGCATTCCACCTAAGTCCTCATGGATGACAACGCATCTGCATTTCGATTAGTAATCGAGGATAGATGTAGATGTCTATGGGCCACAGCAACCACTTACCATCAGGTGGACTGTGTGCTCGTGTGTCATCCTATCCTATTAAAAAAAAATCAGGTCGACTGTGGGCTCGTTTGTCACTGTTACTGTATATAATAAAAGTGGGTTGGTGGCAGGAGCTGGCGGCGCCGCTGCAGCAGGCGGCGCTGCGCAAGGTGTGGTGCTACCCGGTGCAGTTCGCGCTGCCCGCGCCGCGCCCGCCGCTCGTCGAGCACTTCCTCGACCGCGACCAGGCGCTGCTGCGGTACCTCGGCGAGACGCAGATGATCAATGCCACATATCTCCAGAAACTTGTAAGTCCCGTGCAGACATAACCGCCTCACTTGCGAATAGCACTTTTTTTTAAATAGCGATAAGTCTTCTTCTTAGTAGAGTCACGCTTTAGCTATTTTATGTTTTCAAAACCGGGTAATATCTACGTAAAATAGCAGCTTAATGCTGCTATTTTACGTAGATATTGCCCGGTTGAACCAACAAAGCTTAATTTAGAAATTACAAAAGTATACCTGCCAAATTAAACATAACCGTGTATGATATAGCGGTCGAAGAAGTAATGAACATAATTTTTCTAGGAGTTGAAATAGATTAACATCTAAACTGGAAGGCACATATTGCAAAAATAAACAAAAAGATATCCAGTTAATGCTACGCATTGTCCATCCTGGCCGAGACTACAAATATAAGTGTTACTAGAAATGCTTATTTTGGAAGCGTTTATCCACTTCTAACTTACAGTATCATATACTGTTAAAACTCAACAGATATACAATCCACATTCATTCTCCAAAAAAATGTCTTAGAACAATATATAACGTGCATAGTACCGAATCATTAAGAGATGTTTTCAGAACAAAGGGTTTCCTAACATTGACTGGAATCTTTATCCTAGAATTATGTCTATTTGTTAAAAACAATATGCAATATTTCAATTTGAAATCTGATTCAAAGAAAAACATTCGCAATCAATATAAAAAGATTATTAAATTATATGATTTACTATAGAAGCACCTATATTACTGCTATTCGTGTATACAATCAGTTACCACCGGCTGATAAACAATTAAATGGAAAATATGTTCAAAACAAAATTAAAGAAATTGTTAATTGAAAATGTTTTTTACAATCTCAATGAGTTTTTTAATAAAATTAATTAGGGATGAGCCGAATATGGATTTCACTGAATACGAATATTCGGCCGAACATTATTCGGCAGGATTACCGAGGTACCTAACCAATTTATGTCGAAACTTGTTACCGTAAAGCGCGCGAGATTACCGGCAGAGCCTTCCCCATGCTCCCCCGCCACACCTGACATGTTATTGCATCATCTAGTACTGAGCAAATTGCCGGCACATGGTTATGTTTTGACTATTTTTGTGAGAAAAAAGTATTCTTAGTGAAAATTGACAAGTATGTGATGAAAATAAGTGGCAGGAGATATAATATTTGGACCAATTTTAGAGAAATTGACGACTGTAATGTAATGTTTTTTTGTTTGATTCCAAGCAAAATTTTATCAAGCTTTCTATTTGCTATAATTGGAAATAAATCTACAGTGCCTCAAAAACATATCGTTATACAAGTAGATTTCTCCCATAAATATACTTACAACAGTAAAATGATGAAAGAAATGGCATTGCTCAATTCGTACATTTCCATACAGTGGATACTTTGAGTACCACTTTAAACCTGCCGAATATGCCGAATACCGAATATAAAACGAATATTCGGCCTATCTCTAAAATTAATGTTAGTAAGTAGTAAATTTTAAATTTATTTTCTTAATTGTTGCATATCCGAAATGGGTAAACTGTTGAGCCTAACACTATATGTTTTTGTACTAAGATCATATTGTTGTACACAGTTATGCAATAAATGTTCTATCTTTATCTTTGTGTTTCATATGATGTGCTTAGAGAATCGGAGACCTTTATTACTGCTAACAAGGCATTCCATCTAAGTTCTCAGTGGTGACAAATGGATTTTTTCCCATTGTCCAAAATTGCTTAACATAAGGCCCTTATTAATCGCAGATATCGTAGGTTTGCTTCTTAGTCATTTCCCGAAGAAGAGTTCGCGTTCCCGAAATAAGTAATTTTCTGATCGCTGGCACCCGCTTTTATACCCATTAAGATAAATATACAACATTTCTAGGTCAATCCGGGTTTCAAACAAATCTAGATTTCATGCATTACTAAGATTTATCCATACTCACCACACAAAAGAGGCGGATTGGTGACTGCATGACTGACTGACCCATTACCAGTCTGCAAAATTTAGATTCAGACTATTTGGATAAATTTCCCAATCAATCATCCCTACTCAAATTCGTCAATCCATAGTGTGTTGTAGTGGCGTAAAATCAGTTTTTTGTATTATTTACATTTTGAAAATAAAATAATATATATAAAAATGTTCCAGGAATGCTTGTATAGATATAGCTGCTTTGATGACAAGAAATTTGAGCAGTTCTTGTCTCGTGTATGGTGTCTACTGCGGCGTTATGCGGCCTGGGTGGGTGCCGGCTCTGAGGCGCATCTCACACAGATGTCGTTGCCTGTACCGGTGCTCGAATGTTTGCACCGCTGCTTCGGAGTCACCTTCGAGTGCTTCGCCAGCCCTCTAGACTGTTACTTCAGGCAATACTGCTCGGCGTTCGCTGATACCGATTCTTACTTCGGTTCGAGGGGGTGAGTTGAGGAGTGTCGTAAGATATTAAAGTAGATTTGGGGCTATCATGAAAAATATACATTTTATGTTTTCAATAGAAAGTTGTTAGCCATTGCAGTCTATTTGTCCTGATAATGCCTCGTTTAGAGTCGAATCAAGTGTTTTATTATCGATGGTGGGGTGTGTCACTTAGTACTGGTAGTTAGGATCAATGTGAAGTAATTAGTTTGATCCATCAATTTATACATTACTACAGCCTATAGGCTAATGTATAAAATATATATAATATACTGTATAAAAGGCTACTAATGAACAAGGGCCCCCCTTCCCATATAGATTGCGGTTATAGGGGGGATATTTGCCATAGTTATCAGGAATAAGTTAGTATAATTATGATATTCTGCCATTGGTCAGATTGTGTAATTCTATTTCGGAAGAAACTTATGTATGTTATTCTTACTTACTGCTGACAATGGCAGTTTACGGTTTTTAATTGCACGCATTGCAAATACGTTATTTTAATTTACGAACAAAGACTTGTATGCTAATACATTGCGCACTAACTTACGGTTAATTCTCCGCAACTTTCATTTTGTTTAATGTGACTAAGCACACCATCATTATTCATGTTAACACTTTGTCAACGTCATTTGAAGTTTATTTCAAATAAATATGTGAGAGGCCATTCGTAAATTACGTAAGGATGATTTTGGCGATTTTTAACCTCCCCTACCTCTATGTAAGGTTACATAAGATTTCTCCTTTTTTTTCCGTAAGGTTCCCCTCTTTTTGCGTAAGATTCTGTCTCGTTTTTTTTTTCAAAATAATAGAATGTTAAAAAAGGATCAATTACACTAAAATTCACAATTTGACGTAAATCAAGTATTTTTATTTTTTTAACAGATAACTTAGCTCTTGTCTTGCTATCAGATATAAGATTACCGTTATATTATTACCAAACAGCTTGAAAGATGTATTGCAGTATCGGCAGGGCAATACATCAGACTTTGCGATAGTTACAGTTATGACTGTTCCCGCGACCTCGCTCGCGTGTTTATTACGATTGGTTTTTATAGGTTTCAATTGTTTTTGCGCAGAATCCTAATTCATTTTCTATAAAAGTAGCCTGTGTTACTCTTCATAACATCAGCTGTCTGCTAGTAGCAATGCAGCTGGAACAAACAGACAGACAATTTTTAATAATTGTGTTTGGCTTATGTTATAAATACAGTATAAACTTATATATATATATATATATATATATATATATATATATATATATATATATATATATATATTTAGTTATTTATTAAATATATATATATATTACTTAACTATATATATATATATATATGAAAATAAAAATCATCTTATATTTTATGTTAATTGCAACATTCATATTGACACTTTTAAACAAATAAAATGGCTGCCAGCATCTGTAATTTTTAGTACGGAGTTGACTGCACCAGTAGCTTTTCAAGGTATGCATACTAGCCCTTTCTCTATATGTGTATTAATGTTGCCAGGTCCAATGGGCTAAATATCGGGACGGAAGGTAAAAATTATCGAGAATTTGGTTTTCAAATGTAATGTAATAAAAATTAAAAATAAGTTTTTGAAGCCAAGTATTTTTAACACATTTATAATTATTCTTTTTGCCTAAGCTGACCCACGAATAATTTATCGTCCATGTATTCATTCAGTTCATTTAACTATTCCTATTTTTACTTTTAATATTAATAAAATTAATGTAATGTACTGACTAGACTGACCGACTTAGACTGAGCACATTTATGCATTCCAAGAAAATAAAATAAGTTTAATAAGATGCATAATTGGAAAATATTTATTTATTCCTTTCCACCATATATTATATTACATAGAAACAATTTCCAAAACGGTGGACAGTGAACGGCTATTAAAATAAAAACAATGTTTCATATTACTATTGTTTTATTTTTCCCTATCTAGTCGGAATAAACATATTTACAAACTACCTCTTAAAAGTCAGATATACAATTGCCAACTTATCTGTTTACTTGTCCATTCAGCCTGCTAGTACTTAGACAGTAATATATTGGGGTAATAAGTTTTTACTGCATGGCAACATTCACTAAGTGCTCACATATTTACGAAACCGACCTCACTTCATTGTTGACAGTGCTCTGTTTTGAGTTTTTAATTTATCTGAGGTTCGCACATTATTATCATGCCAGATAGTTAACTCATTACAATTATTTTAATTGTAGCTGAGCTTTCTTAGCAGTCGGAATGGGGAAAAATTAATACAAATATCAATTCGTCACTAAACGTAAAAAAAGAAATATCCTATCTCTGGAGAAATAATAATGGAGAATAAAAATGTCTGCATGCTTGCCATATGGACCGGCTAGATTATGCTACCCAAGAATTAACTAATCAACTATCATATAAATCAACTAATGTAACTTGGGTAACTTGAATATGTTACCCAAGTTACAAGCGTTTTATAAAAAGTGTGTACTGCCTGAAACTATCGACTCGAGATAAGCAATGCCGTTGTGGTAAATATTTTTATAAGAAAAAAAATATGGTAATTGACTGTGAGTACCGATTTAAAAAAAATAGTTACATTTGGTTGTTTTATTTATTAAAGCAGGTTGCAACCGTAATATTTATTTATTTATAGCACTATGCTACTGTTAGTAGATATAATCGATTATTAACAAACATTGCTTAACAATCGAGTACTGCGAAACAATTAAAATATTTATGTGTACTTATTTCAACACTAATGTTCATAAATAATTAAAAATATATCAAGTAGATTACAATAAATTAATTAGATAACATAAAAATGACACACTAAAAATTTTCCATCCACTGAACTCCAACCTAAGGAAATTTGTTTAATTGAAGATCAAATCGTTTAGTCGCTATACTCACAGTATCATAGTGCGAGCGAGTGAATAGATATGAAATAAAGTATCGCTCACGTAACGCCGAAATGTAAGAGGGTTCTTAAATTAATATCAAAGAAAATAAATTACGATCGTCATCTAGGCTGTCGTCTTAAAATTTTAATAAACAGTTACAAAATAATATGTAAGAATGGGTTTTTTCCTTTCACCCCCAAGATAAGGGTATGTAGAGATTTTTTAACCTCCCCCTTGGGACCCTTACGTAATTAATAAATGGCCTCTAAGTTTGTTTTTTTTCTGCCTAAAACATTAACAGGCGTAAATAAAAATACAACTACGTGGCATATTTACCGTGTTAGCTACCCTTCCAGCCTGCGCCCGCGCGGTCCACAGCTGTGATACGGTTTTTGTTCTGCATTGCTAGAGTAGTAGATTACATAGAATTGTTCGGTTACGACTTACTGGATGGGGGTTCGCGAGTGCAGGCCGTTCCTGGAGCTGCGGCCGGTGTCGGGGTCGCTGGTGGCGCACCCGCCGTATTGTGAGGAGCTGCTGGAGGCGGCGCTGCGCCACATGGAGCGCCTGCTGCAGGACTCGGCCGAGCCGCTCAGCTTCGTGGTGCTGCTGCCCGAGTGGCCCGACCGCCACACGCACGCGCTGCACAAGCTGCAGGCCAGCCACTTCAAGCGCAAGCAGGTGCCCCGTAGGCCTCTGCAGGCCCGAATTTATTTATCAATACTGTTCATATACAACACGTAACATAATTAACGCACTTTGAGAAAGTAGTTTGTTCAGAATTGTTTACTGAATCGATTCCTATCATTTTTAATATAGGTAATTTTTTATCCCAAAAATAATTAAAACTACGTAAATTACAGTCACACTAAATCTGTACAGTCAAAACAAACTGAAATGGACCGTAACTTAAGGCACTAAGACTTTTAAGACTGCAGTTTTATTTGTATTATTACTAATTCTGTCATTCAATAAAAATAAAGAAAAATCAACATTATTTCAAGCACGTCTTTGCCTTCGTTGATTTGTACTGTGACCACAACATTCTTCCGGAATTAGTATAACTAATTTGATAAATGATCAGTGCATAAAAATGTTTAACTAAAAATTCAGTGTATGTATTATGATTATAACATAATATACTAATTGGGGTGTCTGAGGGTGTGCATTAATTACGTTGCATATTGTATATTCTACTTGATTTTTACCATTAAACCAATGGTTTGTATTGGTACTCATATTCGCAATTAAACGCATTGCTTGATATTAAATAATTAGTTAATTTATTTAAAAATAATGAAAAATATACATGTAAAGGTACCTCCTTTACTGTGTAAGCAATAAGCACCTATTTGCAATTCTCACATGGGACACTTCGTATTGAGCGCCACCGACGAGAGCGCTCATTGCGTTCTGGTGAACTGTATCTACTATTCAGCGCAAATTATATAGTAAATATGTAGGCTGTTTAACTATTATACAAACTAAAAATAACTACGAATTGTGCTTGATTTTATAAAACATGACAACATTATTCATCCATCCATTACAGCCTATATAAGTCCACTGCTGATCGTAAGATTCCTACATAGAATGCCTCATACTCGTGGGCAGTTGTTATGAGCAAGACGCTACTGCCCATCTTCTGTTACCGTTTCCCTTGTCGCCTCTACGACACCCATGGAATAATATAGAGTAGTGTGTATTCCTACACACCAACCACCTATCCTATTTTTTTAGTTAGTCACTATATGGCGTGTAGTGACAGCGAGAATCCACTATGTTATAATCCTGTCCATTAATTCAATTCAATTCCATAAAAAAACTGCTGCTGCCAATACCTCTACCAATACTTTCTACCTTATGAGTCAATCTACAGCAGAGACATATGTTCAGCATCAGCAGCAGGAACTCTTGATAATTGTGATAAATATATTTAATATTTCAAGCCAGTGCTTGACTACATTTCCACCTGGTGGTAAGTGATGGTGAATCCTGAGTAGGTGAATCTATATACTCTTGCTTTGCCTTAAGGTGGATGCGTCGACCGTCCGCCCATACATTTTTTTACCAAAATATACACTAAACACAGACACTCTTTCTTTAAAACTAATCATTTATCATTTATTATACGCGAAGCTCAAACTATTGTAGTCTTTAAGCGACTTCTTAAACAGCATTACTTGTCTCAATCGTTTGAAAATCATTAAGATAAATTATGTGATTATGTAGTTTTGTATTTATTTGTTTAGGTTATTGTTAGTTGTATATATTTGAGGATATATGTATGTATATGTATGGATATGTATATGTATATATATATATGTATATATATATGTATATGTATATGTGTGTGTGTGTTTATGTATATACGTATGTATATGTGTATCATATTTTTTTAATGTATTAGTTATTTATGTTATTTTATTGCATGTATTGATATTATATTAGGTATATTTATATTGCACCACCTACCTAGTATTCACTGTTTTATTCCTTTACACCTTTGGTTGCCTGGAAGAGATCGCTATGTAGCGATAAGGCCGCCAAATTGTACATGTAATCTGCTCTCTGTTATGTTCTTTATAAATTTGTTTGTGGTGTACAATAAAGTATATTCATTCATTCATTCATTTTATCACTTCTCTACAATGAAATGTGTACGCGTCTGACCTTTATAGGCACTAACTTACATTATATACTGAGAAAAACAATAGTGAAATCCCGGAAAAATTTGACACTTCTTTAGTAGTGTGCGTGACTTTGGACAAGCAAACGAAAGACGACGTTTAAACATTGGCACGCTAGATGGCATCCAAGTGATCTTAAATAATTCTGATAAATCAATATCTTAAGTTCAATAATTGGTTAATTTCCTTTCCAACCGTTAAAAAACAGTATAAAATAACATAAAACTAATGACCTTAGACACCTATGTTTTTTTTGTAAACAATTTTATTACTTATTATCGTTGTGTGGCAACATAAATACCCAAAATCGTAGGTAAAGCGACGTTGCCGTCCTTCCTGAGAACAAACTGATAAGAGTACTAACCGTAGACAGAGAAGTCTACGGTACTAATGTATTCCTGACCTTGAATTGACGAAACAAAAGCGTTGCCAAACTTACGTACGTTCACTTGTTTGACTTGTTATAAAATATAATATTCTGTTTTCGGTTGTCACGCGCTATGATTTGCGCGCGGAATTTCTTGTGTATTATACATATTTTGTATGTATGTTTTCATTGATTCGAATTGCAATATTTCTCTAGTATATATTTGAGACTATATTGTAATTTATCGTAGGTATAGTAATTAATTATTCTAAAAACGCAATTATGTTTTCGGTAGTATTATTAACAGCAGGCTGGCCCGTAATTTTTCTGAAATATCGTCACAATACTGATTACCTGCGTCATACGTGTCAGTGTTTCATATATGGATGTTTTTGGTCAACAATAAATACAATTATTATAAATCGGTAAACTACCAAAGTAGTCACAAAATTAAACTTGCAAACATTTGCTAAATATGGTTTTGCCGGGTTACATTAAACACCCTTTACGCATTTTAACAGTTTCAGACAGACACACATTATTAGTTTGTTATATTTTGTAGAGCTCAAGTTCACTCGTCACTACGTCATACCTTATGGTGCGTTCAGTAACAAATATAATTCAGTTACATAAAATCCTTTTTTCTGTTCCGCGCTTTATTGTTTATAAATAAATAGCTTATTCTAATCTGAGTTATATTTTTCTTATTCGTCGGCCAATTCTACCGAAATATAAAGATAACATTGAAATAAAAAGATAAGTAAATTTTTGTACATTTTAGTGTTCTAGATCTTGTGTTCCGAACGCAACCCTATTCATATAGAATTGAAGAAAGATTTGTATACATACATGTATATTATATTGTATAGTACCTGGATGACCGAGCATTTCTCGGTATTTTTTTTTTGGAAATCGTGTGTTTTGGAAGTTATATTTAGATTAAAAATACATACTGATAAAATATGAAGATATTTTTTGATCTTACCGACATAATAGAAAAAAACTGAACTGGTTATTAAAATGAAAAATCGTGAGTGCAATTAAATTTTCGTATTTTTAAAAAAATACTCCAAAAAGGGCTTGAAATAATAGATTTTCTCACAAAAGAAGGGAACTTGAAAAAAAGGGAAAAAAGTCTATCCTAAGACAAGACGCGAACCAGGGAACTACGATTTCGCGACAGTGCGTTATACACTTGAGCTATTACGATCATAATAGTGTTAAAATTTACGTTCTTATATTGTAGCAGTTTTTCATTGCCTGGAAACGGGGACAAAACGACATTTTATGAAAATCGTTGGAGCCGTTTCCGAGATTCCGATTATATATTATGAATTATAGTTTTTTACGTGTTGGTTATGAAATGTCTAATTATTGTAATGATTGGTACTGTTACAAATCATCAGTGTTATTAGTTTTGAGTGAATAGGCATGTATCAGTATAATTATGTTGCTTCAAATAGGTACTTCTGTTTTGATAAAAAATTCAATAGTGTAATGTAATATAATAAAACTGCGTTATATTGTAATCAATGTTGACATAATTTATTTCCCAAAGTTATAAATCAATTAAATAGTTGACGCCAACAAATATAAATTTTATTTTTATAACAATCGTACATAGCGTTTTGTAGTTCTGCCTACCCAATCTGCACATACACAAAAATTAAAAACTTGTTTTTTACATACACGCCATCTAGTGTTCTAGCTTCGTAAACGTAGGGATACGTCTGTGTGTGTAAACGACACTATATTCAATGACAGATGTTATAATCAAAATTAATGTCGAGTTGGGTGGATTGTGAGGCAATGATATGACCCATTCCAATAAAATGTAATATCCGATAACCGCTAAGTCTATTCCTACGACTTAATAATTTTCCAATTACACAAAAATCCAAATAAACTAAAAATGTTGACTTCAGCGCCATCTTGCGGGAGAATGGCTGGGGACAGTCCGTAGGTTTCACCTTAAAGGCCCGTATTATAATCCGTCGCCTTTACCCTATACATTACGAAACCATTTAGTTCCAATATGTGAAATTTTATTACTACTATGAATACTAACATTGACAATATTGAATTAGTGCCATGCGTTAATTACTATAGTACACGACAGGTCGATATGGCAATCGGAAAATGAACTGAGGCGTGTGGTAGGAGACTCTCCGCAAACCCGTACATCGCTAGCACCATCTTAGTTTTTAGTTTTACAAGGGGTATTCCCTACTCGTCATTACCAGTTCGCTCAAATTTTTAGAACATGCAGGACTTGGCTAGAAATTGAAGTACCTACCCGAAGTGGGAACTCCAGATGGCTGAGCATATAGAAAGTTTTGATATCTTCCAGATTGTTTTTACAGTATTTTCGAACCTAGGTCGTCCTCTCTAACGGTCAGGGACACCTATAACGAACATAAGTTTCTTGGCGCAGGTAAAAAAAGGTGGAAAAAGGATGTGCTACCACATCACTAGAAAATTTCCATGGCGACCTGTCGCGTACAATTCATGATATAATTTCAATTTTCTAAATTGCGTGGTTATTTAGCGATGCCCGGCTTCGAACACCTGCTCTGTTGTATGCAATGTGTACAGGGTTATGTACACCTGCAACACTCACATGGAAACTCGGTCTGGGATTCATCTTACTCGTAATCTTCCAAAATTTGGTGAAATCTTTTCGGCATGATTTTTTTTATTTTTTGAATAATATCCATTTTGATTTGTTGCTCATTATTCTGACAGTATTTTAACCTAGACTTAAAATATTTTCCGAAGTCACACATATACTGAATTCGGCTTTCCATACAATAACCATTGCTGAAACCAAAATCGAGGCTCCCTGTGAGCGAGACTGACATACTTATTCCAACCAGTTACATATTTGTATTTTTTTTCGTTGGCAGAAGCTTACCTGAGTATTGATATAATATTGATATAATTTGACTATAGGTACAACATATCAATTACTTCCTTGTGATTGACATTAATAAATAAATAATAATAATAATATTTATTCACTCCACAAATTTTACATCGTGACTTACACTATTTAAATAAAAGTAGCATCAATTACATTGAGAGGTTAACGTCGGCAGCCGTACTAGTATAAACTGTGCCACGGCTGCCTGCGCCTTCCACTCTGGGAATCAAATAATAACCTAATAGGTAAGATCTTTTACAACATTTCTCAACAAATAATATTTACAATCTTTTCAAGCTAAAATAAAAATTAAAAATTATAACATGTAGGTAGATACAAAACAAAATAGAATTTAAGCAAGATTACCACTTGGTGTGTTTGATGTATAGTATAATTATAAACGCGGAGCGTGAATGCATGGGGGAGTATTATGTTTGTACGAATTTGTAGTGTGGGTTTTGAGTAATTGGATGTGTGGGATATGTAAGTGTGTGTGTATGCGTGTGTGTGTGTGTGTGTGTGTGTGTGTGTGTGAGAGAGAGAGAGAGAGAGAGAGAGAGTCTATTAAGGTGTTTTATTGAAGGGTTTTAATCCGAATAATATTTTCTATCTCGTCAAAATCTAAATTCAGTAACCAATCCCGTGTAGCAAATTTACATTGATGAAGGGTTAAAGGGTAAATATTTAAAGCTTTATTTGCGATGTTATAGAGATGGGAACTTATAACAAAATAATGCCGTTTTGCAATAGTGCTTCTGTGTGGAGGTGTTGTGCAAACCTTGCTCTTATTACGTTTTTGAGTTGGAACGTATGGCAGTCCTAGATGCTTACGAAGTATAGTGTGGAAGATAAAGAGTTTTCTTACCGTAAGAACTGAGCATTCACGGTAGAGTAGTGACGTGCTATACCTACGCGGTCTTTTATAAATTACTTTTAAGATTGCACGCTGAGCACGCTCCAGGGGAAGCAGTGTACTAATGCTAGTTCCACCCCATGAGACAATGCAGTATTTGAGCAAAGATTGGACAAGCGCATAGTAAACACACATTAGCGTGTCACGATCAGCAGATTTTCTAAGTAGGTAAAAGATAGGAATTAATTTTCTAATTCGGGCTGTTAATGATTTAACGTGTAATGACCAATTAAGATGATTATCTAGAATCAGACCGAGATATTTTAAGCTATGTGTTGGTGATAACTGAGGACAGTCGCAGCAACTATTTATTCTATCACAAGTGTGTGCCCTTATACAAAAGTCAATGGATGGTTGAGTATTGGCCCGTGGGGTGAAAGTTATGTATTTGGTCTTTTTTAAGTTTAACGTAAGCAAATTTTCGTCCAAACATCTCATTACCTCAGTGAGGGCTTTTTCAGTGTATTGTTACATTATCACAATATGATGGGATGCATAAAAGTTCTATGGATTTTTGTTTTATTTAGATGGCCCAAATAAAGTATTTCAATCATTGACTTATATATTACTAGCGTAAGGACCGGGCCGACCGAACAACTAAAACGGACCAGTGCGTTGGCCCTAAAATTACAGTTTAGGGCCAACGCGAATCGGTCGACAGTAGTGCGAGCGCAGGACAGATTTGCCTGTCAAATGTGTCTAGTTGCGTTGTAAAAGAATGCAAAAATTACGATACAAAGATTTAAAAAAAAAAAGATGTGTTATCGTATCATCGGTAAATACCCTTATATTAATTTTGTTACCATTAAATTATTATATAACCGCATTTTTAAAGTTTTATTTTACAGTTAGTTTGGTTACGTTACCAAGATTAGGCCAGGGTTGGACTCAGACCTTCAAAAATATTGTAAAAATATTGTTGTTCCATGTTTCTTTTTTCCCATGTGCCGGAATTTTGGCGTCACTCATCTAGTTTATCTATTTGTTTCGGTTTTTGACGGTTTTATTTTTATTTATTTTTAATTTTTGTCTAAAGAACTTAGTGTAAGTTAAATTTTGAATTTTGGTACCTAATATATTTTATATTCAATGAGGGTTAAACAAAAAGAGTACAAAAGAAACCATAACTGATTAATTGAATCTGAAAATCTGATTCATAAAATATTTTGAAATTCTGTTTTTAAACCGATTGCTTCTGGAGCATAGAGTTTTTTCGTGGTAGCCCCTCATTATAGTTGTATCAAGGATGCAACATAAATGCATCGATCGAGCATCGATTGACCAGAAAGGGAGCTAATTCTAATTTTATTAAAAAAACGCGGTACTTGCGTACAATACAAAAATTCTCGATATCGTAGGGCTAATATTAAAATGTAAAAGGACCCAATAATAATACAAGTTGACCTTTAGGTAAAATTATGGTATTTTCGCTTAGTATTATGTACTACAAACTAGGATAATAGTACAATTAGGATGATTATACTATTATATTATACTACAAAATCCGACCCTGGTTACGTCTTGTTTCGATATGACGTTTGTATTATGACAGATGCGCTACTTTTTCTTGAATGAAAAGGTTATGAGTAAAATATTTAGATGGGGCCTATCCTTCATTTTGAAATCATTGATTTCAATTGACAAAAATGTTATGTCTACTACTGCCCTAATTCGACATGACCTTATACTAGCGACTTCTAATTCAAACGTTTGTTATAGATGCTAAAAACGATTAAATTAGGTAATTAAAAAAAGATGATTATCTCTGGAGTAAGCAATCGCGAGTTACAACAAATTGTTAATTTCACTCGATCGGGGTCCATCTTTTTAAGTTTCCAGGCAATTGGTCTATCCAAGAGTGCCAGCTGGTATTCATTACTCAAATGATTTCCTTATACTTCTTAAGTTGGTTAGGAGAATTAATGAGCATGGATATTGTAAGTAGGGATGGGCCGAATATGGATTTCACCGAATACGAATATTCGGCCGAATGTTCGGTAAATTTTTTATCGAACCGAATATTCGGCCGAATATTATTCGGCAGGATAACCTCGAGACCCAACCAATTTATGTCGAAACTTGTTACCGTAAAGCGCGCGGGATTAGCGCCGGACCCTGTCTCTCGCTCCCCGCCACACCTGACAGTTGACCTGAGCAAATTGCCGACACATGCTTATGTCTTGTCTATTCTTGTGATAAAAAACGTATTTCGTTGTTTTATTCTTAGTGAAAATTGATAACTATACGATAAAAATGAGCGGTAGGAGATTTACTATTTGGACTTATTTTAGAGCAACTGACTACCAAAGTAAAGAAAATGTACTAATGTAATGTAATGTTTCTTTGTTTGATTCCAAAAACATTTTATCAAGTTTCTATTTGCCATTTTTGTTTTTTCTATACATTGGACACTATGAAAACGAATATTCGGTGATTTAGCCGAATATGCGGCCGAATGCGAATATTCGGTAAAGCTGCCGAATACCGAATATAAAACGAATATTCGGCTCATCTCTAATTGTGAGCCCCTGATACCTATTTTACATTATATTAGGTCCTTTACTTAGACCGTAAGAAAAAATGTCATGCAGTAATAAGTTACAGCCTATATACATGTCCCAATGCTGGGCACAGGCCTCTCCTCATTATTGAGAGGGTTTTAGGACAAAGAAGTGTCCGCCACGCTGCCCCAATGCGTGTTGGCGAACTTCACATGTCTTCGAAATGTATTTTTTTTCTTATTCCTCAGACATGCAGGTTTCCTCACGATGTTTTCCTTCACCGCTGAGCACGTGGTAAATCAGCTCTTAAAATTGCAATTAACAATTTCATTGGTGCCGGCGGGGATCTAACCCGGGTTACTCGCATTCTGTTATATTTACAGCGAGCGTTAACCATCTGAGCTACCACGGCTCATCATCATCATGCAGTAATCCTTTACTGATTGTAATGTAACATATTGAATTTAAGTGTTCTATTAAAATTATATAATTTTATAACTTTCAGGTTGTTATACCCGCGTTTGAACATGAATACAGACATGGTTTTCAACACATTCTCCCCAAGTAAGTATTTTTAGTTATAATTTTCTTTAATTTATGCCTTATCAGTCTTTAGTCATCAATAGATCAATAGTGGACTTTGAATGTTAACGGTAAAACTAGAACTAAATATTTGTTTAAACGACAGCAGCAAGCACTGTTACATGCAAAACTGTGAAAGGCGACCAAATGGGTCGTAGTCGATTCGCCTAATCCTTGAAATGTCTACTATTGATTGATTAAATGAATCCTAATATTTTATCCATTACAGCTAACGAACACTAAATAATTTATTGTTATACTTCCCTATTTGAATAGGATTTTGATCACAATTTCATGGGTTGTAATTTTTTGGCGCGGTACGGTAAAATTAACCTAAGTTACTCTTTATAAAGTTCTGCCAGTGAAAGTCCCGTCAAAATCGGTCCAGCCATTTCGTAGATCATCCGAAACAAACAAACAGGCGGTCAAACATTTAAAAATTTTTTTTAAGTAATACGGTATTAATGTATATACTTTCATGTATGTTAAGTAAAAAGTTGTTATTTTGTCATTAAATTCAATTTTACTTATTTTTACAGATATACGTTTGTCATTTATAATCTGTTCACTAAGAAAGTGTCGGTACACCCGGCGACGCACGTATAATTTTTCTTTTATTTTATTTATTTATTTTTATTGCGTTTGTTAAATAAATGTTTTCCTATTCTAAGAATAAAATAGAAAACTATTTTAATCTTAGAATAATTAATTTACATAGTATTTTATTACAATAATCTTATTGTCTATTTTATTGTAATAAAGAATTTTATTAGAATAAAATAAAGAAATAGTGGTATTCTGTTCTATTCTTATGGTTAAACACAATTTAAGTAGCAAAGAATCTTTCAGTACGGCGGTTCGTTTTAAAATGCCAAATTCTTCATTTGTTAGGAAAATAATAAAAAATTGAGCAACCCTTCCCCCCCCCCCCCTGCCTGCTTACGTAATACTTGAACGAATAAGCCAATGAGACCAATAACGACGTATGCCTGTCTGTGTACGAAAGGAACGAAGTATACTTCCGCTGGGGCGGCGGCACGGTGGTGGTGTGGCTGCAGAACGCTGCGGGGTTCGCGCGCTGGGGGCCCACCGAGGAACGCGTGGAGGCGCTGCTGGACGCCTGGCGCCCGCGCGCCAAGCTGCGCTCCCCGCCAACCGCGCCCGCCCCCGCTCCCACCCCCGCGCCCGACGCCGACACGCACAACAACCACACCGCGCCCGCCACACCCAACACCCCCAACACACCCAGCACACCCAGCGCCCCGAGTACACCCAGCACACCCAGCACACCTAACACACCCAACACACTCACCACACCTACCACGCCTACCACTCCCACCACGCCAACCACGCGCTAGCCCCCGCCATGCGGTGATGCCGCCACCACGATGAGCCACTAATCTAGAAAAACTGCACATGACGAACATCTCATCGGATAGTTCCTGCTGCCCAATTTACAAACAGCCTAATATGTATATATAACTCCTTCCGTCATTCATATTGATAGTTTCAGACTTGGAAAGTCCTCCTCACGAAAGAAACCCCTTGGCCGCGGAGACACTATATTCGCAAAATTACATTTGCTGTCAAATTCCATACTTTATTGAATTAGGCTAGTTTGAACCTGAGACTAATTATAAACTACTTTTTGTAATATGACATAAGTCTAAGAGTTTTTGTTAAAATAGACGAACAATCGTGGTTACTGTTTTGTTGGGTATCTTTGATTTATCTTACAACTGAATAAAACTATAACTAAAAGTTATTTTATATTTTAATTATCAATAATATTGTGTAATAGGTATTCATATTAGATGAAATTGACAAATCTGAGTTATCATCCCAATTAACCTAACACTAGTTCAACTAGGTAATGTTAAAACTTTTAATTTTTTTTTGATATACGTACGTTAGTTAAGATTTAAGCTCTTGTGGCCATATATCGGGTTTGATAAATTATTTATATAACCTGATATTATAATTTCCATCTTTTATTTACATTATAATGTTGGGTACATTACAATTAACATAACATTTATACCTAAGAAAAAAAAAACACATTGGTTAGTAAAACATGAAATAATCTTAAAAGTATACATAAAATACATTTTTATTTCAAAATCTTAAAATCCCGTAAGTATTCAAAGTTACCTTACTTAACTTGGATTATATTTAAGTGGACAGCGTAATCGTTTACCTCCAAAAATAACCGTCACAATATTGTGATAACGGGGGTGATAATACTTGAACAACATTGGTACTAACTGTACGTTATCAAGTTTATGAACTGAAATATATTTTCTCTTACATAAACTAAGACTTCTGATTAATAAAATTTCTGTAACAATTTTTACATAATATTGGCTTATATAGGCTTGGTAGTGGCACTCTAAGTCAATATTGGTTATCATTGTTTAGCAACCTAACTCAGTAAACAAAATTACAAAAGGCAGCAGGAAGTCCGATATACATACATTGACAAACATTAAGATTGTAATGGTAAAAACAAATTTAATCTTTGACACTGATTGTTTGCATTGATTATATCCAAAGAAATAACAAAATTCATCATTCAATACAAAATATTTATCTTTCATTGTAAATACTATAAAAATTTATTCTAAAATTTTTTAAACATGAATTTGGAATGTACTATTATAATGAAAAATGAATTAAATACTGCATATTTTTAAAATAATATCCTTTATTTGCTTTTTTATTACTTGTTTATATTTTGACAGTATAAAAATTCGTTGTGATTACTATGATCATATTAGTAATTTGAAACGCCTAAAACTGAGAAAACTTTCAATTTATTTATGTGAAAACTAAACTTTTTAAACTTTATTGCTTTAAGTAAGATTGTACTTGTGTTCACTGGGGGAGGTCGATATTGAAAGTGGATGAATGTGTAAAGATTTGATCGGTATACATAAGTATGAAAGAAATTTTGTCGATTTTCCGGCATAAAGACTGTGGTAAATAAAAATGATTTTGTATATTATAGAAATAAAATATATCGGCGATTGTCAGAGTAGATACTTAAATGTTAGGAGCATAGATCATGAACATTTATTTTAAACATACATTTCTATGTATATTTCAAAAGGCACCTTATGGACAATGTGATAACATTGCACAACGCACAGTAATACATTTGAATAGATTATATAAAATGAAATTTTCGCATACATACTATGTCAGCTAATCAAATGAATGCGTCCTATGTAATATTACTTTTAGCATACACATATTATATCATACCTGTGAATGTTATAAACTGAAGTGCTTATGAAACTATTATGTAATGTAACAAGGGTTTACACGGGCCACTATTTTTTTCAGGCTCTTGAAATAAATCAATTTTTAATTTAAGCCCAATGACATTTTGGCGATTGCCGTAAATCGTAGAGGCATATTGTATGTTTATATTTAAGTAATAATTATAGAATATGTATAGATTGTAGTAGGGCTATCATTGGCACATACTTCCATTAATGTTATATTTTAATAAAATCTTGATATATCTGTATGTGGAGGAGCGTAAATATTTTACATACTTTTTTAATTTTTCGAATTTTAATACAGAACGCTAATTTTGCATAGCAAATTAATTACTTGTTGATACTATAAATGAAATATTATAAAGCGGATATTTCTATTTATTCTTTAGTTGATATTTTTAACACAATCCGCTTATTTTAGTCAATGGCTATGAATTATGCGGAATCTACACTAATGACTTTTTCGGTTGTTTGATATTGCAAATGGAAGCCCTACTTTTAAGGAAATTTAAGAGAGTAAAGATAAAGTAACTAGACAAAATTGTTTAAGGAATAAGCAGACTTAAAAATCCGTGCAACACAGGCGATAGCAAAACCAAATTCCTTTTATTATTATTATAATGTTTTATAAACAGAATCTTATGTCATTTTATGGATATTATAACGAAATAAGATTTTCGACTTTAGATAATTTCTTTGTCAATTACAAGATAAATAATTTACCGTATAAAAAAGAAACCTTAAACCTTTTCCTAAAAATTATCTGCTACGTCTATGACAGCACAATATACACTAACTTGTAAGTATATACTTCTGTTGTAGGTATATTTTTTGTATTGGTAAAATGAATTTAAGTGCTAATTAAAATAAGCAGTAAGTGTTTTTATACGTAAGTTATTTCATATTATTTATAGTTATCCATACGGTTTTTATGTAATGGCATAATACTATTTTGTCACAGATTTTTTTTGTTTGATCACTATTGGTGAACAAAGGACAATGTTTTGGACGATGTAATATTATAAAATCATGGTGACGGTATCATTAAGTCATATAGTGTTTGTAATATCAACTAATATAATAATATTTTAAATCATCATATAGTTCAGCAATCAGTATATTATTTTATGCCAGCAGCGGGACCGATGACTATTTCAAAAATATTGTGAGATCAAAGCTTTTGCTG
Organism: Parnassius apollo; assembly: GCA_907164705.1. NCBI lineage: Eukaryota > Metazoa > Arthropoda > Insecta > Lepidoptera > Papilionidae > Parnassius > Parnassius apollo. Next base: position 7,525,461 of record CAJQZP010000935.1, read on the forward strand.
CTGCTTAAACTCCCTTATGACCAGTCCTCGGTATTCCTTATTATTATTATTTTTATTTACCTTACGCGTTTACTGAATAATATGAAAATGGTTTGTATAGAATTGCAAATTGAATAAATAACAAATGGAATATGTAAAACAGCAGCATTAACGAGACCATTAATTACATTAATCTGGGAATACAAAATTGCAAATGTGACAAGAACCATTCGTTTGTTGCTATATTTTCATTGTTACAAATTTGAAATTTTATTTTTACACTAAGAGCAGTATGTCTGATTTAAATATGTTTTTTATACCAGGTTATTTTAGTTTAGTTTCTGGAAGACTTCATTACTTAAACCCATAACTTAATCCAGGAAAATTACCAAAACAATTGAAATCATTAAGGTAGCGTTTAGTGGAGTTGCTTTTATTTGAATTAATAGGTAAAAGATTGTGGTTTCCTCTGTTATTGGTGAAATCTGAGATTATGACCGTAGATTGTGATAACTTGGCCGTGGAGCCACTCCTCGGCCACGTTAAAGTCTAATTCGTCCAGAACATTCTTTTAAATATGTTTGATTTTATATTTTGTAGAAGGAAGTTTAAGCTATCCCTGTGCAAAATTTAGAAATTATATCAGATATCTCTTTACAATATGGTTGTCTTCCGGCAAGCGCTGGTCGCTTATAAATAACGTTGTATCGATATTTCATGCTCTTTCTCTATAAAACCAAATTAGGAACGTGTTAGAACCTACGTCGACAATGAATTTAAGATACGTAGAATTTGTACATACTTATGCCTACTGTACACAAATTTTCGATATGATTTTGTTTATTTACTTATTGTAAGTTCTTTTAAGAGTCCTTTTTCACTGTTGTATAGTACGATAAAGATATTATATTTTGATTGTTCATTATTATATTTTTTTAAAAAAATAACAATATGTTTCATTTTTAATTAAAATGTAATAACCGTAGTACTACGGACAAAATATTTTGAATATGCCTAATTTTTGTTACAGTCAAAACTCATAACCGGCTATTATGTATTCTGGGTAATTTTATACTATCGCGGTCAACTCGTTTTTTGGCTCTAGAAAATCGAAAATCATCCGATTTCGATGATTTTTTAAAAATCTTCATTATTTTATGATTTACGAAAAAATTACAAGAATAAAAAAAATTAAACTTACATTGGATTCAAGGCTTTAAATGTTCATAAAAATACTCTCAATCACGTATAATTGTTGATAATTTTTTTACATAATCAAATGAAGTTGTTATATTTTTTTCATAATCTACACAAAACCTCTAACATTAAAAAATTCAAAAATGTTTGTTTATTAATTTTTCAATTTGGTTTTTATTGAGTGTAAGATCGAGCGATGCGAGCTCGGGACTTGGGCATCACCAATCGAAAAAAATAAAAAAAATGTTTGTTTATTAATTTCGGTCTTTATTGAGTGTAAGATCGAGCGATGCGAGCATATACTTGGGCATCCCCAATCGAAAAAAATTAAAAAAATGTTTGTTTATTAATTTTGGTCTTTATTGAGTGTATGATCGAGCGATGCGAGCTCGGGACTTAGGGTATCCCGACTCGAACAGGTTAGGTTAGAAGGAGATTTTGAGTTTTTTGAGTGGCGTGGTGCTTCCCTCCCCCAATTCTCCCGTAGCGCAGACGAGGGAAGCCCGGTCGACGCGGCCGCGAAGCGTGGCTCCTACTTCTGAGTGGTTTATAAAAAAATAACCACGAAGGATATGGCGGGGTCGCAAAGGTCGCGGGGGCAGAAAGTCAAACTAAAGATATGGGTCAAGCAATTACGGCTTCTGATTAGCTAATATATGCACATCATTTAAGGTTCTAAGATAATGTATTTTGCTCGTATCGTCCTTACGTGCTTTAACAAAATCTTTATTTGAACCAAACATATTTATAATTCAGCTTTATTTTAAGTTGTTGTTTTGCAAGCCACAGTATTTGTTTGTTTAGTTTAGTCATGTTTTCTCTTATGTATATGGGGTTAATGTTACCAGGTTCTTGCGGGTGGATGTCTGCAATTGTGACGGACGCTGTTTTTGCTGCTGCTAGCCATTTGTTCTGAATATTCTCTTCTTTAAGTTCGATGATTAGGTTACCTACACGATCTCCTCTTCCTTTCAGTCTGCGCGAATGCTTGATGCCGGTTGCAGAAAGACTTAGTTTTTGAGCTAGGTTTTCAACTATATTTTGTAAATTCTCACCTTCGTGGCAGGGCACGTTAGCAATTTCTATACAGCTTGAAAGCTTTTCTTGCTCCAAAGCTAGAATTTGTTGCTCTAAGGCGCCTACTCTAATTTCTAGGTTATTGTTTTTGCTAGTAAGATCGGCGTTCTTTTTTTCAAGATTTTTGATAGTTTCTTTAAATTTTTCCATACATTGCATTACCTCGTCTAGTTTCTTCGTGTGAAATTTAAGGGAATCGTCTATCTGCGTCATTTCTTTCTTGATAATTTTTTCCACTTCCTTTGAGATATCTTTTAGCAGCTTTTTTGCGTCAGTTTTAGCTGCGCTTTTATGGATGTCATCTTCCTCCTCATCATCATCTTCTGGAATTACGATAGAAGAGTTACGCATCGATGACTCCTGTATGCAGTCCGGACAGGTCCATCTTAGTCCGGGTGATGCAGCTTTTAGGGCGGCGAGCTGTTTGTTGCTTAATCCGGTACATTTAGTACTAAGGTGTACCAAACGCTCACATTTATTGCACTCTACTCCAGGAGAACTTTTGGTGATAGATTTGTTACAGTTATCGCATTTGGTCGGCATTGTAGGTAGTTTCGAAAAAGTAAGCGATACAAGCACAAAAACAAAAAGGGAGGCGGCATTGTACTTTACATACACAACAAACTGCGAAATAAGACACTCTTGTTTGTTCCACGTTTATTGCTAGACTCCCGCCGCGCGAAATCGTCTTACAATAGTTTGTCGAGTCTACCGTATATCTAAAGCTAAACATATACTAAACTAGAAACAATATACCACACCTCCACCCTTAATACAATATAAATGTCTTAAATAATAAACTTAACTAACTTTTATATAAAACTATTTTAATCTTAAACATTTATTCTATGATATAGAGATTCCCGTAACACGAGATAACCGAATTATATATATAAAATAAATCACTATGTTAATGAAGGAAACCGTACTGGCGGATGTCTGTTTCTTACAGGGTAACGGCGGTTTAATTCGGGCTCAAACCCTTGTGGTTGTATAGCATTATTAATATCAGGCGATGTCATGCCACGCTGTGCTCCCGCCGCACCCGCCATCGTGCCGGCCAACGCCGCCGGACCTTCCCCTGGGTTATTAGTATTACTAGTTACGTTGATTAGCAACGGATTTATTAAATTACGCCTGGATGACTCTTTAATCGTGATCGGGTCTTGCAAAGGAAAATTAAATCTGTGTCTTAGCTGGTCTGCGTGTCGGTGATGTGAACTTCCATCGATGCCCAAAATTTCATAGTCAGTGCTACCTAGCCGCAACTGAACTTTTCCGTCCAACCATTTCTTACCCGTGCCGTAGTTACGGTATAAAATCTCATCCCCCTCGTTAAAACACCGCTGTGACCCGCCTGCTGCTAACTGCTGGCGTCTTTGCGCTACATTAACGCGATCTGCGCGCTCCGGTTTTAAACAATCGAGTCGCATCCGCAACGAACGGCCTTGTAATAATTTCTCCGGACTTTCTCCTGTAGTGCTATGTTCGGTATTTCTGTAAACTAATAGAAATCTAAGGAGAGCCGTGTCTACGTCTAAATTCTGAGAAAGGGCTTTCTTTACAACTTTTTTACAGGTTTTAACTGCATTTTCGGCCGCTCCGTTCGACGAAGGATGATATGGAGCAGAAAATGTGTGTTGTATTCCATTGTTCTCCAAAAACTGTTTAAATTCTTAACTTGTGAAAGGTGGAACGTTATCCGAAACTAACTGTTTTGGTAAACCGAACCGAGACCATATTTCTCTTAGCGCTTTTATCACCGCTTTAGCGTTGGTAGAAGACATTTTTATTACCTCCATCCATTTAGTGCACGCGTCAATTAGGACTAAGTACGTGTTTCCTGCGATTGGGCCGAAAAAATCTATGTGTAAACGGGACCAAGGACGATCTGGCCAAGGCCACGAGCGAATCGCATGGGCAGGAGGTGCGTCCGCCACCTCTAAGCATACCTGACACGACCGACATAACTTCTCTATATCTTCATCTATTCCCGGCCACCATACGTAATTGCGCGCTAACCCTTTTGTTTTAACCATGCCCATGTGCGAGTCGTGCAACTCTTTTAAAACTTTAGACCTACAGACGCTCGGGATCACAACACGATGGCCCCACATTACGCAATCAAGTTCCGTATATAGTTCGTTTTTTCTGTTATAATAAGGTTTTAATTCTTTAATATCCAATTCTCCTGGCCAGCCGTCTCTTATATAACTAATAACTCTGCTTAAAATAGGATCATGTACAGTTTCTTTTTTTAGTATGTTATAGTCTAAGAGTAACGCTTCCGTACGAAATGCAAATACGTTTGCTCCGGTTCGTCGCTTTGTTCGCAAGAACCAGTTTCTTTATAAGTTTTTATCATACGAGATAACGCGTCGGCCGTATTACGCTCGGTACTTATAAATTCAATCTTAAAATTATACGAAGATACAATTAATGCTGAGCCTGTGTCAATCTCCATTAATAATACATTATTGTCAACACTAATAGGAATGCTAACCGGCTTGTAGTCCCTCAAAGACATTTGGAACATTGGATGCTCGTTTTCTTCCCCCTCGCTTGCCGATGCCGGTGCGGAGGAGTCCTTCTCCCCCTCAGCTACGTGGTGGGCGCGCTCATGACGCACGGAGCCTTGCCCGTGCCGCACACCGATGCCTCTGCCGTGCGCTGAACCGCGAATGCCAGTTGATCCCGTACTCGAGGTCCACACGCGCCTGTTGGTATTTTTATTTTGATGTCTCTCGCCGAGCGAGCACACCCGTTTTAAATGTCCAATTTTGCCACAAATATCACATTTGTAGTTACGGTACGGACATTGACGCCAAATATGGCGGGAACTGCCACACGTTGTACAGGGACTCATTTGCACCCTATTCACTTCGGTCACTTGATAGTCTGCCGTGCTCGTCCTTTGTCGCTCCTGTTTTACTACCCTTGTTAAATTTTCGTTCGCAATGGCGATACCAGAGGTGCCCGCGCCGCGGCCCGTGCAATCTACCACTGATGAGTCACGCTGGGCTGCTTCCATTGACGTAGCTAATTTCACTGCGCCCGTCCAGGTTAAAGAATCCTCAGCAAAAAGTCGTTGACGCATCATATCACTGCGTAGACCGCACACCAATTGATCTCTCATATTTTCGTCCAAAGTGTCTTTGAATTCGCACGATTTTGCCAAACGTTTTAAATCCGTTACAAACTGAGATACTGTTTCGTTTTCACTCTGCCTACGTTGGCGAAACTTATAGCACTCTGCTAGAATTGACGTTTTTGGTTGCAAATAATCGCTCATTATTGTTACAACATCGTCGTATTTCATTTTAGCGGGTTTAATTGGGCTACACAGGTTAGTCATCAGTTCATATCCACTTTCGCCAACCACAGATATCAACGTAGGTAACTTTAAGTCTTCCTTGACGCCGTTAACCAAAAAATACATTTCCAACCTTTCACAATATGCACTCCAATTGCCATTTGAAACATCGAATTCTCCGATTATGCCCATGTTTGCCATATTTTATTATGATAAAATTCCTCGTCGCCACTGCGAAATAAGACACTCTTGTTTGTTCCACGTTTATTGCGAGACTGCCGCCGCGCGAAATCGTCTTACAATAGTTTGTCGAGTCTACCGTATATCTAAAGCTAAACATATACTAAACTACAAACAATATACCACACAAACATCATATTACAACTAAAAACATCACTACGGAACATTTTGAAAGTATTTTATGCACAATCGCCTCCCATTCGGGTTATTCCGCAGACATATGTGCCGTGTACCGCCCACCTGAAAATAGTAAAAACTTATTCATTAGCGAACTAGATAGCACTTTACGTAAACACTGATCCAATGGTGAGTTGTTTTTAATAGGAGACATTAACATTGATCTTAACTCAGATAAACCTATAAAACATAGGTACAATAACACTTTGCACTGTATGGGCCTTGTGCGTGGGATCACCGACAACACGCGTATAGAAATATCAGCTGGTAAGTTAAACAAGTCCTGCATTGATCATATTTATGGTAGATCCCATACACAAGACCTTTACACGGCAGCAATTGATACGACACTGGCCGATCACCGAGTTATAGTGTTCGCCTGCGTTGGATTGAGTATACAAGCGGTTCCAAAAATAAGAACTTGTCTAAATAATATTGCACTTATTAAATCACTTAGTAAAATAGAATGGGAAAAATCGAAGGAATTATCTTGTCCTTATAGTATTTACAATTTCATACACGAAAATTTTAATAAGTGTTATACGGAATGTAGGAAAGAATCTAAAAGTATCCTTAAACCAAAACGTATTGGTAATGAATGGATGAACAAAAAAAATCTGAAATTATGCCAACACAGGGACAAATTATTTAATCAATGGACAAAAGACTTTAGAAATAGTATTTTAAAGCAAGCTTACAATAAGGCACGAAATTATGCAAACACAGTGATTCAAAAAAGTAAAAATAAGTGGCTTAAATTAGAAATTAATAAGAACATACATAATCCTAGAAACCTATGGCAGATATTAAATAAATTAACGGGGCGAATTACAAAACCGATTGATGATGTATTGCTCGACAACTTTGGTAACAGTAATTATCCTCCATATAAGATTGCAAGTTCATTTGCTGAATCTTTCGACGTAAACGTCAAAAAATCAATCCCTAAATGTAATCTGCCTTTATTAGATAAGTCATTGTATAGTGACAACGCGAATGTCTCCTTACGCTTTGTACCTGCTAATGCTAATGCAGTAGAAAAAATAGTACGCAATCTAAACTGTAATAAAGCGCCAGGTATTGACGGGATACGACCTATAGACATAAAAAAATATGCAACTTAGTCAGTGACGTAATTGCGAACCTTATTAATGCCTGTATAAAAAGTGGAAAGTATCCCCATATTTTAAAAACTGGCATAGTTAGACCTATCTATAAGAATGGTAGCCCTATGGTGCATGACAACTATAGGCCAATTACTATTTTACCCGTTATAGATAAAATTGCTGAAAAATACATCTGCAGACAGGTTTATGACTTCTACGCTAAAAACAATATAATAACGGAAAAACAGTATGGGTTTCAACCTAAGAAAAATACCACTCAACTGTTATCGACCTTCACTAACAGCGTTTACAAACATTTAGTTAATAAAAGACACGTCTTGGTAGTCTTTGTAGACTATACTAAAGCGTTTGATACACTTAATCATAACAAGCTAATAGACAGTCTTAATGATAGTGGTATCAGAGGACCTTTATTATCATGGTGCAGAGATTACCTTAATGACAGAAAATATGCGGTAAAAGTGGGTGATACCATTAATTATTATGTTAACTCTTCGGTAGGCACTGCACAAGGCTCTGTAATTGGACCATGGCATTACATCACCTATGTTAATAGTCTGGCAAACATCATCAGACATTGCGAAATATACCAGTATGCCGATGATACGTGCCTCGTTGCAGCAGGCGAAAATATTAACGAAACTGGCCGCATTCTGCAAGAAGAACTTAATATATTAACACAATGGTCTCACGATAAAGGATTAGTTATCAAAGCTAGCAAGACCAAGCTAATGTATATAAGTTCAAGTCACAATAGGAGTAAAGCAATACCTAGCATTATCATGCATGACCACCTATGCCTTCACAAAGGACAATTGACTCTCAGTTGTCATTGTGCAGAATTAGAGCCGGTAGAAACTCAAACTTACTTAGGACTTAAAATAGATAGTCGACTCAACTGGAAACATGATATTGAGGATGTGTGTAATAGACTTCGAAGCATATTAGCAAAATTCTCCATAATTAAGTATAAAGTCCCTTATAGAATTCTGTTACAATTATATAAATCACTGGCTGAATCTAAAATTTCATATGGCTTGTCTAGTTATGGGCGAACTTATAAATCACATTTAGATACCATTTATTCATTGCAACTACGCATCTTAAAAACTATAGTCCCAGAACAAATTAAAAACTTACACAGGGATTCTGATTACCATAACCTATTCGATTACTGCAAAATTATACCGGTGCATAAAAAAAGTAGAATATACTCTCTTAAATTAAGAATTTTTTAATGAAAATTTAAAAAAAATATGGCATTTCTAACTATTTTAAAACCCGCAGTGCGGCCAAACCAAAATTAGATAAACCTAATTATAATAATTTATACGGAAAACATACTTTAGAATAAATGGTTCCGAATTAATCATTTACCAATATCTTTTTAAAATGAAATTAATCATAAAAATATTAAACACAAATTTAAAAACTTTTATAGGAACTGTATTATATCAGACTTCAGACTTAAAAAATAATAAAATTAAATACTATAATCCCCAATAACTATATTTCCTATATTTACCTATATGATATACAACCTAAGAATAATCATTATATTCGTTTACTATTAAATATTAAGTAACTAACTAATTGATACCCCCTGTATACGCAACGCAGGAACGACCGGTTTTTGACGCAGTGAAGTGGGCGGTGGCAAAACTCACACCTTTCTTGTTCACTATGAGGTTACTACGTATGTATTGCCGATTTACCGCGTGTTGACCGTGCCAATTGCTGTTTAGTTTTTAATAGTGTTGCGTTAAACATATTTTTGTAGATTAACCCGTATGTGCTCAACTTTTTTACTCGTAAAAGCTGGTATTTTTTTGTTTTATTCTAAGTCCAATTAGCGTAAAAATAAGGTTTTCTGAAAATTAAATAATAAAAAATAAACCGTTTTGGACATTTTCACCGCCCCAATTTTGGGGCGCTGAGCACGGTAGACAACGTTCATAACAACTCCTCAAATTTTTCAATTTTAATTAATTTAAAGAGTAATATTAATATAATAATTATTATAGAGGTTGTAAAGAATTTTTTATTATATATAAAGAATATTTATTATATAATAGTGCTTATTCTATCGGTATTTATCATATATTTAGGAATGGAAAATTTCAAAACAATTAGTATGACAGCCGACATCACATTTTCACATCACATTTGATCATAGCTCCCACGCTGTTTTTTCTTTATGTCAGCAATTGATTCCAGAGGCGCATATTCGACCCTATTGGCCCGTATTGTTCCTGTCCTCTGGTGACCAATATCTTTCAAAGCGATGAGCAATCTAAACGATGTAAAAAAATTGTCTATGTAAACATGAACTGGGAAATCAGTAGGCAATTTGGCCACCAAATTCATAATGACAGATCCTCCAACACCTAAATCGGGATTAGTGTTGCCTGTGCTAGCCCCTTGATAAGGTATGGCTTGTATAAGATATCCCAGCCGTGTAGCTATGCACCAGCACTTGAATCCGAAAGGAATGGGTTTTCCATGAATGTGCTGTTTTGTACTATGATGGCCGTAGTACGGAATCATTGATTCGTCGATGCTAACTTCGTTATACTGAGGCCAACACTTCATCCATTTTTCCTTTAGTTTCTCCCATAAAGGTCGCACTTTTGTGAACTTGTCCTGGACACCTAAAGCTGCGTTATCGGAAACGTGCATAAATCGAAGTATTTGTTCAAATCGAGATCGAGATTTTGCATTAGTTCCGCCAGGGTGATAGGTATCGATTCCAGTATCCCAGTACATGCGGTTCCTTGCTTGAACGTTATATCCACTTAGCAAAAGTATTGCTAAGACGAGGCGAATTTCTTCTTTGGTAACATCAAAATGTTTACCCTTTGAAAACCGCATACCTTCTTGAATTTTCTACAAACAAATTCACAACGTCGTCATCGTAAAATAATTCAAAAAATTCAGTAGGCGACCTATTAGTGTCTACAAACTCGGGACGATGGCATTCTCTTCTTTGATATTCGGGTAAATCTGATTTTTTCCACTTTCTTTTTTCTATGCTCTTCATTTTTCTTTTTGGCGCAGAAGTGAATGCGATCTCCGATAGGGGTACGTTGTCGTCATCACTCGACTCCAATCCTAAAAATTCTGTTTGTAATAGTGGACCCGATTTGCGCACACATTCAAGCTGCGCCTCGGCTCGTAGTCGGTTGCCTGTCAGGTGATTGATATCACCTACAAGTGCATCTTCCTCGTCACTATCGCAGTCACTCAACATATGGTTGCTAGGCGAGCATGTGTAGAGAGTGCCCTCAACAATGTCATCTTCCGTCTCTAATATGTCAATAATTTCTGCCAAACTCAACCTAAAACAACAAAATAAATATAATAATATAACATATAAAGTTCTAATATAACTGGCAGTAGCTATAAACAATGTAAATAAAATATAACGCATATACCATGAAATTTGAAATCAACATGCAAGTACGCGACCAGCGCCCCAATAATGGGGCGCTATAAATAATGCCTCTAAAAAACTAATTCTCAACAGAAAGAATCGATTTTTATCACAAAACTAACCAAGTGTAAACCAATACATATAACAAACTGCTTTACACAGTTTTACTTATGAAAAAATAATAATAAACTTACTTTTTACTTCTCGCCATCGTAAACACCACACTTGCACTTTTTATTTTTCCAAAAGTTAAAGAAAAAATGGCGCCAACACTTTGAAAAACGTCACTTTTATGATGGTAAAGTGTAAACAAAGCGAACAGTACCATTCAAAAATCAAACCACAGTTTTAGGTTGCCACAGATAATAAATAACGTGCCGTTTTAAAAATGGGGCGGTGAGCACATATGGGTTAAGGTGTAGCTCATATTTAAAAAAATAAAAATTATGTCGGCGGTCTGTGGTACACGGTAAAGTTTTTCATTAAGCTTATGTTGTACCATATTATATCCTTTTTATCATGTATAATATGTTAAATAAATAAATATATATACAATCATGGATTCGACCCCACACAGAGTGATACAAGTACGTGCATAAATGCTGACAGCATCCTGTGTGTGGCCTATATCGCGTCACTTGAGTAAGCAAATGTAATAACGTCTGCATGAAAGATGTATTAGAATAAGTTTGCCATTGTTGAAGTACATGAGCTTCTGTACGAACATCTCTTAGTTTTATTTTAGTTTTTAAAAACGCCTCCACCGCTCTCGTTAACTTGACTGACAGCCGGTAGGATCGTCATTTGCTTGCGCCATCCGCGAAATAAATTCGTATAAAATCGTTTACCGCGTTCGTGCCGCGAGGCGATCCTGCGAACCAATATAAATTTATCAAGTGGAGAGCAGCTGTAGATGACGAAGGCCGGCTGGTGAGTCCAAATTTTCATCTTCCTTTCCTTGTCATATATAGTTTTGTTATTTTGCAATTAGACCTCTTGCGATATAACGTTATCTGGTTTTACATAAAAATCTGTGAAACTTATATTTAAGAATACTTAAACTTAATAACTAACTGCATAAAGAAATACTACGAATAAGATAAGGAAGCGCGTCCATGCAATAACGACGCGATAAGAGCTTGCACTGTGGGAACAAAGCGATTATAACTATTACAAATTATAATTGTAGTGTATGTTCGTTGATTAAATTTTTATTGAGGACTTATTTACTTTTGAATTCTTGTATTAATTATATTATTTTATCGCCGTATGTTATAAAATAAAGTTGTACAAAATGAAAGATCAAGTACAAATTAAGATGAGTCCTAATGAAATGCTCAAAATTGTACCTATATTTAGCGGTGATAAGCACCAATTAAATCTTTATATTCGCGAATGTGAGTATATATTAAATAAATATAGGGGATCCGATGAACAAAATTTATACGTAATGTACGCGATAACAAGTAGACTCGTAGGCGACGCTGCAGCGCTCTTTAGCGAGCGTGAGGACATTAATTCGTGGGAAGATTTTAGAGAACTGCTAATTCAACATTTTGGAGACCCTAGGAGTGAAGAATGTATTGCTATAAAAATTGAAGGTTTGCGTATCCGAAACAACGAGTCGTATTTAGATTTCTGTAATAGGATCCAATCCGTTCGTAGTGTTTTAATATCGAAAGTAAATAGATTAACCGATCCGAATGTAAAGAGTAGCAAAATTATTATATATAATCTTCACTCACATCTTTAAATGTCTTTTTGTATAATTTGCCAGAAAATATGGTGCGAATTGATCGCTTAAAACCCGCCCAGTACACTAGAAGAGGCTTTAAGCGTGGTCATGGAAGAAGTCAACTTCCATAAGCAGTATACCTTGCGTAATAAAATGTATAGTAATCCTAGTAATAAACCAACGCCACCCAGTTTACCCAATAATAACCCTATGTTAAAATTCGGTACAAATAATTTTAATTCAATGGCACCAATGGGCTATAAACCCGAATTAACCCCTAACAAATTTAACTTTGGACTTCCGCAGGGGTCACAATCAAAATTACCTCAATTTAAAAATAATCAACAAAATTTTGGATACCGCTCACAACAATTTGGCTTCCGCCCGCAACAATTTGGTATAAGCCCACAACAGTTTAATATGAGCCCACAACAATTTAATATGCGTCCCCAACAGTTCGGAATGCAACCACAGACATTTAATAAACCTCAAAAATTCGGTATGTGCCCACAACAATTTGGTATGCGCTCACAATTTGGAAACCAACAACAAAACTTTTATAAGCCCCAACAATTTGGTTACAAGCCTCAGTTAAATAAAAATCAATACACTGGGCCCAGTGACGTCACAATGCGAACGGCACCACCCCTTAAAACAAATCAACAAGGCTTTCAGTAAAATGAACTCGACCTTGATAATACGTATTACGATGATGCGTGCGGCGATGTGTACCCAATTTCTTATGATAACTGCTGCTATGAGGAGTACTCAAGCAGTGGCCTTAATGTCCCCGAGCTCGATTATTATGAAAATGAATATCCGACAATAATTCCTGAAGTAACACATGGCGTCCCAACCAATATGGACGACAAGGATTTTCAGGTCGAAGCCTCGGAACCTACGAAAAAATAGAGTTAAATTGTACTAATTTGAGATTGCCGTTTATTTATATACCGGAAATCGACTCCAAATTTATGATTGATACGGGTAGTACGCGATCATTCATTAGTCCATCAAAAGCTTATAAGTACTTTCCAGAGTACATAAGTCACGAACCATTCGAAGTCATTAGCACACATGCATCGAGCAGACATAATCAAGTTATTCAAATTCCGTCTTTACCAATTTTCAACTATAACGATATTCATAAACTATACATTTACAATGTCGACTCTAGGTACGATGGCTTAATAGGGAATGATATACTTTGCAACCTTGAAGCAGTAATAGATTTAAAATACGAGATTCTTAAAACTAAAACTACCGTAATACCTATAACACATAGTAAATCTTCTTAAGTTTTGGAGTTATCTCCCCGTTCCGAGCAGAGAGTCAAACTCCCAAGAAATTTATAAAGTAATCGATTATAAAGAATTCTGTAAGGGTGTTCGAATGCCTAGTGCGTTAGTGAGATGTAAGGATGGTTATACGACTACAGTAATCCAGAATACCTTAGATATACCGATAAAATTAACTACCTATTAAAAGACCATTGAATGTAGAAGCATATGAAGAGTAAAGCAACTAGATGTGTAGTTAAACATATTACAGATATATAAGATATTGAAGTAGATAAAATATTATAGCAAATTTAGAGAAATTACGCTTAGACCACATGTCGGAAGAAGAACAAAAATCTATATACCACTTATGTAGAGAATATAAAGATATTTTTTATAGCGATCAAATACCTTTATCTTTTGCTAATGAAGTCAAACACTATATTAGAACAAAAAACGAAGGCCCTATCTATATCAAACCCTATAGGCAACCTCCCGCTCACATGAAATTAAAAACCAGGTACAGAAACTATTAAATGATAATGTGATTCAGGAATCCTTTTCCCCTTGGTCAGCCCCAGTCCATTTAGTTCCCAAAAAGAGAGATGCATCTGGTGAAATGAATAATAGGATGGTTATCGATTACAGACGTCTAAACGACATAACTGTGGACGATAAGTACCCTTTACCCAATATCACTGACATTTTTGACAAACTGGGTAAAAGTACTTACTTTTCAACCTTGGACTTAGCTAGTGGATACTACCAAATTGAGATCAACGAATCAGATAGACAAAAAACGGCATTCAGCACATAGAACGGACACTATGAATTCCTTCGAATGCCCTTTGGCCTGAAGACAGCTCCAGCCACCTTCCAAAGAGCCATGGATAATATCCTAAGAGGCTTACAAGGAATTCATTGCCTTGTCTATCTTGATGACATAACTATTTTCTCGAGTAGCCTCCAGGAGCATTTACAAAAATTAAGGACAGTTTTGACAGATTGAGATCGTCTAATATAAAAATACAACTTGGCAAATCAGAATTCTTGAGAAAAGAAGTGCTATACCTAGGGCACGTTATTACTAAAGACGGACTTAAACCAAACGATGATAAGATTCAGGCTATATTAAGCTACCCGTTTTCAAGGACGACTACCGAGATCAAGAGTTTCCTAGGATTGATTGGTTATTACAGACACTTTGTAAAAGACATCGCCAAAATCACTCAGCCCCTTACAGCATGCCTAAAGAAAAGAAATGAAATTGTAATAGATCAAAAATATATTGATGCGTTTCAGAAGTGTAAGGAGCTTCTGACTAATGCACCTTTACTCCAATACCCAGACCCAGACAAACCTTATGTTTTAACTACAGATGCTTCTACTGTTGCTTTAGGTGCGGTCTTATCGCAGGGGACAATAGGATCCGATAAGTCCATTGCCTACGCCAGTAGAATTCTCAGCGACACTGAGACCAGATATAATACAATAGAGCGTGAACTACTCGCCATAATATGGGCCGTGAAACATTTTAGACCATACCTTTACGGGCGTAAGTTCACCATATATACTGACCATAGACCACTAGTTTGGCTTTATTCACTCAAAGAACCGAACAGTAAATTAACCCGTTGGCGTTTACGTCTTCAAAAGTACGACAATTTCATTGGTGCCGGCGGGGATCGAACCCGGTTTGCTCGCATACTATGAAATTTACAGCGAGCGCTAACCATCTGAGCTACGGCACGGCATTTTATCCTTATTGAATATAAAATATATTAGGTACCAATATTCTAAATTTAACTTACACTAAGTTCTAGACAAAAATAAAGCAGAAATAAAAATAAAACCATCAAAAAACGTAATGTAAAAAATAAATAAACTAGACGCGTGACATGGGAAAAAGGAACATGAAACGTCTAACGTGATATATTTTTTTTAAAATAGTACTATTTTATTTTCTATGTACAATATTTTTAAGGGTGTGAATCCAACCCTGGCCTAATCTTGGTAACGTTACTAAACTAACTGTAAAATAAAACTTTAAAAATGCGTTTATATAATAATTTAATTGAAACACAATTAATATAAAGTTAGATGAAGAGTGGAGGTTGCTACCAAATGTAAACAAATTTTCAGAATTAGAAATAAAAACATGAATTTTGGGCAAATGTCCAAAATACTACAGACTGCAAAATATTACAAAATTTTGCTTTAGGCCTATTATGTCTCTCTACAACATAGCAATGCAGATTGCGAAATAGTTTTCAGTGAAGTAAACAATATGAAAACAGAAATAAATCGATAACATCCACTGTCAACGGAGCTCTATTAGCAAGACAAGCGGTTAAAAATCAAGGAGGTTGTACGAAATTTCAAGTGTCAAATGATATGTGTAAGAAAATGAAAAGCAAAGAAAAATATTAATTGCATAGACAAATAAGTGATGTTTTCAATCAATCAGAAACCTATACGGTGAAGACATTTCAGATTTTATGTGTTTTATTTAATTTTTCGTAGAAATAAATACTTTACGGCAATTTCGTGTATTTTTTCATAAATACGGCAATTTTCGTTTTTAGATACGGCAACTCAATTTTTTACAGTCGCAACGCTGATACACTCTTATCTATGGTGTTTTTGCAGGCCCGGTCAACTCTGTATGGACAGAATGAGATACCTACGGGGGCTGAATTTTACTATTGCCATTTGTCAGATAAATGTCTTGTTTCATAATTAGTAAGATTTTGCTAAAGATAAATTACACTCAAAAATTTTGAATACAGAAATAATAATCAATAGGAAGATAACTATGCCTGTCGTATTTTTCTACATTATTATATTAGCATATCCTTGACAGTAAAAGAAAAATAAATGTTTTCTTTTTTGTTTTGATTTTCAATGAGTAGAAAATTATATTTTTTACTGGTAACACCAAATACCTAAATGAGTATATATTTCTCTTTTCTCATAATATGGCGTCGCCGTATAAATTATTGTTGTTCATGATTGGTTGTTATGTTTGTTTTGCTTGTGTCTTTTACTAGGATTTTGCAAGTTTACGATGTTGAGTTGAGATTAATGTCCTTCATTTATATAATGTGCAATGTGTTAGTCAATGAATCGTAGTGAAATACGAAATAGTGACTCTTAAAAACTACGCTGCAATGGCGGATAAAGAAAATAGAAAAAGTGTTCTAAGTGCAAATCGAAATTCGCAGTAAAGTATATTTTGCGGTACGTATACGATATACATATACACTATTTAATAAGTTCTAACCTTAAAGTAAATCTCTTGTCCAACTTATTGTTTCTCTTTTACCATTTAAAAACAAATTATTGGTTTGTAAACCATTAATTTGTTTTTAACCTACTTTGACAACATTTGTATATAATAATTATATCTTTTGTTTTCAGTTGTAAATTATGGGCGAAATATTATATTCCTTCCCAAGAGCAGTATACTACTTTAGCTTTCCAATGCTACATAATAAGCCCAGAATGCTGTGTGAAAAACATTTTCATGATGGTTAATTTAATGATGCAACCAAGAAAAAGCTCTTAAGCACTGCAGTCCCATGTGATGTAAGTAAAGTGTATAATGTATATGGTAATATGGTATGTATATAGTTTTATTTAAGGATTACTCAGATATTTTATATGGGGATTACTATATTCAGGAGTGGACTTTGATAGACTGTAAAGAAGATGATGATTATTCATATGACCATCATCGGGATCTAACATGGATGGACAGACCACATACAGTAGTTTGAATCCTGTTAATTCTTTCAACTTTTAATTCTTTCAACGATTGAAGTCCATAAAGTTAGCACAAGCCTTTCCTTACATTATTAAAAGTGCAACACACTGCATATTATTTTTAACAATCAAATTTTATTTTAAATCAACATCAAACCTTAAGAAAGTTCCGGCATCACAATATATGAATAATTAATTACATTTGGTCCTAAACCTATCAAATTTAAAGGCACAACTTGTACAACGCAGTAGAAATACATGCATCAAATGGTTCTCAAACAATAGATAAACACAAGATTTCTTTTCACATAGTTATTGTATTTACTATCTTATTTTGTTATATTAATTGTAATAGTGGGTGTATTATAGAGCAAGTTGGATGAACAAGATCCATTCATTTATTTTGTATTGGTAGAAGGGTAATGTAGTGCCATGAGTAGGGACTGGTTTACTATGAAAATAATGTCAATGAATATAATGTTAATTTAATTTTATATAATAATTTTATAATACTATAATTTATGATTAAAACTACTTTTACGGATTTTATCGCGTTTATTTTTACTTTTTATTTACTTTTATTTTTAATAATATTAATAACTTTTATTTTTAATAATATTAAAAATAAAAGTAAATAAAAAGTAAAAATAAACGCGATAAAATCCGTAAAAGTAGTTTTAATCATGTATAGTGTTCGCGTAAATATAAGAAATCATTACTATAATTTATTTCAGTTTTTATTTATTTCCAGACTAACAAAGTGTATTCCCATTTTATTTTGTGGAATCACAAGCTGGTCCCTCGCAAATTATTGCTGCAAAACCACAAGCAGGATCTTCAAAAAGGACAACATTATATCCACTGAAGAACAACCACAAACATCAAAGCATAACACATAATGTTGAACCTGAAAAAAGAAAGTATGTATCTCTATGTGAAATTTTTTAAAATGAAATAAGGAATATTTTTGTAATCTAATATTTAATATGTTTTATAATTTTGAATTAAAATTATTCTATTTATAAGCTGCATTCAATACTTAATATATTGCATATAATATAGAGACAAAATTTTTAGTGTCAATTCAGGGAAATAGATTGACAACCAAATATTATCAAAACACAATTATTATTTGTGAATGTTGCACTTTGCACTTGTGTGTAGTAGCTTATTTATTAATTAACTTGTTTTAGATTAAAATATTGATATTTTGGTTATTGTAGACAATCATTGTGCATATTATCAATTCATCCATGATTGTAAATCTTATTTCAATTCTTTATCATTGTTTACTTAAGTAATTGAAATGTTGTATTCATTATTGATTTTCTTTTCATGTTTAAACCCATCAAATGTCTTTATAGAAAGAACTAAGCTGCTGGAGAAATTGTTTCTTAAGTTATGTATGTTTTTTATTTCAATTTGTATTTTTATTTTGAATAAATAAATAGAAATTTTGTAATTTTTGTTCTTTTATTTAGCGCTGGGATAGGAAACCCAAAAATACCTCAAATAAAAAAAAAGACCGCATTCAAATTTTCCCGCCACACGAGAAGTGCAGGAGGCTGACGATAGATGGCGCTAGTGGTTATATATCATTTCTTAGATTTTGTATGAAGTTGTCGTTCTTCTCCGATAGGAGTAATAGTGTTCTGTGTGTTTTTGTGTATTGTGTAATGAACTGATGAAGTTTCTATTTACAAATTAATATCGTTTTTGCAGTTTAAATACGGATAAAATTTATTATTAAGTTGACTCTAGTATTCAGTTGTGTGAATTTTCACAAAATAACGATGTGTTCTATGGATTTTGATCTATAACATCACGATTCGTGTTTGCGTTATTTTGTGGGACAACAAGTGACGCGCTCTTGTAGACAGAGGCCATAACACAAGCTAAAAATACATTGATACAAATTGTGATAGCAATTAGAAAAAAAAAACAACTTATTTTGTTATTTGTGATGTTCCCGCATTTCATCAGCGCGGAAGAAGAACAGAAGTCGAATTTGATTCCGAGTGTGAACCTTCTACATTCCAAAAGAAAAGGGATATTCATACACCCCTCTGCTATGTACAGAAGTAATACACTCTGCTACACAAATATAAGTACACGATTTATAACGAGAAGTTTGAGCGGGTAAATCGTGGTCAGACCTAATATTGAAGATGAAACTTTTGGAAAGTGGTCGCTTAGAGGCGCTCAGCCGTGCGCTTTCAATTCTGAACGGTGATAGTGCCGTTCAGGGTCGCGTTGAAAGCTATAGTTGCAAGATGGCTGGAAATGAGAAAGCGTTTTACAAGCGGTTCACTGCTGATGGAGAAACTACTCATAACCTTCAGGCACTATCACCTCCGGAAGGTGTTGCATACAGGTATGTGTGTGTATGATACAGAATTATGGGGTAAGGTTTACAATTCAGTCGCCTGCATTAGGGAGTAACCTGTCTGAGTCGGGTGCCCTAAGTCCTAAGCTCGCTTAGTTCACTATTGCACTCAATGAAACACCAAAATATTTACTTTTATAATTACTTTAATTTGTAAACATGATTTATGGCTACCACCATTTGAAAAAAAGGATCTCTGTGATATTTAGCAATATTCCGCCGCCACAAATATTCCACTATGGCATCACCAAAATTCTGTGGATGATTATAATTATCTTTTTTTTTAAAAACGTTTCACGGCTCTCCATTGTGACTCTATTCTTTGGGAACCCCGTCTGGAGCCATGAATAGATTGTCGGGGTCCGAGTGGTTTCCTTTTTTGTGGGTGTACCCATGTTCCTCTGGGCAGTCATATGCTCTCCAAAAATCGGTATGAATTGTGGTGCTTATCACTATATGTTTTTTAATTAATGGCACCAAAATGTCAGCAGAATGTATGTTGTCAGGGCACACCTCTAATCTCAGATCCTCAGACTCATCCTCAATCATTCCAAGGACCCAATGGCCCTCAATATGGCATCCTACAACAAACATAATATGCTTAAATTACAGTAATTAAAAGTTTAAGAGAACAAATAGAATGAGATAAATCAAAATTACCTTTGTTATACTTCCGTTTCCCAAATTTCGACTCATCGATCTGCACAACTTTTCCTGGGCCACCAATTTTTCCACTGTGCTCCATTTTTTTCAAATAATTCCCGACAATAGCTGAACCAATCAACAATAGTCGTTCTGCTTAAACAGTGTCCCCTTTCTTCATTATATGGATCCTCATTCATTGTAATTTCGCAGCTCCATTTGTGAGCATAAGCATATATCAAATAAAAAACATGCACCAATGGAATATTAATATTTTCAAAAAATGTTCCAGCTGTCCATGATACTTTTCTCTTCAGCTTACATTGGCCTTTTGTGCAAATCCAAGCACTAAACGATTTGTTGGCCAAATTTGCCAATTGCATTGTTCTACGGTGTGTGCGGTATATTTTTTGGGTATGCACCATTCCATTATCTTCAGCAAAACCAACACACTGTTCATGTGTCCCAAGTTCTTTAATAATTTTGGATAAATTCCACATTTTAACTACTTCCTCCAAATTTAATCGTCGATCAATAAGCGGCCCGTCGTCCACGAAGAAATTGTTATCGGGAACTGTCGAATCAGTCGAGGTCACAGCTTCTCCCAATCCTAAGCTCGTAGACGGCCCAGGTTGCGAATTTCGGTCGGTTGCCGACATAGCTTGCTTGTCGATGTCCAGTGAGTAAGCCGAAGTCGTCCAGAGATGCAATCCAATTGGTGATCAAAGGGGTAGCCAAGTCGTCGAAATATAGCAAGCAAACGGTGTCCAGAGGGGAAGCGAAGTCGTCAAACAACAGGAGAAGGCAGAAAAAAACATTAGGGATCACATTCACATATACTCGGAAGCAACGGAATGACGTAAAGTATATATGTCACTATCAACAAAATGGCCGGCCTAGCGATTCATTTTACACATTTTTAAATCGATTCTAATCGAAATTGAATGAATCGATTTGCAAAAATTGATCTTTTTTTGATTAGCGTTAAAAGTTTATATTTACAATATTAAAAGATAAAATAAAGTACAGATAACATTGAATGATTGAATTGAAAAACTGTCATTCTTTACGAGTTGGGGTACATTCAACTAATTGTAAATAATTTTACAAATCTTAATAAAACAGAAAGAGATTCGATCTCGATTCTCTAGGATGAAATATCGATTCAGTACTATATATCGATATGACATTGACAGATGAAACGTCAAAAACGTAATTAATTAGTCATTTACCAATATTTTTAAAAAATAATTAAAAATGCTTCGACACTGCTCTGGCAACAAAAATTGAGTAGGGGTGCTTCAGATAAATCCCCTTGACCCCGCCACAGTGACAGAAACTTCAAATTCAGGCGACCGAATTGTAAACCCAACCCGAATTATGTTAATATTGTATAAATCAAGGTTAAAATTTAACCAATCTAAGTTAAAATTTATGTACTTACATTTAATCTAATTAACCAAAAGCTAGCATTTTTGAAAGATCCACTTTTTTAACATATGTAAGAAATTTCAGCATTCAGAAACTGTTTTTGTGGTAATTCAAGACAAATTTATCACAATTTTTCTTCATTTATTGTGCTTGTATTACATTAGTGTTCACATTTGATGTTAGATATGTTGCGTTTTGTTTATGTAAGTTGTGCTGGGCTTTTATAATATCTGAACATTTTTATTTATGTACTAAAACTACTACTAAAACCCTTTAGTGAACTCGATTCTCTTTTCTCAGAATATATTGAAGTTAAGTTTGTTACTAATTAGTTTTAGAATAAACTAGTTTTTCCTAAGCTAACATAACTAGGCATTACTGCAATTTAATATGGTCGGCAAATAAATTCACAAATAAAATGTATTTCTGGAGAGGAGGTTGAGTCTCATTTTACAATAGAAGGCACACAAGCTTACAGTCTATCAGCTGATGATAGAACATCTGCAACCAGCTTCAAATAAAAAGGTGATAGATGCACTACCACCTCTTAATGCCTAAGATGAAAAACCTTAAAACTGTCAAACAACAACACAGCATGTGTATGGACTGCTTCTTAGGACATATAAGTAGACAAAGGTACCAACTAAGATATCTAGGCAAAAAGGGGTCAAATCACCTAATAACTCAATAAATTTTCCTTCGTAGTTAAAAGTATAACACAATAAATTATAGGACAGTAATAGGTCTTAAGTTTTTAATACAGTATGACTTTTTGTTGTTTATGTAAATAAGTTCAATGTGTTAAAACAATAAACAAGATAATCATTCTTTCTCACATCTTTCTTGTTAAAAATCTGTTATATGTTTGCAGTCGCAGCTTGTCAGGTGATGAAGATGGAGTCCTCTGTGACACAATCTCTCGGAAGACATTGTTCTATCTGATTGCCACTTTGAATGCTGCATTTCCTGACTACGATTTTTCAATGGCAAAGGTATATTTATTATACATAGAAGTATTAGCTGTAAGTAAGTATAATTGTTGATACTGCTGCCTATTACTAGTATGAGGTATGTGCATTCTGCAGATCAGAGAATCATGAGAAAATTGTTGGTTAGCAGAGTGGGCCACGTGGAGTTGATATTGACATTTGGAGAAACAGATTTATCCTCTTTCTAACCACATTTTTTACATTCAATCAAATTCATTATTAAGATTCATATTGGGTTATTTTCTATATATACATATTTGAACCAAGAGTAGGACTCACTGTGTGTATAACCATGTGTTCCAGTGATGACATAATATACATAGGAATCATTGTAATGGGGTTGGGAGAGGGTTCTTTAAAAAACATAAAAACCGTTTTACATCACAAAAAAAATAGAAATGTATTAAAAAAACATGGTTGTGGGTGTAACGCCTGTCTAATTTTTGCTGACACAGTTCGGTTATTCCTCTGATACCATGCATAGACGAGTTATGTTGGGCAGGTGAGGGTCTGCCAATGAAGTTGAAGGTCACATAGATGTGAGTCACACTGCAGGTGGTACATTTTTCTTATACCTGAGCTCTTAGGGCGAGCCTTGGACCCCAATATGGGGTGACCATATAACTAATAACTTATTCCAAAAGAGTAAAATATTATGTCTATTATGTATGTATGTAAATAAATTGGACTATTATAAATGTCTCTTAATACTGGCGGTATAAGAATATGCAGTACCCATATTGTGGGTGTTGTAAGAGGCTACAGCTAATAATGCTAATAATGACTGAAAATAAAGATCTGTGGTTGCCAACCGTGGCGACTATGGTAAACGATGGCTAACCTTATGAGGTAATCTATGGGAGAGGCTTATGTTCAGCAGTGGACTTTAATAGGCTGTAACGGTAATGGTGGGTCGTGTCGGCGTGCTCTGTGCACAGAGCAGCGAGTTTAGCGCAGAGCCGTCGTTGAGCTGGGCGCAGGGCGCGGTGGATGCGGCGCTGTCGGCAGTGGGCGGCGCGCGCTGGCGCCAGCTGCGGCCGGCGCTGTGGGCCGCCATCGATGAAGAGGTGGCGCTTGCCGACTGCCGCATCTACAGCTACAGCCCGGACCTCGCCAGTGACCCCTTCGGCGAGCCCGGCTGTCTCTGGACCTTCAACTACTTTTTCTACAACAAGAAGCTCAAACGGATCGTGTTTTTCACCTGCAGAGCGATGAGGTACTTTCAATTGCAACTATTGTTTTTATTAATCGATCCATGTTTTGTTTGGAATCCGAAATGACGCATTGCCATTATAAATTTCGTTCAATTAGTAGTGATATAATTATTAAAATTTAACATAATATAATTATCTTTGCAGCCCTGTGTGCGCAGTGGATTCCGGCGTGGATTTCGCTATGGATGAAGATGAAGAGTATAATTAAGTGAATTTTTCTTCATTTAAATATATATATATATTATCAATATAATTATAACAACTACATAACAAGAGTGAAGGATTATTTTTGTTCTACTAAAAGATTAAATTTCTAAGGAATAATCTAGATATATAAATATTTTGTAAGCAGAAAACGCAATTTAAAATTTCCAATTTGATTAAAATTATCGCGGATACATTATTGATATAATTATATACTTGAGAAACATTTACAAATGATTGTAAAAAATTGCAAAATGCCTTAACTATACTTATTAAAAAGGTTAAAATGAATACCACCAAAAGTGTGTTTATATTTAAGTCTATTCCACATATGAAGTCCTTATGGACACATTTAACAGTGGAAGATAAAGGGGAGATCTCCCGCCGGGCAAGTTGTTCAGCCCGGGGAGCGGCCAACGCTCCGTGTGTTAGTACGGGGCTGTTCTATATAGCGCAATAACTTCAGAACTTTGATAGCGCGATTTATGCTTCGGTGCGTTTCGCTCGTGGCGCGATGACAGCACCACCACAATTAGTTTGATTAAGTAAAAGACCCTTTAGAATCGAAACTGATATGCCAATTATTATTTAATGTATGATGTTTTGTATTAGTTTGATCCTAAGTAAATTTAACTGCATAAGTATAAAAAAATAAAGTAAAATAAAGTTACAGCTTTATGTACGTCAAATGCTGGGAAAAGGCTTCCTCTTATTTTTGAAAGAAATTTCTTAGAAATATTTTTTCTCAGGCTTGTAGGTTTCGGCAAAATGACTTCCTTCACCAGTCGCGGCAAGGGTGTTGCGGGGTCAAAATATATGTTTTAATGCAATGTATGTAAAGTAGATGTATATTTTGTTCACAAGAATCCTCACAGTATGTTGGTGGGTCACACTACCAAGTTTTGGGGAGATTTTGACAACTTAACCAAGACAGTTGATGACAATCATCGCAAGGCACCATCGGTGCACTTGCTACATCACCCCCGTAAATATCAGATAAAAAAAATTGCATTACATTTACGTATCCAAAATCCATAAAAATTATTATAACGATAATATAAGAGCAAATATCCGCTGACGGTTAAGTTCCCGCCAAAATTGTCAACTATAATGCGCGCAAAATAAGACCGCGGGCAGCTGGTAGCGTACCTACTTAATGCATTATAATCAACTAAATTTTTTGTCTTCATTTAATCAAAGTGACTCGGTTTCTAAACTAAAATCTACGCATACATGCTCGTTTTTTGATAGTACTCCTCATTTGACCCTTCAATATATCGCCAGTTTGGACGATAAACTTCCGCCTAAGCCCTAACGCAACCTTATTTGCTTTGCCACTCTTTCTTAATTTATTTTTTCTACGCATGGAGCAACACGGCCACCGTCACCCCGGAGGGGATTAGCCATACGCAGGCGTTCCCCACTGTCAAAGTATAAGTGAGTCCACGCGGTCCTATCCGTACAATAAACAACTAGTTTGCAGTCGCACTGCTCACTAGACTAGTCTAGTTGAGCGGCCGAGTCGACGTCCTACAAAAATCCCGAATTGTTAATTTTTTTTGCTGAGATCTGTCACGTCAAATTTACAAAAAGATAGCGTTACCTTATGTGCAGGGCGCAATGAAAGTTTTCCGTAACTTATTAATTAAACAAGTTATAAGTATTTAAATATATTCATTCTCCTTTACATTTTAAACATTTTTTCATAGACCATTGGTCTGGTGGCATGTTTTCAACGTGCTGATTGAACGCCGTCACTGCCTCTTCGGAGCTTGTAAAAGTGAAGCCTCTAATCAAATCCTTAATTTTAGGAAAAACAATGAAATCACAAGGTGTAAGGTCCGGATTGTGTGCTGGATCTCACTAGCTCTATTTTTTCAGAGGCCAAAAATGTTTTTGTTTTAGTGTGGGAAGAAGCATTGTCGTGGTGCAAGAAAATGTGGCTTCTCGGTTTTCATTCTCGTACTTTTTCTAGAACAGCGGGTAAACAAATGGTGGTGTGCCACTCAGCATTAACGCTTCTTTGATCTTCAAGTAGGACTGTGTCTTCTGTTGACAAGTTCTTCCCGTGCGCGAGAAAAAAATGCAATCATTTTTTTTCCGACGTTCCTCGCCTGCTTCAATTTTGTCGGTCTGTTCTCCCTTTCAAACACCCATTCACAAGATTGTTTTTTCTCTGATTCAAAACAATAAATGCAAGTTTCTTCTACTGTGATGATGTCTTAAACAGCATTAGAATGTCCATGGTCGTACCTAAGTACTTAACATCTTTTTGCACCAATCCATATGAGCTAAGAAATAAAAGTTTTCTAACTTTTAATTCTTAATGTAGAATTTTTGAATTTGACTCATACCAATTCCCAAATGTCCCCGTAGGTGATGCACACACATAGGTAGCCACATTTTCCTCAGTGGTCGCAGTTGCGGGCCGTTCTTCACGAATTTCATCATGTAGAGAAATCCGTCCCCGCTCAAATTCGGCATACCATCCACCATGCTTCCCTCCCAAAAGCATTTTGAAGGCGAACGGCATAATCTTGCGAAGATATTTCACGGTGGATGAAGAAATCAAAGTGCGATAAAAAAAATGACACATGATTTCCGCCTATTTTTTTTATTTATCAAGGACTCGTGTGTAAAAAAAATTAATCATTCGAAATTCAAACAGTTCTGAGAAAGCAGAAGTAAAAACTTTCAGTGTGCCCAATGTGTAAGTAATTTTTAATCTGATTTGTTTACCAACACAAATCGCTCGCTCTTATAAAATATGCAGATTGATCGAGCGAACGATCCAAGTCTGTATCCGAGTTTTCGCTGTCATCGAGCGATTCTGATATATTGTCAGAGATACAATTGATTGATGTGTGTGAATTAGTTAGTTTAAAATCGTTTTAAATTATTATGTGTGATTCGTAGTAACAGACGATTGATTTTGTATGCGCCGATTTCCCCCGTCAAATAAGACAGTTCTGTATCGGGAAAAAAGGCTGTAACCAGTCCACACCGGTTCGTTGGTGGTCCATGTTGCTCTGTTTCTACGTGTCCACGTAAATCTGAAACAACATGAAATATATATTTTATTAATGTCGCTCAATCATTTTAAATATACAAAGTTACGTTCCGTTATATTCTTTTGTGCGGATTTGGGACTTCGTATATGGAATAGACTATAACAGATGATATAACTGGATAAATTGATCTAGTTCCTCCGCAAGGAGTAATAGAGTTTTGTGCCTATTTCGGTATGTTTATCATTGTCAAGTGGGACTTTGATTAATAGATGGGTACTGAGTGATGTTTTTGTATATCTTATTAAAATACCAAAAAATAACTTGATTTAATGAAAAAGTTTTTATTTTTATCTTGTGAATTGGTATTGAAAGATCTCCACTGTCTTTATTGGTGTAATAATCTATAATATAATTTGACATCTTATTGATAATACTGAATTTTGATAAATATGTTTTATTACTATTTATCAAAATTCGAATTCGAATATGTAGTGGATTCCACAACTTCAAGTTTTACAGTCCGCACTCTTATTCCTGTTGCAGACGATGGTAGTAACTTGTGCAAGTGCTAATCATTCGTACTTGCGCCAGCGTTCAAATTTAAAATTAATCACGTACCGATCATATACGGGCATACGGATAGTGCTTACACCTGGACCAAAGCGAGTAGAACTAACCAAATTGCACTTGCACTAGTTTATACAAAGTACAATTAAAAAAAATGATGTGATTTCTTACACAGTAATAGTATTTGTGCAAGCGAGAAGGCATTGTCTGTAACAGGTATTAACCGATAGGCAACTGTCATATTGTATATCTATAATATTTAAAACATATAGGAGCACGTTTAAATAATATTATTTTTACTAAACACGTCAATTTTACTTTGCACATTTTTATTATTTAAAATAATAATAATTATAACATTATAATAGCATTAAGCAATATGTATGCATATAGTTCATAACATTGATTTATTTAGAATTTTTTGAACATCATAACTACATTTCTAAAACAAGGGAAGAAATAGTATTATTATATTTGAAGATCGATACTTTTGTTAAGATAAAGAAATGTTTAAGTAATAATATGTTTGTATTAACTACTACTACCACTATTACATTCGGTGGGACTGTCGTCCCAAAAAGTCTCAAAAAGATCTAGCTTATGTTATATTTTTTAATGAAATAAGTGAAAAGTTTTTTAAAGGGTGATGTATCAAATGGTATATAGTAGGTGTATTATAAAAACAAAATAATAAAAACGATCTTCGTTTTTGTATTATTTGTATGTTGATTTCAATGGCTTATCTCCTGAGATTCAATGGCTTATCTCCTGCGACTGATTGAATTAAAAGTATAGAACTAATAATTAGGGTTTTTCCACAAACTACATAAATATTTGTCTATTTCAGATTAATGAAGTTTCCAAGTTAATTCAAAATCATAAACTAAAATTGTTTACCGTTTAATATGTTTTCGGTAAATTTAAAATTTTCTAGATGTTATTTCAAATATAAGTTGTAATGTAATGTAGTAAATGTGCCTATAGTCCGCCTGTAATTTGTTTTGGCGTCATAAATTAACGTTAGTTTAAAATGTTCAATATATTTCCTTTAATTGATCCTATTTTATTACATGTCCTGAAACTCCATCGTTTATACATCGTCTACATTTTATTATCTGCCGGCACAGAATAAATAATAGTACTATAGTTCATAAGAGATAGCTTGATCTCTGCGACAGCTGTCAGTAAAAATCACGCCCATGAAGTCCTGAATTTCTTAGTAGTACAGACAGTACCTGTCAATGTCATACTTTATGGGCATGCCGACCTAATCAGTGCATGCTCATAAAGTATGACATTGACAGGTACTGTCTGTACTACTAAGAAATTCAGGACTTCATAGGCGTGATTTTTACTGACGGCTGTGATAGAGATCAATCTATTTTTTATGAACCATACGTACAGAAGTTGCACTCCTTTGATGTCCACTGCTTGCCGACGTTTAATAGCCTACATAATTATTATTAATCAGATTATTAATAAAAATATATAAAAAATATAATAAATTTAATCAACTTTATCGCTCCGCGTTAGTGTCCATATTATTTTGCATCTTTTCCGCTTCCTAAGTCACGGCGGACTTTCCGTGGTTATTAAGGGATGTCAATAGAAAGTAAAAAAATACATTGCGAAATGTTAGTTATGTTACTCAGGTGAAGTACCTATTCTGACTATGATCGACTGACCATACTTTCGCCCCTATGTGAGTTCTGCGATGCCTAACGCAGCAAATTGCAAGGTCATTCGTCGGGAATCCCAACGCTTGGTTCGGAAGAAATAGGTAGATAGTGTAAACAACAAATAAACCTGAAATATGAGTCCTAACAGAAATGTGATCTATTCTACTTACTTAAAAATCTTAGTATACAAAGTTTTAATTTCAGTATTTTGTTATTATAACTTAAAATATTTTAATTACAAAATACAAGTATAGGTATGTGTGTAAGTAAATAATTGGATAGTGAAGTAAATTTTAACTAATTTTTGTAATAAAGTACTTAGGTATTTCTTCTGTAGACCAAATTATTACTTAATTCTTTTTTGCTGTAAGTACCTATCTAACAAAAAAAAAATTAAATAAATTCACCTTTCATAATGTCCTAAAATTCTTCAGTAACTTAAAGAATGACATGAAACCTTTTGTTGGTCATTTCATTTAGGGTATGTTCCGAAATACAACGCAGTGTACTGTCCAATGCAAATGACGTATCATTTGACACTTTATTGTACTAGCGTGCCGCCGCCATATTGTGTCGGATATCCGGCCATAATAAAACAATTTTTAATTATGTGTTTGCCGAATGAAGCATGCCAGAATTTGTTTCTATTTATTCAAATACAAAAAATTATAGAATAATTGATGCTATATCCATTAGGAGGATATAATGATTTTTGGAGCACAAAATGACAAAATAATCGCCAACACTTTTCCAAATGGCACAAAAGTATGACGTCATATACTGTCCAATGTTTTGGAACGAATCACCAGTATAGCGTCGATTCATGACGTCATTTGCATTGGACAGTACACTGCGTTGTATTTCGGAACATACACATAGTATCCATCCACGCAACAATTATAGTAGGAACGACGTTTTGCTATTATGATTTATCAAATAGGTACCTAATATACATAATATATCATTTTTAAAATACATTAAAACTTTTACAACTATTTTTACCTACAATTAAATATACTGAACACTAAACAAAAACTATTTCAACAAGTATTTACATAAAACTATTTACGTAAACAGCGTTAAAATACTTTAACATTGAATCGCCTACAACGCGCGAGCCCCGACTGCGTATGGGGCCTCGCGATTTTAGGTAATTATTTCACGCAGGTAGCGAGAGTGACAGAGGCCTGCTGCCGGTTCAATCAGAATCGTCTATCTAATTTATTTGAAGTAGCTCGTTATTAAGGGAATTAGCGATTATCAAGCTCTGGTATCATATTTAAAAGAGGAGACCACGGCTCTCTTGATGTAGAGATGAGTTTACATCACAAACTAACTAGATACACGCGTCAGACGGACATCTTAACATCTTATGGTACATCAGTATTGCCAGATGCCTTGAACCTTTTATCTATATTAGAAACTGCTAAAATCTGTATTAAATCTGTATGCTATTTAAACTTAAAATCTGTATAATATAATAAACCAAAATAGAATAATTGATCATCATCATCATCATTGCTTCTTTTGAAAAGCAAGGAATAACTACTAACGTGATAAGCTAATAAGGTTTGATTATCGTTATTAAATTTTTTTATAGAATAAGGATGACACACGAGCACACAGTACACCGATGGTAAGTGGATGCTGTGGACCATAGACAACTACATTTATCCTCGCTTAAGACTCAAAACGCAGATGCGTTGTCACGCCTGAGGACTAAGATGGAATGATTCGTTTCCAGTAAAAAAGTCTGTATCCAGTGCTAATCTGTATCACACACCGTTAAATCTGTATAAATACGGGGAAATCTGTATATATGGCAACACTGTGGTACATTAAGTTTGGACATGGTTTGGACCGTACAGCAAATTAGAACATGTATTTTTTTGAAATATAAATTGGCTGTAGGCAATGGAATTTTATTTCAACCAAGCGTAATTTAGTATCCTTGCAATTTAATTACTATTATTTTATTATGAAGAAGGAGAATTAGTAGAAATAACAAGCAGTGTATATTATTTATAATATGATTTATTTTTTATCTTTTTTTATACTTGTTCTACGTTTTTTTTTTGCATTGGTGGCAATGTACGCTTTTCAATTCTAATTATGTCCGTGCCCTTCAGAATCCTATTAATTATGTTGCACCAGTTGAAAATTCTCAGTTGAATAGAAAGAATTAGAAAATATTCAAGTATAATGTCTTTATGGCTTTTACAATTAATGAATTCAAATGTATACTTACTTGGTTTTTATACTTACTTTTATTTTTTGGCTTACATTTTCGTTGTAATGCACAATATTCCAAGTATCTATTTGTTTCTTTTGTTATTGAACTAAAATGCCTCACAGCATATTCCGAGGGTCAGCTTTCTTTGCTTAATTGTTTTATATTTTCTTTATGAGATCCATTTCTGTACATCCTACCATACCATCTACTTTAGTACATAAACTGGCCTCACATTCTTGGCAATTTATTTTGTTAAGTACTTTTTTTATAACCCATCCAGTGGTATATGCTGTTGAGTGAACATTTAATCGCTTCCTTGCTGCCTGCACTTGAATATTTTCAGTAGCAAGGTTCTCTTCAGATCACTTTCTAAATAAAGACTGCACTCTTATCAACTGATAGCAAGTATCATCTTCGCAATTATAGGTTTCTGAATGAAATTTAATAAGGCCTGTTATCAATAAAGATTTGAAAGTACTGATGAAAATGTGGCAAGTTGGATCATTGTTACGAAAATTATACGACTTCTCTCGCTCAAAAAGTTTTCAATGGGATCTGAATTGAAATACTGAGGTCGCATGATTTTTAATTTTTTTTATGCAACACTTGCCACACACCCTTTCGTAACTTTTATTTGTTGTCAGCCAATTTTTTAGTGTGGGCACGGACTTTTCATTGACCTTGTGAATACATTTAATTTTTTTCTTTGCATCTAAAAGTTGTGATGCAATGAGTTGTCAGTAACAGCCTTCCTTAAAGGTTTTCCAACACATTTCTTGTGATCAAGATAAGAGCCATTTATCGAATAAATCATCCAGAAATGATACAGTCTCTGAAGTGTTTTTTTAAGTTTTGCTAACTGATCTGCCATCAGTGTAGTGAGCTGGAAGAAAGAATATTTCAATAAATCATAAAATAAAAGTAGTTAACTTTGAATATGGGCGCTAATTTTATTTCAATGGAAGCTCTCTTATTTCCGGGACAGTGACAATCCTATTCCTAATCGGCCGTGTAGTGGCAGTTGAGAATATCTACTACCCCATATCTTCCCGTGGGTGTCGTAAGAGGTAACCGAGGGAGACGGACAGGAGATGGGCAGCAGCATCTTCCTAATAACAACAATAATATAATAAAAAAACTGCGGTTGCCAACCCGCTCGCCAAGCGTGGTAACTACGGCAAAAATCCCCCCATGAATAACGACGCAAACAAACGGCCCCCAGTCCCCGGCCCGGTCCGGCGGCCCCGCTATTCCTGGATACGGTGGCGACCATGGTAACGGCGGGGCAGGGGGTGCTAAGAATCTCCGGTGGAGGTTCGGTTGCCACCTACGACGACTCGACCTGGCAACATATAACGTACGCACCCTGAGGACTGACGAGAAGATACTGGAGCTGGAAGAAGAGGTAGACAAGTTGCGCTGGCATATAATTGGATTATCCGAAGAGAGGGGGAGGACACCGTAATCCTCGAGTCCCGGCAACTTGTTCTATCGCCGGGAGGGCGACCATCTGTCCCAAGGAGGTGTCGGATTTATCGTCCACAAGTCTCTTGTCAACAACGTTGTAAAGATTGAGAGTGTGTCGACAAGGGTCGCGTACCTGATACTCAGAATCACCAAACGGTATTCGCTAAAGGTCATACAGGTTAACGCACCAACCTCGGCACATCCCGATGAGGAGGTGGAGGAAATGTATGTATATTTTATATTTCCAGAGCCATGCATTCCTCCAAAACCCACTACACGGTGTTGATGGGAGACTTCAACGCAAAACTAGGCACTAGAGAAAGCCGTGAGCTGAAGTTAGGGAAATTTGGAATAGGGCAACGGAACCGTAGGGGCCAGCAGCTGGCCGACTTTATGGAGAAAGAGGGACTTTTTATGATGAACTCTTTCTTCCAGAAGCGGCCCCACAGGAAGTGGACCTGGTCGAGCCCCGACGGTTCGCCAAAAACCTACTTCTACTTCATTATGACGACCAGACACCAATTGTTCAGTTATGTCTCAGTAATAACAAGGGTGAAAACTGGCAGCGATCACCGAATGTTTAGAGGCACACTAAACCTGAACATTAAGTTGGAGAGGTCTCGTCTAATGAAGTCAACGCTCCGTGCCCCTCGTGCTCCGATCCAGAATCCCGAAACTTTTTAGCTCGAGTTACGTAACCGCTTTCAATGCCTAGAACAAGCTCGTGGAAACTGTCCATGCGGCCGGAGCTAAGTTCTGCAAGACCCGTCGCAGAAGAATACAAAAACTCTCCGATCACACTCTTAATCTCATGGCTGTTAGACGGGAAATGAGGCTGCAATCGTCAACAGGTTTGACAGCATACAGGCAATTGAACAGACAGATCTCCAAATGCATGCGGCGAGACTTGCGCAACTTCAATACTGCTCGTATTGAAGAAGTGATCGAGCGGAACCAGGGCTCCAAAGTCTTTGCCAGAGATGTGTCTGCCAGTAAGAGCCAACTGTCGAAGCTGAAGACTGAGTGTGGCAGCATCGTTTCTGGGACACCTGAGATTCTGAGTGAGATTGAGAGGTTCTATGGGCAGCTGTACACATCATTGTTGGAGCCACACGCAAGTGTGAGTATCGATCCAAGAGCAAGTCTTATCCGACACTATTCCGATGATATCCCGGACGTCAGTCTGAGTGAGATTAGAATGGCTCTCCAGCACCTTAAAAACGGCAGGTCCCGGGGCGAGGATGGAATTACAGCGGAGCTTCTGAAAGCGGGTGGAAAACCGGTACTTGAAGTCCTTCAGAGGCTCTTTAATTCCGTCCTCCATGGTGGCACTACTCCAGAGGCGTGGAGCAGAAGTGCGGTGGTCTTGTTCTTCAAGAAAGGTGACAACGCCCTCTTGAAGAACTACAGACCGATATCCCTTCTGAGCCGCGTCTATGTGCTGTTTTCGAGAGTCATTACGAATCGTCTCGCACGCAGACTCGACGACTTTCAGCCTCCCGAACAAGCCGGCTTCCGAAAAGGCTTCAGTACCATAGACCACATACATACCCTTCGGCAAATTGTACAGAAGTCCGAAGAGTACAATCTGCCACTCTGCCTGGCGTATGTGGACTATGAGAAAGCCTTTGATTCCGTCGAAATTTGGGCGGTGCTACAGTCTCTTCAGCGGTGCCAAGTTGACTGTCGGTATATCGAAGTGCTGAAGTGTTTGTACAGTAGGGCTACGATGGCTATCCGAGTAAAGAACCAGAGTATGAAACCTATCCAACTGCAGAGAGGTGTAAGACAGGGTGACGTTATTTCCCCGAAACTCTTCACCGCCGCATTGGAAGACGTTTTCAAGCTACTGTACTGGAAAGGATACGGTATTAACATTAATAGCGAGTACATCACTCACCGTCGGTTTGCCGACGATATAGTCCTTATGGCAGAATCGCTGGAGGACTTAAACACTATGCTCAGTGACCTCAATAGTGCCAACGGATAGGTCTTAAGATGAACATGGACAAAACAAAGATCGTGTTTAATGTCCATGTCACACCTATGCCGGTAGTTGTTGGGAGTACTAAGCTCAAAGTTGTTGACGAGTACGTTCAGCGTTCGGGAAATTACGACGCATCTTCTCGTCAGGTATACCTCAAAACCGGAAAACTAAGTTGTACAACCAGTTGCCAGTGATGACCTCCGGAACCGAGACGTGGTCCTTCACTGCTGGCCGTATGAGGACGCTCAAAGTCGCTCAGCGAGCTATGGAGAGGGCTATGCTAGGAGTTTCTCTGTGTGATAAACTTAGAAATGAGGATATCCGCAGTAGAACCAGAGTGACCGACATAGCCCAACGGATTAGTAGGCTGAAGTGGCAATGGGCCGGCCATATAGTTCGAAGAAGGCCATATAGTCCGACAACCGTTGGGGAAGAAGGGTTCTCAAGTGGCAGCCTAGTACCGGTAGGCGAAGTGTAGGGCGACCCCCCACTAGATGGAGTGACGACCTGGTAAGACATGCAGGAAGTCGATGAATGCGGGTGGCTCAGGACCGTGCTTTGTGGCATACCTTGGGGGAGGCCTATGTTCAGCAGTGGACTTGCGAAGGGCTGTAATGATGATGTTGATGATAACAATCCTATAGACAATGTAAAGACAAGTATTATTAGTTTTTTCTTTAGCTAGAGGCCATAGTAATCAGACAGTTACTTTTTTGATTGATGGAATGGAATGCGTGGATAGGACGGAGAGAGAGACACTGGCTAGATACGAATATAAACAAAATGCGAGAGTACCCGTTTTTTTTTCTGCGCAACCATACGGGTTGAACTAACTAACGCTAATACTAAACCTTATTTAAACTATTTATCCAGCCTAGAAAGGCAATTCGAAATTATTAATTGGGCAGAAGGCATAGACGAACAACAGCCATATGTAACCCGGCCGTGGTCCTTTACCCCGTCGGATTCGAGAAAAACCTCTGTGACGATCCCCAATGGCCAATGAAGAGGCGGCGTATTTTCCTTGGTGAGAACAATCACTGTTCCGACCTTTAATGGTTTAGTTGTTGTGTTCCAGTTGTTAACATACATATTATTTAAAGGGTGATTATATTGAATTATTTCTCTATTTACGTCTCTGTAATGATAACTTATTATTATTATTTGCTATATAAATCGATATTGTTTAAAAAGGGCAAAGTATCGATATAAATATCGATACCGCATTTATCTATGACCAATTGTCTTTGAGAACTGTTATAGCGGATCTTAGGATTAGTTCATTCATTCTTTCCTGTATAGGATAGTTATATATTCTTTGTTCATTCCATAGACAAATATTGTAACCTCCAAGAGAGTAAATTGTGCGGAATAAATCTGTGTAAATCTTTTAAATCAGAGTTTATTTTATTAATCTAAAAGTGAACTTTAAATCTCAGAAGTGGGATAAACAAAACCCATAGTGTATTTATACTAAAATTCAAATAATTACGTTTTTTTTCCACATTTTTAAGACAATTAAAAAAATATGAATAACGAAATAGAAAACGACGATGGTCGTAGGAAGTCACGATCACGTCATCGCAAGAGAAAAAATTCTCACCGTGAATCAGAAAGTAGATCCAAGCATAAAAAACATCATAAAAATCGCCGTGACAAAGAATCGAACAAAAGGCGATGTAATACACATTCTACGGACTCAGATGGAAGCCGTCAAGATAATGTCACTCGTCGTCAACGCGCGAGATTAAGTGAAAGTGGAAGACGTCATTGTCGCACACCAACTCCAACTAGGAGCGGAACTCCTTGTCGCGAATCGGCGGGTGGTTGTACACGCGGACGTAGATCCCGTAAGCGTCATCGTGGTGATCTACAAGAGAATCTCCAGCCTCGTGTGTCTGAAGGTACAGGAGAAACGTCGCGTCGCAAACCATCGACTGAAGCAGGTAGCGATAGTACATTACATATCTTATCCGAGTTAGTAAAATGTTTGTCATCTACCCGCCCTGATGGTAATAAGTTTCCTACGTTAGGCAATGTGGTGCCCGAATTCGATCCTATGATTAAAAGTCAAACAGTACATATGTGGTTGAATAAAGTGGACGAGTGTGCTAAGTTATATAAATGGGGTGATGACCAAATCATACATTATGCTATACCTAAGCTGTCGGGGGTAGCTAGAGTATGGTACCAAGCGTTACCCACTATGTCGTTCTCGTGGTCTGATTGGAAAACAAAACTTATTGAATCCTTTCCCAGTAGTGACAATTATGCCGAATTGTTGACCGAAATGCTATCTAAACGAGTGAGGTATAACTAGTCCCTAGAGCTTTATTATTACGAAAAATTAAATTTATTAAACCGTTGCGAGATCGAAGGTGAACGTGCCGTTGATTGCATTCTTTATGGTATAGAAGATCGTTTGGTTAGGTTGGGAGCTAAGGCTGCCGAATGCCAGGAGCCTGAACAAGTTTTAGAATATTTTCAGTCAATAAAACAGCAACCCCGTGATTACAATAAGGGAAGGAGCGTTCAAGATAAAAAAACAGCCTTCGCTAGTAATACCCCATTAACTAGTCAGAGGCAGTCGCGTACTACATCTAATTCGAATATTATTTGCTATAACTGTTACGAATCGGGGCATTATAGTTATAAATGCACGAAAAAGGCTGTAAAATGCACGAATTGCGATAGGTTAGGCCACTTAGCCGAAAAGTGTACAAGGGTTCAAACCGATTCCAAAAATAAAAGTGATAGTTTACATGAGAAAAACGTCATGCAACTAAAGCTTAATAACGAATACGATAGTAAATACAAAATGCAAGTTAATGTAAATGGTAGGGTGATTGAAGGCTACATAGATCTAGGTAGCCAGTGTACTTTGATGCAGCAAAGCGTTGCAAAAATGTTAGGTTTGACATGGGCTACTCGAGATTTACCATTACTACGAGGTATAGGGAATAATACAATACCACCCGTGGGCTTGGCATTGGTAACCTTAGAGATTCAAGGGATTTCTGATGACATAAATGTTTGCGTGGTCGATGATAGTATTATCAAATATCCCATACTTGTTGGTCATGATTTTACGGAAAAACCCGGAATTGTCGTTACTAAAACTTTCGAATCTGTAACTTTTACTCGTTACCCATCGAATAAATTTAAATTATTTCTACAAAGTAAAGTATAAGTAAGTGACGTAGCGCTTAAGGCAAATGAAATGATCGCTATGCCAATACGCTGCGATAGTGACTGCTCAGGAGACTTATATGTTAACGGTACGCTGCGTGGTATACCAGGATACCAGTACTATTTATTGCCTGGCAATTATAGTGTTAGTAATGGTACTGGCGGTTTAGTTATTCAGAGTGTTTCGAAAAATTGTATTAACCTGAAAAAAGGCTCGTTGGTGACGCGCGCATTACTTTTGAATCGTACTCTCGGTGTAAACGTTTTAAACCTTGATGATCCCGGTGCCGAATCTGATCTTCATGTCGGTGAACAACTAAGTAACGACGAAATGTCGAAATTAAAAGATCTTCTGAAAAGGTTCGAAACGTGTTTTTCAAATAGTTTACGTGACTTAGGAATGACAGACATAGTAAAAATGGACATCAAGCTTAAACGATAACAAACCTGTCGTTTACCGACCATATAGATTGTCATATCCCGAAAGAGCGGAAGTTCGATCAATGGTACAGGAAATGCTTGACGCAGGCATTATACGTGAATCAACTTCTTCATATGCAAGTCCAATTTTGCTTGTCAAAAAGAAAACTGGGGAAAAGAGGCTATGTG
This sequence comes from Parnassius apollo, assembly GCA_907164705.1. NCBI lineage: Eukaryota > Metazoa > Arthropoda > Insecta > Lepidoptera > Papilionidae > Parnassius > Parnassius apollo. The sequence continues at coordinate 7,564,392 of CAJQZP010000935.1, forward strand.
TTGATTATAGGGCCCTAAATAACAAAACACGAAAAGAGCATTACCCATTACCATTGATTGATGATCAGTTAGATATGTTGTCGGGAAACTCTCTGTTTATTACCTTAGATTTGGCGTCCGGATACTACCAAATACCTATATCGGAGCAATCACAAGACAAGACTGCATTCGTGACGCCCGACGGACAGTATCAGTACACGCGCATGCCATTCGGCTTAGCCAATGCACCTTCATTATTCCAACGTACAATGAACAAAATATTAACTAAATCTAAGGTAAAGTACGTACTCGTTTATATGGACGATGTGCTTATACCGGCGCAAAATTTTGATGAGGGTCTCAATCGGCTAGAGGAAGTTTTGGGGTTATTACGCGAAGCAGGGTTAACTTTGCGACTCAAAAAGTGTTACTTCTTCTGTGAGGAAACAGACTTTTTGGGTTTTAGAGTTAATGGCAAAGGTATCCGTCCGGGTGCAAAAAAAAAACAGATGCTATTTCTAAATTCCCTCCACCACAAAATGTTCACGATATGAGGAGGTTTATCGGGCTTACAAGCTTCTTTAGACGCTTTGTCCAAAATTTTGCTCTTATAGCACGACCTCTTACTGATCTTTTGAAGGCAAATTTTGAATGACTTGGACTCACGAGCATATAAAAGCATTTGAAACGTTAAAAAAGAAATTAGTGGAAAGACCGTTGTTGGCCCTCTATGACCCAAAGTTGGAAACGGAATTGCATACGGATGCGTCGAAACAAGTAATTGCCGGCATACTTATGCAAATGGGACGGGATGGATTGCTTAGACCAGTAGCGTATTATAGTCGGAAGACTACCGCGGAAGAACAGCGTTTCCATTCTTTCGAATTAGAAACTCTTGCTGTCATTAACTCACTTAACCGATTTCGCGTATATCTTTTAGGTATAAAGTTTAAAATCGTTACCGACTGTAATGCGCTGCGGAGCAAGCGAACAAAAAGGGGTTTCTTACCAAGAATAGCACGATGGTGGGTGCAATTCCAGGAATACGACTGCAATATTGAGTACAGAGCCGGGTCACGAATGGCACACGTTGATGCCCTAAGTCGTAGCCCTGTGGACGAACCCTCTACTGAAGATGAGTCGCGGGTGATTGATGTTTTACAAATTGATGTAAAGGACTGGATCGCTACAGTTCAGAGTAACGATGATGAAATTAAAGGCATTAAGGAGGTACTGCAAGATGGTCGCACGAAATCTGTTGCAGACATTTATAAAAAATTTTCAGTTGAAAGGAGATCATGTTTACCGTAAAGTTGATTATGGTATCCGCTGGGTAGTTCCAAGATCAGTAAGGTGGCAAGTATTACGAATGAACCACGACGAAGTAGGACATTTCGGTTTTGATAAGACTATTAGTCGTCTGCAAGGTATGTTCTGGTTTCCCAAAATGAGGCGTTTTACAAAAAAATACGTAACATCGTGTCTTGAATGTGCGCATCATAAGGCCCCGGGTGGAAGGAAAGAAGGCATGCTTCATCCTATCCCCAAAATTGAAGTACCATTCCAAACAATACATGCCGATCATTTAGGCCCTTTCGTACGATCTCGAAGAGGCAATACTTATATTTTGGTTATTGTAGATGCTATTACAAAATTTATAAACATTAAACCGGTTAGGAACACAAAATCCACAACCGCAATTAAAATATTCCGCGAACATTTTAGTTATTTTGGAGTCCCATCTAGACTAATAACAGATAGAGGTACATGCTTTACGAGCGCAAAATTTAAGTCGTTCACGAAGGGCTTAGCTTTGAAACATATATTAAACGCAGTTGCCACACCGAGGGCCAATGGACAAGTAGAAAGGTATAATAGGACGATAACGGATGCTTTAAGTACTAAATGTTATGGTAAGAATGATAACACCTGGGCTGAGTATGTCGCTGATATACAGTTAGGGATGAACACAACTGTGAACAGAGCAACTGGCAAAAGTCCCTCAGATTTATTATTTGGTTATAAACTTATGAATGTTTCAGAGACTATCCTCGGAGATGTTATAAGTCCAACAACTGAGTATACACAAGGAGAAAAATTAGTGGAAATGAGATCCGCAGCGAGTGATAGAATAGAGAAGCAACAAGAAAATTCAAAAAAGGCATTTGATGAACGAAGGAAGCACGCAACAAAATATAAAGAAGGCGATTTAATTAGGATTGAGAGAACAGTCGTTGATAGAGAACACTTAGGTAAATTAAAAAGATTATTACCAAAATTCAATGGCCCGTCCAGGATTAAGAAACTACTACCGAATGATAGGTTTCTTGTTGAGGATACACCTTTATCGAGAAAAGGGAAAAGACGATACGAAAACGTAGTAGCGCTGGATAAAATACATCCTTGGTTAAATTATAAAGAGATCTCAAGCGGAAGCGAGAACGACCATAGTGATTATGACAATGGTACCGACTAAAGTAATGAGTAAATTAAATAATTAAAAAATCATATTTTATAAATTTCTTTATGTATTTGTGTCATTTTGTTGTTTTCAAAATGGTGATTAACCTAAGAGTTAGGGAGTAACTAGCGTATGATGAAAATACGTATGGTTACAGATCGCAGTAGACTATTCTGAAGTGATGACAGGTGTAATAGATGTGTATGGGTCGTGAGCGGTTAGTGTTGTCGCACAGATAATCGCAGATCATGACAGATTGTACACTTCTATAAAATGACTGACTGAGTTTAAATTAAATAATTAAAAAAAAATCATATTTTATAAATTTCTTTATGTATTTGTGTCATTTTGTCGTTTTGAAAATTGTGGTTAACCTTAGACTTAGGAATAACTAGTGTATGATGAAAGTACGGAAGGTTACAGATCGAAGTAGACTATTCTGTAGTGATGACAGATGTAGTAGATGTGTATGGGTCGTGAGCGGTTAGTGTTGTCGCACAGATAATCGCAGATCATGACAGATTGTATACTTCTATAAAATGACATAGGCTATGAGCGATCAGTGAAGAACTCACAGATGATCGCAGATCATAGCAGACTATGCATAAGTATTAAGGGCTTAGGTTGCGAGCAATCAGTGAAAACTGTTCACAGATGGTTGCAGATCGTAACAGACTACGCCAATATGTAGTGTTCATTTATTTACTTAGCGTTTCATTTTTCACACTTGCCTTCCTATTTATATAAGGTATAAGCACTAGCTGTATTACTATTTAAATTGTATAACATCTCTACATATTATAATATAAATTTTACGAAACCAATCATGTTATCTTTGTAATAGATCAAGTGAGAGGACTCACTTGTTGGAGGATGGCCGAGTTGTTAACATACATATTATTTAAAGGGTGATTATATTGAATTATTTCTCTATTTACGTCTCTGTAATGATAACTTATTATTATTATTTGCTATATAAATCGATATTGTTTAAAAAGGGCAAAGTATCGATATAAATATCGATACCACATTTATCTATGACCAATTGTCTTTGAGAACTGTTATAGCGGATCTTAGGATTAGTTCATTCATTCTTTCCTGTATAGGATAGTTATATATTCTTTGTTCATTCCATAGACAAATTCATTCGTGTTGTAACCTCCAAGAGAGTAACTTGTGCGGAATAAATCTGTGTAAATCTTTTAAATCCGAGTTTATTTTATTAATCTAAAAGTGAACTTTACACATTTCTGCCGAGATTGCAACGTATGTAAATATTCCGTTTTCCGGTCTAATAAGTTACGGCGTGAAAGAATATTAAGTTTGTCCTCGTCTATGTCTATAGCGAGTAAATGCTTCAAAGGTATTAGATTCAAAAAATGCGCTGGAGTTAGAGCCAGCGGCTCCGAGAGGTCACTTGACAACGTACGACAAAGGGGCCGGCTATTCATGACGCATTAAATATATGATGCGGTAGTTCTGGATTACTTTCTCACCTTACATTTTTTATGTGTAACCATGTGGCTTTTGGATCTCTTTTAGTATTGTTGACGTAGGCCTGTTTTTCTTTGCAAATCGCGTCAGTACAGTATTTTTTAGTTCCTTAAGATAATTCTTACGTATCTGTGAATCAGAGTTACGTGCTACTAATACGTTTTCATCCCGGAGTTCCATCATTTTTTTTTGTATTATAAGTGATCCATAGATATTAGAAATGCCTTACTGTTTTTGTGCGGAGAGGCGCATGAATATCGAATAAGGTTAACATCGTTGTGTTAAAAAGAGATACCATATCAATACGTCATTCAGGGTGTTGATGGTTTCCCAGTTCATCAACTTTAGATCCAATTCAAATTGTTCGACATCAATAGCATGTAAGTTTCTGCGTGTATTATAATAAGATTTAGTGCGGGTTTTTTAAAAATTAATTTCACAAGAAATTATACCTCTATGTTGGAATTGAATTTCCTTCAGCGGTGCCAAGTTGACTGTCGGTATACCAAAGTGCTACGATTACTATTCTATGAATTTATGAGTTTAGTAAAACATTTACTTCTAAAACATTCTCCGGTAACTGTCGCAGAACGCAGTAAGTCTCCACAGAAAACAACATACTGAAGCTTTTTTAAAAGCCGATTATGTTCAATCCGGTCGATTACTCGATTTGTGCGAGTACGGTGCTTAATTATTTGAAAGACAAAATTTGATCTACAATTACTCGGTATAAATGACTCTTTAGATTTTTAATATCAGTCTCCCAATTCTTCCCATAATGAATTGCGGCGGGGACGTTCAGAGACCACTCGATATGGTTCTTAGCTAAGATGTGAGCGAACTCCGAATTATAATATTTAGAGGTCAAAAACTCGTCTAATTCCGATAAAATACATTTCGCCCCTACGTAGTTCGTACAGTTATCCGAGTTCCGAGTACATTTTGAGTCATTTTGATGTCAGTTAGACAAGCGCCCACTTACTTTAACAATTCCATTCTGCAAAAATGGCTTGAGGCGTGAAAAAGCGCGACTACACGTCCTAACCGATTGTAATCTTGTAATTTTAACGGAAAAGTGCACACGTGAAGCTCACGTAATATTAACAACTCGGCATGACTATAATCGGACGCTTTCGACAAATATAAATCGACAAACCTAAATCACGCTACGCAATTATTTCGACCAAGAGGAGAAACGGTTCGCCAAAGCAATGATTGGAGAAACCTCACTCGAAGCATTCAAAACCAGACCGTGCCTTTTCTCTTACGGTTGTTGGGATACTGACGAAGGGTCGAAATCAGCTATGGGCCACTGCGAGGGTTCCAAGTGAATCCAAGAAGGTCCTTGAAACCAAAGCGGGTGTTCTATTATTTTTATCGGAGTGAATCCACGAGATAGACAATCAGCAGGGTTTTCTGTACCGGACACATGAGAAAAATTTTGTGATCCTAACTCATCTTGGATCTTGACCACTCGGTTCGCGACGAAAGTGTCCCAACGATGGGATGAAGAATGAACCAAATATAAGGCGACGGTTGAGTGGGAAAAGGCAAATATTTTATCTATGTGAACTCGATGCATTAGTTACTACGGTGATAATCTTCGCAAGGACCAAAATTGCGCAAAGCTCTAGGGACGCGAGAGAGACAGCCTTACGGGGGACACCCTTGATTTAAAGCTAATGAGGCTGATCGAATTTTTACGATTGTTCTGGACGTGAAAATATACAACGCCCCCGTAAGCTTTATCGCTAGCGTCCGCAAACCCAACGACAATGACGACGCTATCTTTACCGACGTTTATGTGACGTGGTATTTTAATTACGCTTAGTAAAGAAAGTTCCTCCCTAAAACGTAGCTACGAACGAACAATGTTATCAGGCGGCGTGTCATCACATTCACATAACCAAAGTTGCTTATTCAAAAGCTTCGCGTATAACATTACCGGTGCTACAAAACCTATGAAATCCCATAATCTAGCAACGCAAGACAGTATCGTGCGCTTTGTGCACGAGGTTTTTTTTTCGAAGGCGGATTTACCTTAAGGCTAAACACGTCGGACTCTGGTCACAAACACAAACCGAGCACCTTGGGCGTATCAGAATCAATGAATTCTTTTACAGCCGAAAGGCGGTGTGATAGTGGGATTGTATCCAAAACCATACGCGAATTACTAGTTCATTTGATATGATCGAATTGACCCGCTTTCATGAGCTTTATAACTTCGGCGGTGGTTAAGATGGCTTCCTCTACGTTATCGACCGAGTACACGAAATCGCTCATATATAAATCACTCTCAATTGCCTTCCTAGCCTTAGGTTAAGAAGAACCCTCGTCGGCGGCGAGCTATTCACCGTGCGTAGCGCTTGAAATGGGCTCGACTTTAAACAAAAACAAACGCGGTTAAATTCAAACACCTTTAGATATTCCTTTGGGTCAAAGCGATATAAAATGCGTTATCGCATTTACGAACCCCTATACAAAGAAACATTTGGCGAATATCAGCGGATAACGCAATACAAAACAAACGAAAATTTACTCTTATATTAAAATAATTGCCCTGTAAATTTTGCTCACTATAAAGAATATCGTTGAAAGGTGAGTGCTAGTTCTAGCACTAGCATCGGGCCCTGGGCACCACACGTAACTTCGATGTAAGTTTGTCTTCTCTAATGACACCGTGATGTGGTATGAAATATGACGGCGTGTCTTCATAGTTATCTATTTTTGGAGACACAAGCGATATATAATCCTCCTTTATATATTCATTAATAACACCGTAATAAGCTTCCTTTAATTTGGGCAAAGCGAACATCTTGTGCTCCATACAATACAAACTTTTTTTTGCCATTTGACGCAATTCACCGAGTGACAAAATATCCCCTTTAAAGGGCAGCACTACACTATATGAAGTAATAGTGTTCTGTGCACTATATCGACCATCGCGATCACGAACGGTCGTGCGGACATAAATTTTCTCGCATAATCTATCATCCGGGATAAGTAAAGGTGGAACGTTCACCTCCCCCATCTCCTAAAATTTGCGAGCTCATGACTCGAGCGGTTCGACAGCCGTGCAACAATAAAGAGGTTGCCGAAATATTATCCATGATGGGAGCGGAATCAATAATAACGTAACCCAAAACGGTCTCTAATTCTTATGCATAGGGTACAGTACACGAGGAGTCACCCCTGACCTTATTGTGTAGCAAAAGGTGAGGGAAGACAGATGCTCCGATGACCGAAACCGTTGGCAGGCGCTCGGTGACCTTATCTACTACTAATGAATTTATATTAAAATTAATACTACGGTCTAAACGAGAATAAAGTTTTAAATTTATCGATCCTTGGACCGTTTTATTGAAACCTCCAATTACCTTTACTACGGGGCATGAAGGCGTCCTATTCACTAACAATCCTAAACGTTGGCAGCACTGCTGTGTTATGAAATTACTCTGCAATGCACTATGTAATAACGTACGAACGCTCTGTTCGTTTTCATGCGAATCTCTAACTATAATACACGCTGTACCCAATAGCACAGTGCAAGGGACGCGGTTGGTCCTTCCCACGTTCGACAGTGAACACAGGGCAACGTCATCCAGTCGCCCGTTAGAAGTGTCGACCTTGGCGGGTGGAGTCTCACTGTCACAACGCGGATATAGTGCCACTCTCAAAATGCAACAATGTATGGTGTCTGTTTTCGCATTTGTAGTGGCAGTTGTTTCGTGGTCACTTGGAAGAGAAGACCAAATTGGCCTCTAAAAAGCTTGCCGTGCTCAGCAGAGTGGGACAGTATTTCATGCCGGCAAACCGCCTGCAACTTTACAAGGTGCGGGTTCAGCCGCATATGAAATACTGTTCCCATCTCTGAGCTGAGGCTCCCCAGTGCCAGCTCCTTCCACTTGACCGCATCCAGCGCTCGAATCGTCGACGACCGTGTGCTTCCCGATTAGCTCGATTAACTGGCGCTGCGAAGAGATTTCGCATCTCTTTGAATTTTCTTCCGCATATACTACGGGGAGTGCTCTGAGGAATTGTTCGGATTAATCCCAGCCGCCAAATTTCGTGAACGCAAGCACTACGCGGCAATAGTCCCGATACCATCCGCAACATCTGGATGCTTGGCGGTACACCACTGTACGTTTCACTAAGAGTTTTCTTCCGCGTATGACCTCTCTGTGGAATAGTTTATCACCGACGATTTTTCCGGACCGATACGACCTAGGGATCTTCAAGAAAAAAGCTTACTCCTTTCTAAAGGACCTGCAACGCACCTGCAATTCCCCTGGTGTTGTGGTTGTTTATGGGCGGCGATAGTCACTTAACATCAGGTGAATCGTATTCTCCTTTGTTATAGAAGAGGGCTTCTATAAAAAAAGTTACAATTAGCGACGCGATGCCTGTTGCTTAAACAATTCAAACATAAGTTGTTGGCCTTTGCTATTTTAATAACCTTCGCTCAGTGAACGCTTACGGAGTGTCGCGCAAAGGGGCAAAAAGCCTTATGGTCGTTTGCCCCCTCTTCTATAAAAAAAACAATAACCATTAGGGATGATCGATGTTACAGAAACGTCGATGATGACATCAACGTTGATATCGATAGCTTAACATCGATGTTCGATGTTTATCCTACTCAAAACATCGATGTTGGCCATTGTCGATGTTATAGCACATGTACCTATTTAGTAGGTTAAAATTAGATGTACAAAAAATTGTAGTGTTTTTTATGGTTTATTATTAATGAAATTAAAAAAAATTATAAAACATTTAGTGTGAAACAGTAATTTGAAAAATGGGAAAACTTAACAAATATTTAGTTAATTTGTTATATTTTTTGCCGATAATTATGAATATTATTATTTTGATATTTAAACGTTCCTATACAAATATAAATCTGATATTAAAAAAATTTACTATCCTAATTTACGATTTAGACGTAGGTTTTATATTAACTACTCCTATTGCAAAATAAAAAATGATTATAGTAGGAAAATTAACAAACTACACAAAAACAAAATAATAGACTTTTCCGACACCTTTGTTCACACAATTTTTAATCAGGTAGCCCAAGCAATAAGTATCCACAGCCGTTTATAAAATGCACTATGCAGTGAAATTGTCTACGCTCATGATCGCCCAGTGATTTATTTTCATAAACTTCAAGCAAACAATAAACTTGTTATCCCAAACTCAAAAAACAGCTAAATATCTTTATATTGTGTAGATACATATTGTTTCAAAATGATGTGTGTATAGACAGCAAGGGAAAAAACAATTAATTTGAATATCAATTTATGTAGAATAGTTATTAGGCGACAACCGACAACGACACCACAATAACAAAGCGAAAGCAGTTACAACCGAGACATTACAGTTCACACTCTACAGGGAGTTTGACACAACATAATGATATTTTTTTAGGTGATCGATGCATCGAAATATTTAGTTGATATTGATTTCGCGGGTTCGCATTGTTCACAAGTTATTAATCGATTATTGGTTCATTGACATCGATGTTTGACATGTGGCATCATCGATGTTTCGATGCTTAAGGTGTGGTAACATCGATGTTAAAACATCGATGTTTTAATTTCTAACATCGATGATCATCGAACATCCCTAATAACCATGCTGTTTATCATGCGGCGGTAAGTTGACTTTCATCTTTCACGCATCCTCTCCATTATTTTTAGGAGAAAGGACGGTAAAGGAGGCTAATCTAGGTCAATATAGTCGCTTTTACCTGATTTGTGTATGAGCGGGACACGCTCTTACTGTGGACCGGTAATCTATGCTGTGGACACAAGTCCGATTAATTAGGATGTCCCAACATTCAACGTTCAAATTTCGACATCTCCACGCTTCAAGCCTTGAAACTCAAGGAGGATGTTTGTGTGAGTGTAGGCATATAAGTGACTACGTATTTTTGCACACCTCGAGAACATTTTATTGTGGATAAATTATAACTGAAGAAATGGAAAACTAATCGAATTTTATAATTTTAATTAATTTTACTATTTACTTATGCATTTTGAATACGAGAAGACTTTTTTATATGTAGTTAATAATTTAATGTAAACTTTATTTTATCTATTTTATACCAAAGATTTTCGATTTTTGTCACTTCCTATACTGAGAAGTTTGTAGTGTTGACCTTTCGGATCTTATAAATTTTTAACTACTATATTCTATATTATGCGAGTAGGGTTAATTGAAGAAATGAATCATGAGATTTACCAACAAATCGTAAAATATATTTGAATTTTGATATCTATAAATTATAAAATTATGATTGGTTATTTTTCAGTACAGGTAGGGACCGTTGCAACCGCAGTTTCCGCCGCAACTGCCCGCAATGGAAACAACACCGCCGGCTGGGACTTCACCACCGAATCTGACAGCGCCAAGAATTGGCACCTGACCAGCTAGCAGAGTGGCACCAGTGACGCCCATCTCGCCAGCGACCGCAACGTCACCGATTCCTGCACCTCCATAAGCAGGACCAGCAATACCAGCAGGGCCAGCGAGACCGTATCCAAAGCCGAGTCCAGGGCCTTAAGCGAATTCATTGTTTAAAGAAGATCCACATCCGAGACCGTACTCAGCGGAGAATGTAGGACCATAACCCAAGCCAATTCCAGCGCCAAGACACTGGCTGCACACATTGTGGTGAGAAAAAATACCTCTTTTAAGCAACTTTCCTAACTACGTTTTACTACACTTTACATTAAATATGAGAATATTTAAGAACCAGTCAAAAAATCAGTCCTTATAAAACACTTAGAAAAATTGTAAGATAATGTTCGATTTTTACCTGGATCAAACAAGCTTGAACGCAGAGCAGCAAAAACGAAAATGGAGACATAATTGGATGTTTTTTCCAACTGTATGATTTTTTCACAAAGAATGAACGACTTATATAATCATCCATTTTCAAGGGAACTCAAAATTTCGTAACCGAAAATAAAACGTGTCACAGTTTAGTCAATCAGAAAAAAAAACAGAAAATATAAGAACCAAAAGACGGACCTACAGACGAACTAACAGAAGGACCTACAACGAACCAGGAAACGAATTGGGCTAACAATATACTAGACATTCAGCGTTCCAATATACCTACTTCAAATAAGCGACTGAAATTTTGTTTATGGAATAATGGTGACAAACCGAGCACACAGTCCACCTGATGGTAAGTGGATGCTGTGGCCCATAGATCTACATTTATCCTCGCTTAGAATCAAAACGCAGATGCCTTTTCACCACTAAGGACTAAGATGGAATGCCTCGTTTCCAGTAAAAAACAGTCTCCGGATCTCTACATTCACCATACGAAACACAGCATTATTATTTATACGCTGTTATATATTATATATACGCTGGTGTACCGTGAGACCGTGGTCCTTCCCCGGTTGAGCCGACCCATTCGTGCTACAACCATAATATAGCTGCAGTGTGGCTCTACCACGTATAAAAATTTGTTCACTTCCAAAGAGTTCCCAAAAACTACCAAATGTGTAAGGACTTATCAGTGTAGTATGCTGCTTCATGTTGATGTTTGTCAAAGAAAATTATAATTTCTAATTGAATAAAACTAAATTTACGGATTCTATCGCGTTTATTTAACTGATTTTACTTATTTTTTAATTCCCGACGTTTCGACGACATTGGGACGTCAAACATCTCAATCCACCCCGTGACCATGGGTGCTGTAAAGCACCCGAAACGTCGGGAATTAAAAATAAGTAAAATCAGTTAAATAAACGCGATAGAATCCGTAAATTTAGTTTTATTCAATGTGTAGTGTTCGCGTAAATTTAAGAAATCATTATATAATTTCTAATGTCGAAAAATAAAAAGATTTTATAAAAATTCTTCTAGTACCTTTGCAAATGATAAAGTCTCCTTTCTGATTTCCTTAACTGTCTCATTTCTTTTTTTTGCAGGCTGATTTTGTTCTGACAATTCTTTGTTAATTTTTTTGCTCCAATGTTTTTATCTGCGCTTCTAATTCATCGACTTTGCTCGCCTTTTTCTGCAATACTTTCATAGAAACCCGTAATTTACGTAATTCTGTTTCGGTATCAACAAACCTGTCCTTGAGCAAAGTGTACTCCCTTATTTGCTCATCTATTTTAAAGTTCATCTCAAATCGAAATTCTTGCAATTCTTGCAGTATTTTATGTTATCCATTTCTATAACTTCTTTTGGAATCATCCTATTGCCTCGGTCTAAGTTTACATAGCAAGGGGTAAAAGTTTTACCTATTCATTATATTCTAGTTACCTCGTACTGGTGTGTCCGAATTATCCCGCTTCGGTGCACTGCAAACACACTACGGGCATCTCCAATTGCACTTGTATTCTTCGGTAAATGCTGCGTATTTATCCTTCGTCATAGCCAAGCACTTAAGATGGTACAATTTTTTGCATCCATCTCTTGCACATTACATGTACGAAATGTCGTATATTACGGCATCGCAGCCGTTACATTTTCGACCCATTTATTTGAAAAATACGCTTTTTCCGCTATTAATTACGTTCAACCGATTACACGTCCGCTCGCTCGTGCTTACGCGACCGCGAATAGTCTTAGTCTTACCAGTAGACTACTGGGAAGAAAACTCCCCGTAGTCTTAATAGTAAGACTACATGGTCAGAGTACTGGGAATACCCCCATGGTTGCGCCAAAACGCACATTTAGTTGACTATATTAGCTGGCAGTATTTCCATCTTCTTCACTTCCGCTTCCTTCCTACACGGGCAATGACTAATAGAAGGCTAGATCCCAAATTATGAGTTTTGCTACACTTTCTTGTTTTTATATTCAGTTACTCCTAGAAAAGCTTAACGCGGTTTTTTTTATAAATACTGAAGTTTAATACGAAACGTGTGAAATAAAATTCAATATTTGTGCTTTGTAATGATTTATTTCTGTCAAAACTTAATTTACAATTTTGGTAGTTCTTATTTACGATAACGTATTCTAAAAGTAAACTAAACCGGTATTTATGGTATGGTATTTAAAGTTCATCTCAAATCGAAATTCTTGCAGTATTTTACTACTGTTATCCATTTCTATAACTTCTTTTGGAATCATCCTATTGCCTCGGTCTAAGTTTACATAGCAAGGGGTAAAAGTTTTCCCTATTCATTATATTCTAGTTACCTCGAACTGGTGTGGTCTGAATTATCCCGCTTCGGTGCACTGCAAACGTCGTTTCCAGTAAAAGACAGTCTCCGGATCTCTACATTCACCATACGAAACACAGCAGTTATTTATACGCTGTTATATATTATATATACGCTGGTGTTCCGTGAGACCGTGGTCCTTCCCCGGTTGAGCCGACCCATTCGTGCTACAACCATAATATAGCTAGCTTTAATGCTACACAGCAGACTGCAATAACAATTTGGATGCATAGAAATTTTAAAAAAAATAATGTCACTATTTCCGTGTATATGTTCTGTATATTAATTCATTCATTCATTTTCACAACAGCCTATAAAAAGTCCTACGTTGTACGTAGACCTTCCCTATTGATTGCCTCATAGCCTCGCCTAGCATAGCATTGCCTCAACTTTGCCAAAGTTGTCACGTTTGGCTGTCGTATTTACAGATATTTACGTGTAATACACAAGTATTTTTAATTAAGTAACTACCAACATATTTTTATTTTAGCTTACATCAAGTTTTTGTTATACACATAAGTCATCTTATAAATATAAAAGAATTTAAGAATTTATTTTTTACTATTACATTCATTTAATATAAAAAGATGTTCTGTACGACATACCTGGCTAGTAACCTTGTGCAGGTTATATATGTACAGAGCACGCCAGTTTTTGTCACAATCATATATTTAGAAATATAACAGCAAATTAATTGAAAAAAAAAATCCAGCTTCTTTGCAGGTGAAATCTACCTTCATTAAAAATTTGAGGAGTTGTTTAAGTTATCAAATAAAGTTTTAAGCATAGTTATTTTCACAGGAAATCTTGGTTGTCTCGGTTTGATAAGATCATAGCTTTGCCTCTCTTTTTGTAAAGGGTAATTAATTCCGCATTAATTTTTTTTAGCTTTCAGTTTTCTTTCATAACATCGGTTAGCTGCAGATTCTGTAAAATATCAGAATTTAATAATGATTAATTTTGTTACGACAGCCAGTTGCGTCAAGTTGCACGAGAATGTTTCCGATGATAAGGATAAATGGTCTCTCTGCCAAGTAAATGTGTACACATAAATAAATAACGCTCATATTGATGCAAGCAAGACGCAACCTTGTCTGCTTACATTAAAACTGTTTCTCTTTTGAACATATTAACGTTATGTAATTAGCTAGTATTCTAGTACCTTTTGGTTGAAAGAATGGAATGACCTGGACTAACCTTGAAAGTTCTAAACTCCTTAATGTGCGTACGTGTGTGTGTGTGTGATAAAAGTAGAAGATTATATAATACTAACTTTTTACCTGCAGCTTCGCTCGCGTGGGCTTTAAGTTAGCAATATTAATAAATGTGGGTTCGTGCCATATTTAACAAAATTTGATCACTATCAGAGTCACCTCTGTGTCTGTGTCTCTATATCTGTTTGTTAAATAATTTTTTTGAATTCTCAAAAACCATTGGACATATATCTGTATTTTGATTCGTAATCGGGGGTTGATGTAGATGTCTATGGGTCACAACAACCACCTAACATGTTCATTCTTAAGCAGGTGTACTGTGTATAAGAATGAAAATAGAAAACCTTATAATTAACACGCAACTTTCGTTCAACCATCTGCAGAAAAAATAAATGCACCTTAGTCCAAACTACAACATTGTAAGGAGAATTTGCTCAAAGCATGACACTTGGCTATTGATCATCGCAGTGCCAGACGTATCGCATCTATGACGCTGCGGTCATTCGCCGCACATACAGGTATTTGCACGATCTACGCGGCCAAAATTATTTTAATACTTAATTGGTATCTAAACAAGGTAAATAAACAAAAAAACATTTTTCAAAAAAAAACTATATTTTCAAAAAAAAAAAAACATATATTTAAAAAATATAATATTTAGATCGCTGTATTGGTACAAAGAAAGAAATATAATAATGCTAAGTTTCTTCGTCGCTCTCTGATGAATTTTCAGATACTATGTTGGATTCCGCAGATACATGGCTAAGGTTTCAGGCAAAAATGTTTCTGCTTTCCTTTTCTTTACAGTTCGCATGCTACTGAGCAAAGGATCTGAACTGAGCAGAAGGCGATTAAAAATATCCTGATTACAATCTTTTCTGGAAAATTTCCTCGCAAAATCTTGGCGGTAACATCTAAAATGTTTGTTGCGAGCCTCAACTGCTTCCTCGGAAAGCTGTTCCGATTGGTAATAATGCCTTTTCAATTATCACTGCGCCACGGACTAAAATCTTGTGCATTGTTGGCGTCATAGGATGCCAATCATATAGGTTCACGTAAATACGAGCAGTTTCTAAAGCATACCTTTCATATTTCACGGGATCATTTTTGAACCCGCTTGAAATCGCTTCCAATATGACTTTTAGTCTATAAATTAGCTCATAATTGATACCAGTTATTTCAGCGGCTAATTTGGGGTTCTCAAAGAACCTTCTGCTGGTATTTCCATCATTAGTATTTCCAATTTAAGCTGGATCGAAGATAGCCCCTTTCCCCACAGCCATAGCACCTAGGGCTGTATCCATTATTGCGGTCGCGATCTGTAGCTGCCGCAACCTCCCTGACGCGATGGGAGCGAAGATCCTGCCGAACGGCTTCCACCTTCAGTGCATGGGCCAAGGCGTCCTTAAGCTTCTCGTGGTGCCTGAGCCTCACAGCAGCTCTGACTTCAAGGTCGCGGATGCCGTCGATGAATGTCTGCACCAGGTTTCCTTCAATGACCGCAGGTACAGACTGGTATGCTTTTCAAACCATCTTCTCCACCTCAAGGGCCCACTGCTGCAGGTTTTCGTTGCTGCGTTGCACGCGATCTTTAAGCTGCGCACGAAAGACGTGTTCCAGGTGAGCGTCGCCATATCTCGCCTCCAATCTAAATATATCTCTCCTCAACGAGCTGCTCGTAGGTCACTTTCCTACCGAGAGCTTCCAACACAGTTAAGGCTTGGTCACGCAGGCCTAGGGTGAGTGCAGTCATGGCCTGACTTTTACTCCAGCCATTCGCCTCCATGACAGCCTCGAACTGGATTTTGTAGGCTGACCAGGAAGAAGTCCCGTCAAACGGCGGCACTTTGAATCCACGTAGCGAAGGTGTTGTAGCTACTGCGGGGGCTGTAATTCTCGTCCGTTGCGCAGGTGTAATTGAAGGCCGTGGAGGAAGGCGCACCATGTGTTCTGGTGTGCCTTACCTGGGAAGGAGAACGGGGAGGAATATTCCTCTCCCGAGGAGGTGCTGCCGTGGGGCGGCAGGCGCTGGTAGGGCCGCGGATGTGTGCGAAAGCGTCCCCGTGGCCCTGCCAATATGCGTCGAAGGTGGAACACCATGGGGTTTTAGTCGGTGCGAGTCCGACATAACCCGTCCTTGCCCCCGCGAGGCGGGTATGCGTAGGCATTTCCCCATGTAAAAAAAAGGGGGCTGTAATTCTATCTCCAAGTTTGAGTTCATCCAGCGTTTTCTTAACTTGGTTGATTTGGGTCTCAGCTTCCAACAGGCGGTTATCATGTTGAGCAACCTTATCCTTTACCTCCCTTATCTCTTTCCCGAAGGTAGCGTGAAGGTCCTTCATGAGAAGCATCTGCTCTTCCCTATCGCATTTGAGCTGCTCTTCTAAGTGACGAGCCTGTTCCTCCTGCTGCTCTTTCAACCGACGGGCCTGTTCCTCCTGTCCGCGCTTCAGCTGCTCTTCCAACCGACGGGCCTGTTCCTCCTGTCCGCGGGCCTGCTCCTGCAACATCACCATCAGAGCACCTAAGTCAGGTGCTGCAGATGCAGGAGCTACTGACGGGACGGCCTCCGTGGCCTGCGGCTGACACTCCGACGTTTGCGGCGTTGCACCACTAAATCGTCTCTGGTCCGTCTCCTGCTGGCGTTGACTTCGAGTAGGGAGATGGAGGCTCCATTTCGTCCTCAGGTAATAGGTAATAGGTAGTAAATAGTTAAGGTAATCTGCATGATTCTATCCCACTTCTGACACCCATTGTTACGAGCTTGAGGTTCGTGACAACAAAAACTGCCGATGGAATTACCAAAATTTACACTTTTATTATCGAACACAAATTAAAACTTAAAAGACACTAATAATTAATCACACTGATTCACTTTATTTCGCTCTGAAGCTTCGCTTTACTCGCCAAATTCAATACTGCCCCGAACGCATCTTGCAGCGGCTTTAAATACACCTTTTACACCGAAACATCCATAATATTCTAGTAAATACGGGCGCCTACCGACCAGATGCAGAAAGTTCAAGTGTGAGGCTTCTAGAAAGCTTAATTCTTCTGTTCGATACTAGATGGCGCTGTTGGTCGAAAGTTCAAGATTGACATTTTTTAGGAAGCCCTCCTCGCTCTGGTCCCCGACACTAGATGGCGCTAGTGCCAGGTACCTGACGTCAACTTAGGCGCGCAACATTATTATTAAATATAGATTATTACATAACACTTATTGAAAGTCATGTTTTATTTACTACAGATTACTCTGTCCTAGGAAGAATTTGCAAGAAACCCAGCAGGACTTTTTTTTAAAACATATTTCACTTTATAATCATTTAGTTTGTACACTTTTAAAAAATAAATTTTAAACCCTCAACCCCCAAGCGGTCGCACGCGACCGCGTCCATATTCCGTCAAATCCCTAGCGATCTCATGAGGTCGCACCCACCCACAGCACTTTAACCCATAAAAATTTATAATATAGAGACTACTTTTCTATGAAGAAGTTTGGCATTATATAATCAATATAAAATACTCTATCCTATAGTGCAATAAAAAAACTGTTATCTTATGAATATTTATTTATAATCGAGGTTTATTTCGTACGCCATTTTCGCGTGAATGTATTTTGTTGATTTTTGGATTTTTCTAGTGTTTTAGTATAGTGTTTTATTATAAAATTGTAATGAAAGTTTTTGTGTGAATATAATTTATTTATTTACGTAAATAATTTTGAGTATTATATAGAAATAATTGTGATTTTCACGCTGCCGACATTTGCTTGGTATGTTTTAATGGATTTAAGTGCTGTGGGTGGGTGCGGTCGCTTGCGAGCGCTCGGGATTTGCCGGGTGCAAGTGTTAGCGTTAATCGTCAATTTAATATTTCAACGTTTTCGATCAATAACAGTTTTGTTGTGGATTAAGTTAAAGCTTATTGATTTGTTAAGAATAAATTCGTATCTAAAATTACTTTTGTGTTTATTAAACTGGAATGACCATTTCTTCGTACTTTTTCCAGGCTTAGGATTGGCTGGGTATATACATTATTTATCATTTTTTTTTGTTTGTTTTTTTTCCTTTGTTCTATTTACAATTACATATCAAATCTCATAACTTGCAAAACGGCTTCCGTCTAATTTTACATTTCAAAATAGCAGTTTCTCTATTTTGCTGGTAGTTAGTCTTGTTCTTCTTTGATTTACAATTAGCCCCGATTTGGAGCACGTTCTTTCGCATGGCACTGATATTGCTAGTCGTAGTACATTTTTCTATGTAAATTTTGGCTAAGTAAGGATAAAACATTGTGAGTTCTCCATCATTCCAAAGAATTCTTCCAGTCACCGGTAGTATTTGTTCTTGGTAATATGTCGTCGGCCAAATAGATGTTCACTTCTTTTATTGCTATATTATTTGATTAAAAATATTCCGTGAGAAGAATTCATTCTAGTTCTTGTCAATTCATTTTGATTTGAAGTTTGGGTTAGTTTTGCAGTATCAAATTTGGATATTTCGGTGGCGACGAGCGTTCGTACTTTATCTTTTGTTTTGACAGCTACAACGTGGTCTGCGAATCCCTGCATCTGTGTCCAAGAAAGTACACAAACTAAATGTGCCACTTTGCTCTATCCCTTTGAATCTGTCTGATAAACCTGATTTTAATAATGAAACTATATCGTGGACATTTGATGTTTAATTTCCTTTCTCTCATATTTAATAATAACATTCTATCAGGCAGCGTGTCATTATTATAAGATAACACGCCGTCAAATATTTTTGGCCACTCTTCGAATGGTTCCAACACCTGACATAACTGTTGGTTCTGTCAGGTGTTCCAATCCATTTTTATTTTAATTCTTCCAAAGTGATCCTCGGCAAGTCTTTGCCTCAGACGAAATAAAAAGTTTTTATTTCGTCTGAGGTCTTTGCTAGTGTTTTAGTCTTTCTCTACGAGCATTTTTTTATGTGAGTCACAATTAGTTTTATATTGTCTTTGTCTTTGGCAGAGAAAACTTGTGTTTCTAAGTGCCACTGACATAATGTCCCAACCAGTAAAACTTAAACTTATAAAATAAACTAAACTTAAAAACACTTGTCCTCGACCGCGTAATGCAAAGAAAAGGATCGCAACGAATTTTAGTATTGAACGAAGCTCACGGATTGTTTACACACACTAAATACAAATTCTCAACAAATAACAAATTAACTTTCTTTACTTGCTCACGCTCACACACGCATGCACAAGACCGCGTCCGATGTGTTGACGTGGCGGTGTTCGGTATCCTCCGGAAGTAACGAATATTTCCGAAGGAGACTAAATTCACAGAAATGAATAAAATAATGTTGAAAAAAATGCGTTGAGTGCGTTGACGTAAATTGAAAGCTAATATTTTCAACCTATTTTTTCATTAATGAATAGTTAACACATTGATGAATGAAAAGCTGTTGAAAAAAACAGTTTATTGATTTAACGCCCACTTCTCGTCTGCTTCAGCCTTCAGTACTTAGTCAGTAATCTATGGGCTTCAGTCTAGCTTGCTACATATTTATTTATCTATGCTTCAGTCTGCTTACCGACAGCATACATAAAGCCCATGTCGCCTGGCTAACCGTAGTGCGCATTTGTCATCTCGCGAATATTAACTTCTTATAATTTGTTTTATACTATCGCTTTCTTCTCCTTCATTTTAATATACCTATTAACGTTTATATTGTGTCGTGTGGAACTTATATATATATATATATATATATATATATATATATATATATATATATATATATATATATATATATATATATATATATTGTATAGGTCCTGTAGATATCTTTCTACAGTGATTAAATGTTAACTGTCTTGTGTACGCTTGGACTCAATTAATTTTTACCAGATTGTGACCTACACATATTCTATTACACACACACACCATCCCGCTATACATCCAACACATGGTACCTACGACAGCAGGAGAACACTCCCACTGTCGTACCATGTGATCAGCCGTGGATTTTCATGGGCTGATGAAGTACATAATACTATCATAATTGGACAGTTCTATATACCTATAAGTATATCGAAATTAAAAATATATTTCACTTTTTGTAACCTGTTTTTTTTACGTATATGTCACGTTCTCTTAATTGCATCAAGTTGCTTCATTATAATTTCAACACATTAACATGTACTATATATTAAGCCTTTTAACCCGAATTGTAATTACACTTATTTCAAAAATACATTAAACATGTTTGCTATAATCCTGGTTTGCGCACAAGCATTCTTGGTTCAGGTAAATTTAGCGTCATAAATATATTTCCGTATTTCTTGTAAACGTGATATCTAAATTACAAAAAGTTATTTACATTAAGTACTATTATCTACACGTGCTTAAGTTGGAATTGGGGGCCATACGAAGAAAGTGAACTCATTGTTTTAAAGTGATTTATGTTTATATTTTAGACAATCTCTGCCTACTGCTTGGGCTCCGGATTCCTCTCGGAAGCTCCTCTGGCAGCCGCTACTCCCTGCGCCGCCACCTGTTACGGCTGTTACGGCGCCGGCTGCGGTCTAGCAGCCATCCCGACAGCCAGCGGGGGTGGTTTCTCTGTCTCTAGTTTTTCCCCAATCCCGCCCGTTGGTGTATCCGTTCTCTCTAAGAACGAGATCGGAGGTATCTTGTCTATCTCACGGCTGCGGCAACGGTGCTGTGGGAATAGTAAGCGAAGATATCGCCCCGGCTTGGGGCTACCTTGCCGCTACAGGTTTGGACTACGGCCAAAGCCTTGCTGCACGAATCAGTTACAGTCCCGCTATCGCTGGACGTGCCTTCAGCCTTCTGTCTTCGTGTCTGGCTGCAGTTGCGGTGTCTACTAAAAAATCGTCCCCTAGAAAATAAAAATATTGAAATAGTTTTGATTTGTTTTATTAATCACCAGTTATTACTACGGTAAGTTTAATTGTATTGACATCGCAGTACCAGATGTCTCACACTTTTGACGCTTATCGCGTAAACTATATATATATATATATATATATATATATATATATATATATATATATATATATATATATCGCTAACGGTCGGAAGGCGTCACATGTTTTGGCACATCCCATAGTCGTGGCTTACTACCACCTTCATGCATTCGTTCATTACAGCCCTTTACAAGTCCACTGCTGAACATACGCTTCCGCCAAGGAATGCCTCAAAGTAAGGTCCTGAGCCATCTGCATTCATCGATTTCCGGCATGTTTTATCAGGTTGTCACTCCAGCAAAGGGGGGGGTGCCTTTCACTTCGCACCGGTACGAGGCTGCCACTCAAGAACCAGTATATGTTCAGCAGTGGACTTGTGAAGGGATGTAACGATAATAATGATAATGAGCCGATACTACTCTCTCTCCACGACCACGGTGCGGTTCAATAAAATGGTTTAGTAGATACTGTATCCGCAGCCGCCGAAGAGACGTCCAGCGATAGCGGGACCGTAACCGATTTCTGCAGCAAGGCCTGGTCCGTACGCTAAGCCAGCGGCTGCAGGGTAGCACCAAGCAGGAGCGATATCTTTGCTCACTATTCCTACGGCACCGTTACCGCAGAGGTAAGAGACTGCACCAGTACCAACAGTTGGAAGGACGTCCTCCAGACCAACGGTACCCAAGAATGGCAACACCATCTACAGACAAGATACCTGCAATCTCGTTCTCAGAGAGCATGGATACACCAACGGGTGGAATGGGAAAGCACTGGAGACAGGGAAACCACCCACCCCCACTGGCGGCAGCTAGATCGCAGCCGACACCGTAATCAGCCCAGCCTAAACCTCCGCAAGGAAGCGGCGGCTGTGAAAGCGCTGGTAGCAGCGGCTGCCAGAAGAGCTTCGTAGGCCAGTCTGAAGCCCAGGCAGTAGGCAGAGATCGTCTCATTAATTAAAAAAAAAATCATAATTATGACAAATAATTGCGTCATATTGGGTGCGTTTGGAAGGAAAAAGCGCTAGCAAGCGCTTGTAAGCAAAATGGCGATCGTAAGCGGTAAGCGCTGTCAAATCGTAAGTAGCTATTTTCCTCTAGGCCACGAAGTTAGTTTTAACCGGGGAACCTAACCTAATTTAAATATATGTTTGTAAAGTATTCATATTAAAAACTTACAAATCATGAATTTTTAATAACATGTATAATATGTTTATTCATGTCATTTATTACTTAAAACTAATATTGCACAAAACAACTTATAAACTCTACTTCAAAACAAACAAATTAAATAAGCAAAATGGCGGATTGTGTCAGCGCTCGTGTCCAGGCCGAAAACTGTTTAGTTTCGCCATTTTGCTTATAAGCGCTTGCTAGCGCTTTTTTCTGCCAAACGCACCCATTGTTTGAAGGTTATATTCTACTCGTTCTACTTCACTGAATTACAAGCTGAAAAAATCGATATCTTTTATTTCTGTAGTTCACACACAATGTTATGATAAAATGCTTGAACGCAGAAAATGATGATAGTTTCGGAAAACATGTTTTCTACGTTAAATAAAAACAAGTTTGAATATCTTTTAAATGGTGCAAAGTAATGACTGAAAGCATTGGGTTTGTAGGTTTTGAAATGATTTTGAAATAACTTCAATATTAGTAAATATTGTCGTTTTTTAAAACGTGGGTTTTCTTAGGACTGTCAAGTGATATAATAAAAATGAAAATAAACTTTAAACATGCATAAAAACGCAGTGACGTGTATATTATGGACGCCACACACGGTCAGTTAAAATGATCAGTTGAACTGACGAACATCCAAAAACTGACCGTGAGTGTGGAATCGTAAGTTGAAATTTTCAACTGACGACAACCCACGGATTTTTTCGATCCCACTGTCAGTTGAAACTGCTCAGTCGAACTGACGTAAATCCAAAAACTGATCGTGAGTGCGAAATCTTAAGTTGTTTTTAAATGATGGCACTAAACGTAAATAAAGAAAACTAAACTAAATATAGTGTACCTATATTTAGTTTAGTTAATATGTGTTATGTAACCTAATACAATACAAAAAAATTATTTTATAAAACTCAACATATTTGATTATCAAACAAATTTAATAATTATTTTATTAATTCTAGACTTTATCTTTAAAAAAAACATTATCCCCACACTAGGATTTTCTCCCGTATCGTGGAGACAGTTTAACAAGCATAATTTGCACAAGGATAAACATCCAGACTCGGAACAATTATTTGCAGACCATACAAATACTTGTTCCGCGCGAGATTCGAACCTGCGGCCCCCAGCGCAGAAACTCATCGCTAAGCCACTGCGCCACGGAGCTTGTTTATTTTATCATTTTTGTACAATCTTATGCTGGGGCCACACTAACGAGGAATGCCGTTAATTATCGCGTTGATGGACGTTGAATGTAGGTGTGGCCACGACTTAACGCGTTAATTTGACAATGATATTAACAATGCGTTTGGCGATAACTCGAGTAGTGGTAAATCAAAGAGATTAACGCATGAATTAACACATTGAAACGGCCACACTACGTTTGTCTGACTGCACGATGAGCGCAACAGGATCGCACATATGGCTATGATGGAGCGGAATAATAAAAAAGTTATTACGTTTCTTAAGATCCTGCAAACAGAGCCATATTTGTGGGATCCGAGACTCAATTTTTAAGAATAGTACAGCGCAACATGATGCTTTGCCACGCATATCCAATTATTATCTTTTAATACGAAGAACGTGCTGTTTTCGAGAGTCATTACGAATCGTCTCGCACGCAGACTTGACGACTTCCAGCCTCCCGAACAAGCCGGTTTCCGAAAAGGCTTCAGTACCATAGACCACATACATACCCTGCGGCAGATTGTACAGAAGACTGAAGAGTACAATCTGCCACTTTGCCTGGCGTATGTGGACTATGAGAAAGCCTTTGATTCCGTCGAAATTTGGGCGGTGCTACAGTCCCTTCAGCGGTGCCAAGTTGACTGTCGGTATATCGAAGTGCTGAAGTGTTTGTACAGTAGGGCTACGATGGCTATCCGAGTAAAGAACCAGAGCTCGAAACCTATCCAACTGCAGAGAGGTGTAAGACAGGGTGACGTTATATCCCCGAAACTCTTCACCGCTGCATTGGAAGACGTTTTCAAGCTACTGGACTGGAAAGGATACGGTATTGACATCAATGGCGAGTACATCACTCACCTTCGATTTGCCGACGATATAGTCCTTATGGCAGAATCGCTGGAGGACTTAAGCACTATGCTCAATGACCTCAATAGTGCCTCCCAACGGATAGGTCTTAAGATGAACATGGACAAAACAAAGATCATGTTCAATGTCCATGTCACACCTATGCCGGTAGTTGTTGGGAGCACTATGCTCGAAGTTGTTGACGAATACGTTTACCTGGGACAAATAGTCCGACTAGGTAAGTCCAACTTCGACCGAGAGGTCAATCGACGGATTCAACTCGGCTGGGCAGCGTTCGGGAAATTACGGCATATCTTTTCGTCAGGTATACCTCAATCTCTAAAAACTAGATTGTACAACCAGTGCGTGTTGCCAGTGATGACTTACGGATCTGAGACGTGGTCCTTCACTGCTGGCCGTATGAGGACGCTTAAGGTCGCTCAGCGAGCTATGGAGAGGGCTATGCTCGGAGTTTCTCTGCGTGATAGACTCAGAAATGAGGATATCCGCAGTAAAACCAGAGTGACCGACATAGCCCAACGGATTAGTAAGCTGAAGTGGCAATGGGCCGGCCATATAGCTCGAAGAACCGATAACCGATGGGGAAGAAAGGTTCTCGAGTGGCAGCTTCGTACCGCTAAGCGTAGTGTAGGGCGACCCCCGGCGACTAGATAAAGTGACGACCTGGTAAGACATGCAGGAAGTCGATGGATGCAGGTGGCTCAGGACCGTGCTTTGTGGCATTACTTGGGGGAGGCCTATGTTCAGCAGTGGACTTGTGAAGGGCTGTAATGATGATGATGATGAATACGAAGAATTAGAAAGGCGAAGGAAAACCTATTGGGTTTTTATAGAACCATTTTTAACAAATATAAAAAGTCTTCAAGGAACATTAACGCCAACTTTAACGCCGTTCAATGGCATTGAAATTTAATGACGTGGAGCGTTCAAATGTAGCCAACTTTATCGCGTTACATTTGTGCGTATGCCTATAAGGCATTGACGTTTCCCGATAGTGTAGCACCAGCATTTACGCGTTCGCTCGATGATCGACGCAGACACGGTAATATTATCTATACAGTATTGTAACTCGGCCGTATCTCTCAATTAAATGCCTACAGCCGCGTGGTACGTAAACATGCGATAGGGCTGCCTGCCTCCAGCATTTTTACATTTGCCTAGTTTGTGTTTCCAGTTAGTTTTATGATTGTAAATATACTTTTTTATATAAACAAATATAAAAAAATGTAAATCTATAAAGGTTTCTATATTACATGATATGTTCAAAACTTGTTTATATATATTAGTAAATTTACAAGCTGTAGATTCTGTTTCAATAAAAAAATAGGTATTTGTGAATTGAATAGGAAGTGTTCAATAACAATGCGTGTCATTTTTTGATTGGTAGATTTAATTAAAAAACCATGTTTATGTTTGAACAACAAATCGGTGTTATAAATTTGCGACCAAAAAATATTTGCGCCTCGGCTGAGACTTACGAAATGCTTTACTATTAAATTTGTAAATATAAAAAATCCGCATTCTAATATAAAGCTTATTTAAAAATTGTTTTGGGAAACATGGACAAGGTGGATAAAATGAATATCTTTTACTTGGTTATAGATACCTGCAGCTACTTTACAATTTATATGTTTGATTTTAAATGAAGTTCGGATTTATTATGTCTTTATTTTTATTCTATTATTTATTTCCTCCAAATAAATTACAAAAATCTATGAAACATTACTTTACTTTGTGTTTTGGCGGGAACTAGACCGTCGATAGATTTTTTGCTTCTGTTTTATCGCTTAAACAATGGTTTGAAGTGTATATTCATTCGTAAAAGTGATACGATTTTGTGATTTAAGTGTCTGTGCGTGTAAACAATTAGAGAAAACGACGAAACAAGTGCTTCGATGTTAATATAAACCTCAAGTTATTTTGATCGGTTAGGCGTCTTATCAACTTGAGTTACTGTCGTCATCAGCTGTCTGCTGGGTAGACAGTTTAATCCCGTTCTATGTAAATAGCTGTTAAATATATGATTTCTTCAGCTACATCTGTAGCACCTGTGATTCTAAACATATTTAACAGCAGAACATATAAAACAACGGGTATTTTTTAAAACTATTACGGAAAAATATCGGTACACATAATCGTCATATTTAAATTAAACAATGGGTGCGTTTGGCAGAAAAAAGCGCTAGCAAGCGCTTGTAAGCAAAATGGCGATCGTAAGCGGTAAGCGCTGTCAAATCGTAAGTAGCTATTTTCCTCCAGGACACGATGTTAGTTTTAACCGGGGAACCTAACCTAATTTAAATATATGTTTGTAAAGTATACATATTAAAAACTTACCAATCATGAATTTTAATAACATGTATATGTTTATTCATGTCATTATATTACTTAAAACTAATATTGCACAAAATAACTTATAAACTCTACTTCAAAACAAGCAAATTAAATAAGCAAAATGGCGGATTGTGTCAGCGCTATTGAAGTAGCAATAGTGTCCTGGCCGAAAACTATTTCAGCGCTTATAAGCGCTTGCTAGCGCTTTTTTCTGCCAAACGCACCCAATAATTAGTACGAACTATAATCTAACATTTTCATACATTTATAATTTAATTTGCTTAATAAATATAATAAATGAACTAAACTAAAATGACTTACGGTTGTTTTTTTTAAATAAAGCCGATATATCGATATTTTTTTGGATTTTTAAATCTCCGATATTGACTTACTGTATATTAACTTACGATATATAAAACTCCGGCATTGATATATTTATAATTATCGATATATCAAAAATAAAAAATATCACAGTCCTAGTTTGGACTGATCAGTTGGAATGATCAGTTAAACTGATCGTGTGTGGAAATTTTTTTGGCTTGAATCCGTTATGCCCCATTTACATTCAGCCCGTTTGGGCAGGGAAGTGAGCAGGGCAGTGAGCAGGGCAGTATGTAAACAGGCTACTCGCGCTGACACTGCCGCTGCCGCTGCCACTGCCCGACGATCGCTCAAATGTCGGTTTTTCGTGCGGAAGTCAAAGGACGGGCAGCGCGAGCGGCAGTGAGTGTTCACATTCAGCTCCATCGCTCACTTCGCGTTCGCGCCAAGCGCCTGGATGAACGGACGTGCGTGCCGTCTTGTTATTAAATAAGTACGATCTACCAAAATGCCTTTCGAGTGGAATAATGAAAATACAATAAAGTCTTTAGAACTTCTGGAATCAGAAAAAACTATGGGATTTCAACGATAAAAACCACAATTCATCATCTCTACGAATACGAACTTTCTTTTTGAGATAACATTGTACCTATGTACATAATTAATTATAAATTCGTCAAATTTATTATTTTAATATAAAATTTAGTTTAAGGAATTAATGAACATTGACATTTTATTTCTAAAAACGATTAGTAACTCATATTGACTATTTATTTATTAAAATGTAATATAAGTTAAATGGTAATATTTGCATGCCTGAGATTTTTAAATTATAATTTTATTGCAATTAAAATTATGAATTAATTTATACTGTAGTGTAATTATTAAAATAATAATAGCTTAACTAATCTCATATAATATTTAATATTATTTATGTAACAATAATGTAATAATTCAATTAATAATTTAGGAACAATTTATTGTATAAGAATTCAAATAGAGTGGATCTGTATAAGTATTTCATTAATACATAATATTTTAATTCAAAAAGAATGTTTGCACCTAACTTTTAAGCAATGCAATAATTTTAAAATATAACATTGGGTTTGTGTAATTAGCTGTATTTCATATCATTTTTGCATGCCAATTATGGCAAAACATGTCAGTTCCACGTCATTGATCATCTTATGTACCATGTTTTTAAGCTAATAAATTTTCTATCTATATATCTATCTTCTTTTGAACTTGATATCTTTTTAAATTATTAACATAATTTTGTATTGCAAGAAGACACAGCGCGGACGCTGTAATTATTTCGACGTCTGCCATAGTCGAAAGCCGAAAGCGATGTGAGTGGTAGGGCAGAGTGTGAATACACACTTCCCGCGATCCTGCTACGGCAGTATTTAGGGAAGTATTGCGGTCAGCGCGAGGAGCAGTGGCAGTGGCTGAATGTAAATGGGGCTTTAGAACTGATATCAGTTCGACTGATGACTTTAACTGACCGTGTGTGGCCACCATTAGACTCAAATAAAAGTTATACACAGGTTCGACTGAGGCCTTGCTCCTGAACATTTTTAGTTACTGTGTATCAGGAAAATACTCATAGAGAAAATTTTAAAGAAATAAACTTAATAAACATATTAACTTTGGCATCGCAATAGATTTATGAAAATGTAATGTATGTAACTACATAAAAACAGCTTTCATAAGAATAAAGATGTTCATACTATATACTAGAAACATACATAAGCTTGTAATACCAGTTACTAGACACCACAGAATTAGTACCTAATTAATTTATGGGGCAATGTACCTTTTTACAACAAAATTCCAGAAAATTTACAAAATTTGTCATTAAACAAGTTTAAATGTTTTATTACGGAAAAATTGTACAAAATATGTAATAACCCTTATTATATTATAAAAAACTACGTAAAAAGAAAATAACCCCTGAGAATTAGGTAATCGCCACCATGCTGGTTCTATAAAAATTCATTCAAAAATTGTACAAAATAAATTTATTGTAAATTGAAATATGTTTAGAAAAGTATTAGCTGGGTTTTTTGCTGGTTCTTCCCAGGCTGGAGGGTTTTTTCAAACCAGTGATAAATAAAAAAAATCTATAAGTATTATACAACAATCTATATTGAATAAAAAAGTCCCATAATTTATGTAAAAACAATATTAATTTAATCAAATGAATTATGTATATAAAAAAATTAGAAAAAAAAACTATACCTAATAAAGAAAAACAGCGTGTAGGAGACTCGCAGCAATATCGTGCCAAAACGTTGTCTGCTAACCTATGAATCTAACCTACTTATAAGCTTTTTATTTTTCTCAGTTTACACATGTTATTAAAAATTTACAAATAGAAATCATCACAAACTTAACTTAGAAACATACTTAAATAGCCTGTGACTCAGCTATGTGGTGGTTTTAGGTCAGCGCTGGTATTCTGCCTACATAGTCAGTGATCTATGATTCTGCCACAGCCGGCTATTTTAAAAAACACAGTATATTATCCTAATTTTGGCATTGACGTAATACAACTAAAGAATAGACTAAAATGTTTATTCATATGTGCAATGCAAATTTAGTAAGTAGTAGGTAAAGGAGACAATCGCCTCTGGGCCTACCAGAAACTTCAACGACTCTCAATGGTATTAGTAAGAATTAAGTCTGTAGTTATATATAATATTTCATACCTGCCTCCAACTTTTGTTGTTCAAGTAACCACACTTTACATTTCTTTCTAAATAAATTAGTATTTACCACCTCCTGCAAAGGAGGAGGTATATTGTTCCAAATTTTGGAGGCAGCATATTTGAAACATCCTTTTGCTTTAACACACTTATAAGTTGGAAGTATATATAATAGTTTACCCCTTCATCTCAAACGTGTTAGTCGACATTTTGGAGATAAAAATAATGAGGACATTGCGAATTATTTAATAAGTGTACGAAACAAGCATATTTTAATTTTCTAGTGTAACTCATACTTAAAATATTATTTTTGAGGAGATAAGGAGTTATGTGGTTAGTTCTAGGTATGTCAAAACAATTGCGCATACACGCATTTTGAAATCTTTGTATTCTCCCTATGGTTTTCTGTGAGAGGCAAGGACCATATACCAAGTCGCAATAATGCAAATGTGACAAGACAAGACTATTACAAAGACGGAGCCGGATGTTTGGTTTCAGAAAAGAACGAATTTTGTAAAGAGATTTCAAAGACCCAAAACATTTTCCTATTTTTTGTTGTACGTGCTGTACAAACGTTAAACCTTCATCCATATTAAGGCCCAAGTTAAGAATGCAATTATTTCTAAGAATGGTTGTGTCATTGATCATGACAGTTGGGTCAATTTTTTTGATAGATGCAACCTAATGACGTGTACCCATAATTATACTTACATGTACTTTTTTTTGGATTCAGAAGCAAGCCATGAGACTTTGACCAATACTCTATTAATTTTAGATCATTATTTAAGCTGGTAACCGCTGTTGTAATGCTGTCGTTTGTTGGTGACATATGGACGTACAATTGAGTGTCATCGGCATAAAGGTGATATTTGGAGTGCTAAACTACGTTTTTTATGTCTGTTGTGTAAGGCGAAGAGTGTTGGGCCAAGAATGGAACCTTGAATAACGCCTTTAGAAATTGATAGGGGCTACGAAATATTAATATTATCTTCAGTATTGGTGAATTTTACTTTTTGACTCCGCCCGTAGAAGTATGATTGAAACCACGAACATGCCGTTTCGGAAAAATCAAAGATTTTTAATTTTGCCAGTAAAAGTGGTATATAAACGTAGTCGAAAGCTCGAGAAAAATCAAGTAGCACTAGAATGGTACCTTGTCCATTATCAGCGGCGGAAAATATCATCCATATGTGTTAATGCTGTAGTTGTGCAAAATTTTTGCCGGAAACCTGATTGGAAGATTGGAAGACCGGAAGAATGGCAGTATTTTTAAGATAGCTAGTAATTTGTGACTGTGCACACTTCTCAACTATTTTTGACAAGGCAGGCAATATACTTATTGGCCTGAGGTCATCAAAGCTGTCTATTTTCTGTTTCTTAGGTATAGGTATGATCAATGAGCACTTCCAAACATCGGCAAATACTCCTTCTAACAATGATTTATTAACGATGGCTTCAATGGCAACTAAAGAGTATGGTAATGTAAGCTTAATCATATTCATGCAAATTTCATCACATCCTTTAGAGTTAGAAGAAAAGGAATTAATAATCTTCTGTAGCTCTGATGCACTCACTCTATTAAAATTGAACTCCGATAAGTTACTCCTACGAATACTTTCAAAATTTTGGAACTGTTTTAAGTCAACCGTCAACACAGGAACACTATTTATGAAATGTGTATTAAGTTTTGTGGACCAAAAGATGTTCAGGAATTGATTTACTAGAACCGTTCTTAATTGTTTTATTAATGTGCCGCCCCATTAAAGACGGATTATTAATATTATTATTTACAAATTGGGTAAAATATGCCTGTTTCTCAACACGAACAGCACAATTATATATGTTGCGCATGTCCTGATAAAATTTAATAGCTGATTCGGAATTACATTTTTTAGCTTTCCGGCAAGCTTTATTAGGAATATTTCTCGTATTATATTATCACATATATATAGTATTATATATCATTAAGTTCATTATACAATGGTGTATGTAACAGTATGAGTTCCCAAGGAGTGAATGCAGATGCTTTCTTAATATATTCGGCATTATCTGTCAGTGGTCACCTCGGGGTTTTCTATTCGGAACACTAATAGGAAATGTCGCTATTACTAGTCCATGATCACTTAAGTCATCATTATGTACAACATCTACCGATGTGGGCTGCAAATTAACTCTAATAAACATGACATCAATAAGTGTCGAAGTATGAGGCGTTATACGAGTCGGTAAATTAACAATTTGATGTAGCTTGAGTTGTAAGAGCTTGAGTTAGTAAGAACTTCGAAACACTTAGGTAGAGTTACATGACTGTTATGATCTATACAGTTTATATTAATATCACCGACAATAAATACATGCTCGTAATTAGATCCAAATATTGACAAAGATTCGTCAAGAGCATCGATTGCGATATCTTGACTTACAAGCTCAGGTCGATAAGCAATTCCAATTAATAAACTATGTCGCTTAATTTTAATATCAATCCATAATTGTTCAAGTATGGAATCGGGATGATTAAGTTGTTTTACACGTAAATTCGACCTCACATATACATCCACATCGCCACCACGGCCACAACGAGGCTTATGCATGAGAGTATAGCCAGGAATAGCATAAGCACCAATATCAGAGTCAGTTTTTAGCCATGTCTCTGTTAGACAAACGACATCAAAGTTAGCCAACTGAAATGAGGCTTCAAGTTCATCCCAACCCGTATTAAGCGAATGAACATTTAACAACCCCATGATAAACTGTCTATTTTTGTTTTGTGAATTGAATTCTGTCATCTTTATGCACGCGACATTGATAGTGACTTTATTGACTACTTTAACTATTTAGTGACTATTTTATTGTATTCAAAATAACTATAATAGTTTCAATTAGTTGAAATAATATTAATGTACGAATATTCAACAACTGAGTTCTTTCTGATCAGCTCGATTCCCTGTCGCTGCGAAGAATTGCATTTTCTATCGCATTTACCATGAAAAAGCTCGGAGAAACATCAATTCCACCAACGCACATCCCAACAAAATTCCTTATACCGCCCACACCACCTGGATCCTTGACGGTTCACTACTGTGCGATTTACTAGGAGTTTTCTTCCTCGCACGCTTTCTTTATGTCGGCAATGTACCTGCAATTCCTGGTGTTGAAAGTTGTTCGCGGGCGGCGGTCGACACTTTCCATCAGGTGAGTCGCATGCTCATTTGCCTTCTTTTTTCTAAAAAAAACAGAAGATAGGCAGCAGCAGCTTGTGTGGCAGCAGGGGAATGTAGGGTATTATGGCAAAATCTTCCTTATGAGGCAATCTATCGAGTGATCTGGATTCAACTGTGCACTTTTATAGACTTTATTAGATAGTTATTTTTCAAATAGTAGCCAAACTTAAGTTAAAATATATATATATATATATATATATATATATATATATAATGAATGATAAACCGTTATTGCAATTTTTGAAAATACGAGTAAACAAGCTAATGGGCAACAACGTTTTACCTACCGATCGACGCTTACGAATGTATGCATCTTCATCATTGTCCTAACTTATTCTGAACCTTCTCTGCAAACTTGGACGGTAATTGCAAAATAACCCTGTATATAGAAAATAAAACGAAATGTTTACCAATAAATGTTAAATGTATTTTTTTAGCTTTAAATTTGATTGAAAATAATGATATATAAAATTGTTATTGGCTATTTCAGTACAGGTAGACACCGTTGCAAACGCAACCGCAGTTTCCGCCGAAACTTCCAGCAATAGAAACAACATCGCCGGCTGGGACTTCACCTCCAAATCTGATATCGCCAAGAATCGGAACCTGACCAGTTAGAAAAGTGGTACCAGCGACACCCACCTCGCCAGCGACCGCAACGTCGCCGATGCCTGCACCTCCATAAGCGGGGCCAGCGATACCAGCAGGGCCAGCGAGACCGTATCCAAGACCGAGTCCAGGTCCGTAAGCCAATTCATTAGCTAAAGCGGTTCCACACCCGGCACCGTATTTAGCAGCAAATCCAGGAGCGTATCCCAAGCCAAGTCCACAAGGCACACATTCTGATAAAGAATGAAATCCTTGTTAGCTTTACAAATAATGCCTTAAGCGAATACATTTTGAGCTTTAGGAAAAAAGAAAACGCTTAACGGCCTTACCATACCTACTACCTCCTTTCTATTTTCTTTATCAGCCCAAAATAGTCCACAGCTGGAAAAGCGATGGCAGTACCAGTCTCTTATCTTTACGCAATTTCCCTTTGCCATGTATTTTTTCTAAAAAGGAAATAATTTTGCTAACCAATCTAGGTTATTAAAAATGACTTGTATTAGGAGTTACGACTGATTCACGACAATAGGCGAACGGCGAATTCAAACCCATGACTTTTTGAATTCTCGCTCCGCATTTCCTACCATTAGGCTACTGCAGCTCTAAATTTTACATAGCTTTACTACTTATTTTACAAAATGGGTTATAAAAAAATATAACAGCGGAATTTTACCTGGATCAAGCAAGCTTGAACGCAGAATAACAAGAAGGTAAAAGCAGACATGTTAATGAAGTGAAGTCCTCAGTGATTCTTTATTTTTCAACACAAAATAATAAGCTTTTGTACTTAAAACTGTATCTATTCTCTGGTTAAACGTAACGTGGTAAACTTTCGTAACATGAAATAAAACGTGCGCTTTTTTGATAAACATTGTGTTGCAAATAAATTATCGAAAAAAAAATTATAATATAATATAAAAATATATATATATATATATATATACATATACATAGTCATGGATTCGACCCCACACAGAGTGATACAAGTACGTGCATAAATGCTATTGCTGACTTTGCACCCTGTGTGTGGCCTATATCGCGTCACTTGAGTAAGCAAATGTAATATAGTCTGCATGAAAGATGTATTAGAATAAGTTTGCCATTGTTGAAGTACATGAGCTTCTGTACGGACATCTCTTAGTTTTATTTTAGTTTTTAAAAACGCCTCCACCGCTCGATCTCGCTCGAGCTCGATCATCGGATGAAGTCAAACACTATATTAGAACAAAAAACGAAGACCCTATCTATATCAAACCCTATAGGCAACCTCCCGATCAAACACATGAAATTAAAAGCCAGGTGCAGAAACTATTAAATGATAATGTGATTCAGGAATCCTTTTCCCCTTGGTCAGCCCCAGTCTATTTAGTTCCCAAAAAGAGAGACGCATCTGGTGAAATGAATAGGGTGGTTATCGATTACAGAAGTCTAAACGACGTAACTGTGGACGATAAGGACCCTTTTACCCAATATCACTGTCATTTTTGACAAACTGGGTAAAAGTACTTACTTTTCAACCTTGGACTTAGCTAGTGGATACCACCAAATTGAGATCAACGAATCAGATAGACAGGAAACGGCATTCAGCACATGGAACGGACACTATGAATTCCTTCGAATGCCCTTTAGCCTGAAGACAGCTCCAGCCACCTTCCAAAGAGCCATGGATAATATCCTAAGAGGCTTACAAGGAATTCATTGCCTTGTCTATCTTGATGACATAACTATTTTCTCGAGTAGCCTCCAGGAGCATTTACAAAAATTAAGGACAGTTTTGACAGATTGAGATCGTCTAATATAAAAATACAACTTGACAAATCAGAATTCTTGAGAAAAGAAGTGCTATACCTAGGGCACGTTATTACTAAAGACGGACTTAAACCAAACGATGATAAGATTCAGGCTGTATTAAGCTACCCGTTTTCAAGGACGACTACCGAGATCAAAGAGTTTCCTAGGATTGATTGGTTATTACAGACGCTTTGTAAAAGACTTCGCCAAAATCACTCAGCCCCTTACAGCATGCCTAAAGAAAAGAAATAAAATTGTAATAGATCAAAAATATATTGATGCGTTTCAGAAGTGTAAGGAGCTTCTGACTAATGCACCTTTACTCCAATACCCAGACCCAGACAAACCTTATGTTTTAACTACAGATGCTTCTACTGTTGCTTTAGGTGCGGTCTTATCGCAGGGGACAATAGGATCCGATAAGTCCATTGCCTACGCCAGTAGAATTCTCAGCGACACTGAGACCAGATATAGTACAATAGAGCGTGAACTACTCGCCATAATATGGGCCGTGAAACATTTTAGACCATACCTTTACGGGCGTAAGTTCACCATATATACTGACCATAGACCACTAGTTTGGCTTTATTCACTCAAAGAACCGAACAGTAAATTAACCCGTTGGCGTTTACGTCTTGCACCTTTACTCCAATACCCAGACCCAGACAAACCTTAAGTTTTAACTACAGATGCTTCTACTGTTGCTTTATCATCATCATTATCATTACAGCCCTTCACAAGTCCACTGCTGAACATAGGCCTCCCCCAAGTAACGCCACAAAGCACGGTCCTGAGCCACCTGCATCCATCGACTTCCTGCATGTCTTACCAGGTCGTCACTCCATCTAGTGGAGGGTCGCCCTACACTACGCCTACCGGTACGAGGCTGCCACTCGAGAACCTTTCTTCCCCATCGGTTATCGGTTCTTCGAGCTATATGGCCGGCCCATTGCCACTTCAGCTTACTAATCCGTTCGGCTATGTCGGTCACTCTGGTTCTACTGCGGATATCCTCTTTTCTGAGTCTATCACGCAGAGAAACTCCGAGCATAGCCCTCTCCATAGCTCGCTGAGCGACTTTGAGCGTCCTCATACGGCCAGCGGTGAAGGACCACGTC
The DNA here is from genome assembly GCA_907164705.1 of Parnassius apollo. Lineage (NCBI taxonomy): Eukaryota > Metazoa > Arthropoda > Insecta > Lepidoptera > Papilionidae > Parnassius > Parnassius apollo. The sequence goes on from CAJQZP010000935.1 coordinate 7,601,017, forward strand.
TCTGATCCGTAAGTCATCACTGGCAACACGCACTGGTTGTACACTTTAGTTTTCAGAGATTGAGGTATACCTGACGTGAAGATGTGTCGTAATTTCCCGAACGCTGCCCAGCCGACTTGAATCCGTCGATTGACCTCTCGGTCGAAGTTGGACTTACCTAGTCGGACTATTTGTCCCAGGTAAACGTACTCGTCAACAACTTCGAGCATAGTGCTCCCAACAACTACCGGCATAGGTGTAGCATGGACATTAAACATGATCTTTGTTTTGTCCATGTTCATCTTAAGACCTATCCGTTGGGAGACACCATTGAGGTTATTGAGCATAGTGCTAAGGTCCTCCAGCGATTCTGCCATAAGGACTATATCGTCGGCAAATCGAAGGTGAGTGATGTACTCGCCATTGATGTTAATACCGTATCCTTTCCAGTCCAATAGCTTGAAAACGTCTTCCAACGCAGCGGTGAAGAGTTTCGGGGATATAACGTCACCCTGTCTTACACCTCTCTGCAGATGGATACGCTTCGAACTCTGGTTCTGTACTCGGATAGCCATCGTAGCCCTACTGTACAAACACTTCAGCACTTCGATATACCGACAGTCAACTTGGCACCGCTGAAGGGACTGTAGCACCGCCCAAATTTCGACGGAATCAAAGGCTTTTTCATAGTCCACATACGCCAGGCAAAGTGGCAGATTGTACTCCTCGGTCTTCTGTACAATCTGCCGCAGGGTATGTATGTGGTCTATGGTACTAAAGCCTTTTCGGAAACCGGCTTGTTCAGGAGGCTGGAAGTCGTCGAGTCTGCGTGCGAGACGATTCGTAATGACTCTCGAAAACAGCACGTAGACGCGGCTCAGAAGGGAAATCGGTCTGTAAATCTTCAAGAGTGCGTTGTCGCCTTTCTTAAAGAACAAGACCACCGCACTTCTGCTCCACGCCTCCGGAGTAGTGCCACCATGGAGGACGGAATTGAAGAGCTTCTGAAGGACTTCAAGTACCGGTGTTCCACCCGCTTTCAGAAGCTCCGCTGTAATTCCATCCTCGCCTGGGGCCCTGCCGTTTTTAAGGTGCTGGAGAGCCATTCTAATCTCGCTCAGACTGACGTCCGGGATATCATCGGAATAGTGTCGGGTAAGACTTGCTCTTGGATCGTTACTCACACTTGCGTGTGGCTCCAACGATGATGTGTACAGCTGCCCATAGAACCTCTCAATCACACTCAAAATCTCAGGTGTCTCGGAAACGATGCTGCCACACTCAGTCTTCAGCTTTGACAGTTGGCTCTTTCTGGCAGACAGATCTCTGGCAAAGACTTTGGAGCCCTGGTTCCGCTCGATCGCTTCTTTAATACGAGCAGTATTAAAGTTGCGTAAGTCTCGCCGCATGCATTTGGAGATCTGTCTGTTCAGTTGCCTCTATGCTGTCAAATCTGTTGACGATTGCAGCCTCGTCTCCCGTCTAACAGCCATGAGATTAAGAGTGTGATCGGAGAGTTTTTGTGTTCTTCTGCGGCGGGTCTTGCAGAACTTAGCTCCGACCGCATGGACAGTTTCCACGAGCTTGTCATTCATATCGTCCACTGCATTGCAATCTTCTAGGCACTGAAAGCGGTTACGTAACTCGAGCTGAAAAGATTCGGGATTCTGGATTAGAGCACGAGGGGGGACGGAGCGCTGACTTTATTAGACAAGACCTCTCCAACTTAACTTTTAGGTTCAGTGTGCTATTATATATAACCATTCGGTGATCGCTGCCGGTTTTCACCCTTGCGATCACTGAGACATCACTGAACAGTTGGCGTCTGGTCGTCATAATGAAGTCAATCTCATTTTTTGTCGAACCGTCGGGGCTCGAGCAGGTCCACTTCCTGTGGGGCCGCTTCTGGAAGAAAGAGTTCATCATAAAGAGTCCCTCTTTCTCCATAAAGTCAGCCAGCTGCTGGCCCCTACGGTTCCGTTGCCCTACTCCAAAATTCCCTAACTTCAGCTCACCGCCTTCTCTTGTGCCTAGTTTTGCGTTGAAGTCTCCCATCAACACCGTGTAGTGGGTTTTGAAGGAATGCATGGCTCTAGAAATATCCTCATACATTTCCTCCACCTCCTCATCGGAATGTGCCGAGGTTGGTGCGTAGACCTGTATGACCTTCAGCGAATACCGTTTGGTGATTCTGAGTATCAGGTACGCGACCCTCGTCGACACACTCCCAATCTTTACAACGTTGTTGACGAGAGACTTGTGGACGATAAATCCGACACCTCCTTGGGACAGATGGTCGCCCTCCCGGTGATAGAACAAGTTGCCGGACTCGAGGATTACCGTGTCCTCCCCCTCTCTTCGGACCTCAGATAATCCAATAATATGCCAGCGCAACTTGTCTACCTCTTCTTCCAGCTCCATTATCTTCTCGTCAGTCCTCAGGGTGCGTGCGTTATACGTTGCCAGGTCAGAGGTGCGTTATACGTCGTCGTAGGTGGCAACCGAACCTCCACCGGAGATTCTTAGCACCCCCTGCCCCGCCGTTACCATGGTCGCCACCGTAGCCAGGAATAGCGGGGCCGCCGGGGACTGGGGGCCGTTTATTTGCGTCGTTGCTCATGGGGGGATATTTGCCATAGTTGCCACGCTTGGCGAGCGGGTTGGCAACCGCAGTTTTTTATTGTCATAGTTGTTTTTAGGAAGATGCTGCTGCCCATCTTCTTTCTGTGTCCCTCTGTCGCCTCTTACGACACCCACGGGAAGATATGGGGTAGTGGATATTCTCAACCGCCACTACACGGCAACTGTTATACGGCACTGTTGCTTTAGGTGCGGTCTTATCGCAGGGGACAATAGGATCCGATAAGTCCATTGCCTACGCCAGTAGAATTTCAGCGACACTGAGACCAGATGTAGTACAATAGAGCGTGAACTACTCGCCATAATATGGACCGTAAAACATTTTAGACCATACCTTTACGGGCGTAAGTTCACCATATATACTGATCATGGACCATGGATGACATGGACTAGTTTGGCTTTATTCACTCAAAGAACCGAACAGTAAATAATCGTCCTAAACTTAAGTATCCACAGAAATGTCGCATCTGAACATATTAATTTCATAATTCATGGTTAAATAATATTTAACATTATAATAAAGAACTTAACTAAAATAATAATTAAAATTATAATATTTACGATTAAAACTAATTATATATACAATATAAAAGAAGAAACTATAATATAGAAAACCTAAAACTAAAAATTTAAATCGTCAAAAAGACCTGCTCCCCGTGGTATAGTGCCAAGAACGCTGGCTGCGTTTCCTCGCTGAATAGCTTATATATAAATATACTTAGCCTTTGAGCGAGGAAAGAACCAGCCCTCTTATCACCAGCAGCGACGACCAGTCGTGGATACAGTTCCTTTAGAAACTTCATTGCACGTGGACCCCACGGACCGATAGTCTCTACAGCAAATGGCACAAATATGTAGTCATTTCTCAAAGACTCATATTTGCGCCATTTACTAAATTCGGCTGCCTCTGATGCCGCCCCCGGCTCTACAACAGGTACCCTTGAGATGAGAGGCCGCCAAAGTGTCAACGCAAGTAGCATCCCACACTAGGGCTTTACCTCTCTCCCAAGGGACCAAAGTCATACCGTCGGGTCTCTTGCCATCGTCTCTAAATATCCCGCAAGGCTCTAAAACCGAGGGGAGGGGAGACAAGAGCCCTTCGGATGATTTCGTTCAAAGAACCGTGACGGGAAAACCTACCTGCACTTTTTTGGCATGAAAGTCCGTGGAGCCCAAATTCATCGACGCTGTTACCACAGGGGCACTGGTGAGGTTGACAAATAGCCACTCCTAGCCGGATTCCTACGGCGATGCGCAAGCTTTCCCCATCAAGCAATGTGCCGAGATTACTTGATGGTAGAGCATGTAACCAGTGGCTAGATTCCTTAGTCGAAACAGCTAGAAGGCGAGCCTGATCTTGTTGAATATGGAAATTTTGAAATAAATTTTTGTGGACACTCCGTACCAACGGAATATCCCACTGTTTTTGTTGGTTAACTTCCAGTGGGACATTTTCGCCGGGACAGAGCGTTAGCCATATTTGCTTTGCCTCCGCAGCAAAGCATAGGTCTACTTTATTATTTAAAATTGTGTTACATAGGTCATTGACACTATGCACGGAAGCAAGAAAAGCAGGCAATGCGACGCTAGAAATATTTCTTATACCAATTCCACCAAATTTGATAGGTAAAGTGGCTTGATTCCAGGCTATTGTATTTAATCTCAAATTTAGAATGTTTTCTAAAGCAATTTTAAGACTATTATCAATATCTTTTAAAATATCCGAACATTTCCAGACTGGACTTGAGCGTAACATGTATGTAAATTTAGGTACAAGGACACAATATTTTAAAATAGTAAGGGCAATATGGGGGTTTAAAATATATAATTTATCAACGTGATTTAAAAATTGATCAAATTTTGTTTTTAAAACAGGTTTAATACTATCGAAAAACAACGGAGCACCAAGCAGGTAAAGCGATTCCGAATTGACAGTTTTTATTCCTGGAGAAATCTGATTGAAATTTTGAATTAAGGTATCTCTTTTAGAATTAGATAAATTATTAGAAATAAATATTTCACATTTATTTGTATTTGGTTCAAGACCAATATTTTTAAAATTTTGAAAAATATGAGTAAGATCATTGAGGACGTCATCTGCTTTACCTCCCAGTGTACCGTCGTCCAGATACCAGACATTCAGCTTGGATTTTAAATTTGAAATAATAGGTTGAATTCCCAAACTGAAAAGAGCTGGACCTAATGGATCACCCTGCTGAACACCGACAGCAGACTCAATAATATGGTTTTGATAAAACAAGTTTGAATTTTGACTGTAATATTGCCAAACGTAATGATATATTTCGGGGGTATTGTTAGCCACTTCTTTCAGCAGGGTTATCCTATCAATAGAGTTGAAAGCATTTCTAAGATCAACCTTCAGAAGAACATCTGCATCGGAATTAGTTAAGAAAGTACGCACCGAATGTACCGCCGCCTCACAGCCACCTTTGGTGCCAAAGCCTAGTTGAGTAGGTTGAAATTTTGTCTTAAGGTTTGATATTATGTGCCTGCAAGCTAATTTTGAAGTTAAGCGTCGAAATGTAGAACCAACAGCAATAGGACGGATACCGTTATCCTTTTTTTTTGAAGGCACACAATCTTGCCCCATATAAGTGGGGAATGAAATTGGGATTGACATTACCAGAAAGCATAAAATTACATAATTTTGTTATGTCATTAAGAAGTACCCTACGGGCGTCACCGGCAGATACGCTTACAAGGTCTTTGAGATGCTGAGGCGTAATCCCGTCAATGCCGCCGGCAGAGCCATTCGAAAATGACAATATTGCGTCTAAAGTGTCTTTTTCGGAAACTTGTAATGGTTGCATAGAAGTATTAGGAGGCAGCGGTAAATTCTGGGAAGGATTGACCGAAGGATGTTTCTGACGAAGGCCTTCAAGAGTTTCGACATTACGAGGAGCGAGGATGTCATCTGAGAATAAAATACGGGATGCATTTTTTAAGTCGCCGTCCATTACTTTTGATTCAACAACTTTTTTTTAAATCAAATTTAGGATAAGGTCGAGGGAAATGAGTATTAATCGGGTAATTCAAATTTTGAAAAGAATTTTCTTTTAGTTGAGACGTAATTGATTTATTTATTGTTTTACTAAAATGAAAGTGGGAATACGCGAATGTAAATAATTTTTTGCCAACTTTTTTCACAATTCGTTAGACAATTTTGAATGGTTAATGATAACGCTTTAGCAAGTTGCATCCTCGCGCCTCTTGGAATTCTTTTAACCACTGGCACGTTACTATACAAATTGTATATTTGTTTCGAAAAAAGTGAAGAATTTGTGTCATTAGGTATATTATCAGAAGAGTCATGAATTTCTACGATAGGCTGTGAAGCCGAAATATTTTTACTATGGCATCGTTTAATGTGTATATTTAATCCCTTTTTACCTTTAAACAGCCTACCGTCGGTACAATTTTGACATCGTAGGAAATCCGGCTGTGAATGTATTGGAGCGATAATATTCATAGAAAATGTAAAAAAAAATAAAAATGTAAAAATATATCTACAGCACTCAAAAGTTTATAATTTAGTAAAAATAAAAATAATGAAAATTAAAAGAAAAACCTAGTTCTCGAGCTTTGTTTATCGCCTTAAAGCAAATACAGTAAATTGACCCGTTGGCGTTTACGTCTTCAAGAGTACGACTTCGATATTGTATACAAAACGGAAAACAAAATAGTAATGTTGATGCCCTCTCTCGGATAAAACTAAATGCCATAGACTCTGATGACTCACAATCATTGGGAGTATCAAAAATATCTGACTGAATTAACTGACCATATTGTGGACTTAACGACTGAAAACTGGGACGACTCTAGGACAATAAGTATAACTGACACATCCGCCACTGTATCGTCGACCAGTTAGAGACTAACACGAAATACCCGTTACCACCTATATCTACTGATATATATATATATATCTATGTAGTATAGTAACTGTACATTCTGGACAAGATCTAGAATCTAATGGTATTCCGATATTAAAGGAGGCCATTGACTCAAAACCTAACCAAATTTTAGTTTATACCTGGCATAAAAATGAAGTACAAGTGAGAAATGTATCCAGGGATAAACAAAAGGTTCTCGAAGTTTTTGCCCCACTTAAGAATGAAGATCTTATTAAAAATTTCTTAAAAGAGTAGGTACATTAAGCCCAAGATTAAATATTTTATTTATTTCGAAAACATTCAACATAGAAAAGAATTCGTTAAAATTATTATACAGCTATTTAAAAAGGGAATGGTAGATAATGATTTCTTATATTTACGCGGACACTACACACTGATTAAAACTACTTTAACGGATTTTATCGCGTTTATTTTACTATTATTTTTAATTCCCGACGTTTCGGGCGCTTTCCAGCACCCATGGTCACGGGGGACATACGTAAGTATCATATTAGTCTGTGGAAAACCCTATTATAGCTGGTATAATACATGTGTGACCAGGTAAATACATTTTATACATTTACTAGCAATATCTCATAATTTTGATGAATGAATATTATATATAAAGGAATCATAACACAAAATATTTGGATTCAAATGTTTCAATTGTGTATTTATGTTGTTAAAGTAAGGTCTATCTACCAGTCATAAATAATTAGAGTAGAAAACTATTGTTGTTAAGAAATTTATCAATGTTTGTTATGATTTAATGGCAATATTGAATAATTGCTGTTCGTCGTTGAAACGAAAAAGTTTATAAAAGTGAATTTTATTGTTTTTACCTGCTGACTCCGGTGCTCTGCTTGATTTGTATCTTCAGAATGCCACATCTTGGTAGAGGACAAAGTGTTGTGTGGAAATATTTTAGGACAGTTGATCAAATTTGAGCGAAATGTAAAATAAGTTTCAAAGTTATGAAGTCTCACAGTAAAACATACAAAACAGAGGTAAGTAAAATTAAACAAACTGCTAAGATTATTATCAATTGGGTGTGTTTTTACCAAAATTACCAAAATAACCCTGCGGAAAAAGATCCAAATAAAATCTTAGTACGAAGTTATGATAAACTAGTATTTTCGAAACAGCTATTCCGGATACTTACAGATTGAAAAATAATAATAATGGATTAATTGGGTTTTATGTAATACATAAACGACAGATCGGATTGTATCAGTATTCCCAATTATTTATGATTCAAAATTGCGATACCAGAATTTACCGACAGAGAGAATGTGGTTGTATCAGTAAATTAAACATGTGTTTTGTTGAGTTTTCCATTGGATTATGATCAGAAAAATGGAAAAAATAGCAAAATAAAGTATGTGCAGTTCCAACTTATTATTTTGGTAAAGAGAATACTAATGAGTTCATAATGGTTTTTAAGAGAATTTATCAGTTAAATAAATTATCAGATAATCCAAATCAGAAGACGATCTGATTGCATGGGGTTGATCAAAATACATATTTTTGATTCGAGTACAGTTTTAAACAGCAATTGCGGATAAAGTAAATCGTTTAAGTCCGTACTAATATATATTAAATAGAGAGTAAAGCAGCTTATAAGAATCAATAAGAAAGTAGTAGCAGTGCCGGATTAAGTAAGCGTGGGGCCCGTAGAAAATTATATCGAGGGGCCCTTCATCTGCTGTAGGTTTAAGTATGAAATTGTTAAAAAAATTCATTACTCAATAAGCTCATTTGCAAACTATAGGTTACCATTTTGTTGGTGTTTAATAGTACAGTAGTTTACTATTTGTTAGACTTTGCCTAGTAAAAAACCGAACAGTATTCCATATCAGGCTGAATCTGCGCTTTGTAGAGCTGCAAGCGGCAGTCCGGCATGGACGGCATTTTTTGTGGTAGAGCCACGGTGCAGCTATATTATGTTTGCAGCACGAATAGGTCAGCTCGACCAGGATAGGACCACGCTCTCACAGAATACCAGCTTAAAATAGCAGCTTAATGTCGCTGTGTTTCGTATGGTGAGTGTAAAGAACCGGAAACCCGTTTCACTGAAAACGAGACATTCCACTTTAGTCTTCAGGGCCGACAACGCATCTGCATTTGGATTCTTTATTGAAGATAAATGTAGATGTCTATGGGTCACATCGTTCACTTACCATCAGATGGATATGGGATCGTTTGTCACCCTTATTCTATTAAAAAAATGAAATCCCATCTCGATCTACTGAGCACTCCAAGTTTTTTGATTCCAGTTTAGTCTTCCCTTCCAAGTGTCTACGAAACTGTACATCTCTCGAAATATCAACGACAAGGATTCCGATGCTGACTGAGGTAACGAGGGGAGTACCCTGAAATTGAGGAGATACGACATAAGAGCTAGTTTTGCGGTAAACGCGCAAACCTGCGTTTTTTGGGGATTAAACTTTAGTCACCACCAATCCGAGACTTTTTTCAACAAAGACTCTAACTTCAAACACAAGTTTGATCCGACACTCAACGATATGTTCCCAAGAAAAATAGCACGGCCGGTGTGTAGAGCATCACCAGTGCTGTCATCTGAATAGCAATGAATATGACTAGTATGCAACATATTATTGATTTGCAAGAGGGTAGGTAGGTAGCACGCAGCCTTGTGGCTTGGAGTCGGAGCATGCACTGTCAACTACGACCTTAATACTCTGATGTGTAAGAAAACTAGTGACCCAATTGCATAATTTCTTGGGAAACCCAAAAGAGGGAGAGAAACTATGAAAGAAGCTCTTTGTGCCAAACCTTTTCGAAGACCTTCGCTATGTCCAAACTAACCACGATGGCCTCCCCCTTGGTATCGACTACCTCCGCCCATCGGTTATCTGTGAGTCGGGTAGACAAAAAGACCACCAACTGAGTGACCTCGACGGAAACCGTATTGACGGTCACTTATCAGCTGATGCTCTTAGAGGTACCACATGAGCTTGCAGTTAATAATGGATTCCATTACTTTGGAGAACAAGAAAGTGACAGCGATAGGCCTGTGCACTGAGGCTCTATTCCATGAGCCTGAAACGACGCCTACAGAGTAAGAGAACCCGAAAAGACTATAATGCCAACTCTGTAGTACACGTGTTCACCACGATTTGTGGGATTCCTTTAGGCCCACTCGACTTGTGGACGACCAGGTGAGAGGACAGCAAAAGGTCCAACAAGGAAGTTATATGATCCTCCACATCGGGAATCTGTGTGGAAAGTGACCAGTTGTGTCAGACCATACGCCAAGGCAAAACCATAAACAGATCTTTGGTCAGCAGTATGATGGCTCGGCCATTTGGCGTATTGGGCGATGAAACTTGTGCGTTTACTGTATGAAATTCTGTTTTATTTTCGCCAACGAAATGATCGGTTACCTATTGACATTTGCAACGTTTTACGTTTATGTGACATCAAGTAAATTGAATATACCGCCTTAATAATTTTTAACCCACTTTTTATTTTAGTTTGCGATGTACAAGATTGGGGGTTCAGTAATTAGTTGTTAGTTCCTATGTTTTGTAGTTTAATTTTGAATAAAAATAAAATTTAATCATTATTGTGTATTTTCTTGTGAATTTTACTATATTGTAAATATTATTTGATACGTACTCTTATTAGTTTGTGCTTGATACTAAGTAATATTGACTTTTATCGGTATCGTTACTTTTTATTCGATACTCGGTATCGAGTAGTTTAAAAATTTGCGGAACCTCAACCAGAGCAGTGTGACCAAAATCCAGATACGAAAATACTAAGGCACCACAAAAATACTGAAATATACCGACTCACACTGGGTAAATAAAAATACTACCAATAAAATACTAGAAAGTTTTTATTCAATATAGATTTTCAAGAATACTTATTGAAAGTCACTTTTTCATTTATCACTAATTCGCAAAAAAAAAAACCTTTGTTCTGGGAAGAACCGGCAAGAAACCCAGTGCGACTATTAAAAAAAAGAGTTTAAAATCATGCGTGTTACAATTAACAACACAAAACAAATTGGAAATAGCTTGGTAGCGATCACCCTTCTTTCACGTCGCAACAGAGCGTCGGCATGGCATGATTTTTTGTATGGGGATAGTTCGGTGGCTGTAGAGTGACATAGGTTACTATTTTCCGCGGAAAAACATCTCATTCCCGTGGGAAAATCGAATATGTTGCACAAGTTTGTCCTTCTTTCACGTCGCAACAGAGCGTCGGCATGGCATGATTTTTTGTATGGGGATAGTTCGGTGGCTGTAGAGTGACATAGGCTACTTTTTTCAGCGGAAAAATCATTCCCGTGGGAAAATCGAATATGTTGCAGAATTAAATTCAGCTAGGTGGCGCCACCGTGATTCTACAAGACGGACGACGGTACGATGAACGAACACAGAAGGTCAGAATATCTGGATTATTATGTCTTTTTACCAAAATTAAGATAAAAAATGTATGAATCTGTATTTTTCCATGCAGGACCGGGAAGAGAGCGGTAAAAACATAAAATTCACCAGCTGATTTTCTACAAACGTTTTGGTGCATTGTAATGCACAGAATAGGCGATAACCTCGCAGACGATATTAAGTAATCCGTTGATGCTCTGCCTACCCCGCAAGGGTTACAGGCGTGATTATAAGTATGGATCAGAAATACTATCACCACCTGTCACGCTTTCACCCTTAACTATTACTTAACTGTGGTAGAAACAGTTCTTAGTAAGCCTTATTAATAAGCCTTAGTAATATTTATTAAACGGAAATGAATACAGTTCTTATATGTGGTTATGAATGAATCGATATTACAATAAGAAAAATTGTGCAAAATTATAAGAAAAATATTTTTTCAGAGTTCTTATTAACTAACGTATACATAGTTTAAATTGATTCCGCTAGATGTCGTTACTAGATTTTTAAAACGGGGTAACGAAATGTTTCCTGACATGTACTTAACTCCCGCCGTTGAGCCGCGTGTCAACTTATAGTGCATACGGTACCTATACGCTTAAATTGTTTCTATTTTGTAGCTTATTCGACTACCTGCTTTCGATTTCAGTTGTTTGTTATTTGCTTTGTGATTTGGTTAAGGTTGAATTGATTTATATTAGCTTTCATTTTCGGATATGTGTATTTTCTTGGATCGCTTTTGTTGATTTGGTTGGTATTACTTTATACATATTTAGACTCTGGCTTTGATTTTGGATTTTGTTTATTTAGAATCGTGAATTGGTTTTCGTTGTTTTAGGTTGTTTAACAATATTTCAAAGGAATATTAATAGTATAGATAGTGTATACGATACCTATACACTTACTTCTTTTTTCGTTGGTTATATTTATATTGACTAACTGCTTTCGATTTCGGTTTTCTGCGATTTGTTTTGTGATTTGGTTTAAGTTGATTTGATTTTTTTTTTGGCTATCGTATTCGGATTCGTGTTGTGTCTTGAATTGGTTTTGTTGTTTTGATTTTAAAAAATATTTATAAGGAATATTTATTTCTTTTAGATATTTTGGAATTGCTTTTAAAAAATATTTAAAAGGAAATTTAATTTCTTTTAGGTATTTTAACGTTTTTTTATAAATAGGTTTTTTTGTTTCTTCATAATGCCTCGCAAACGTAAGTCCAGCCTTTCAAGAGTATCTTCTCAAAGACAAGCGAAAAGATTAGCTCGATCGCTAGAATCTTTAGAAGATGCTGAACTGAGAAGGCAAGAACAAGCAGAGCGTCAGGCTGCTTTTAAAGCATCTGAGACACCTTCTCAACGTCAGCAAAGGCGTCTTGAACAGACAGAGCGTCAGGCTGCTTTAAGAGCTTCCGAAACACCTCAAAGTCAGGAAAGGCGTCTTGAACAGGCAGAGCGTCAAGCTACTTTAAGAGCTTCTGAAACACCTTCTCAAAGTCAGCGAAGGCGTCTTGAACAGGCAGAGCGTCAAGCTACTTTAAGAGCTACTGAAACACCTGCTCAAAGTCAGCAAAGGCTATTCGAACAAGCGAAACGTCAGGCCGCCTTAAAAGCCGCGGAAACACCTGATGAAACTCAACAAACACTCATTGAGCAAGCTGAACGTCAATCTACTATAAGGGCATCTGAAACACCAGAACAGACACAGGCGCGAAGAGATCCAAATGCACAGCTTCAAGCTGAACGTCGACAAAATTTTCAAAGAAACAATTGGTTGGTTTTTAATGACGCAGCATTCAATTATGATCCGTTGATTGATTATAAAAATCACAGGTTAGTTGTTATCGGACTGATGGACAAGGCGTGTCGATTTTGCAGCGCTTTAAAATGGAAAGATGAGACCGTTACTTGGGGAACCAGAAGAACCTTTGAAAACTCTCTTTTTATATGATGCTAATGAGTTACGGCGCTTTTTAAACAGGATCCGGAAATATAACTCATGCTTTCTAATGACGTCCTTCGGAGTTGACCGAGAAATAATAACGCCGGGATTTTTGCCTACATTTACGGTGCAAGTGCAAAATTACCATAGAATAGGTTTACTTTTTCCATCTGAAAACGAACAGCATAAATTTTTACAAGTATATTTTATGGGTGACGAAGAAATTGAGGTAGACCGTCGCTGCCAATTTATCCAGGGAGTGGAGAGAGACACAGTGTTCAAAATTCAAAGATTCTTGCATGAACGTAACATTTTAGTCAAAACATTTAAAACTGCTTTAGAAAACCTACCTGATGAAGATTATAAAGTCGTCATTCACGCAGATCGGACCCCTCGAGGAGAGCATGAATGGCACTACAATACACCTTTGATAAACGAAATAGCAGCCGTAATTAGTGGTGATCAATTTTCTTCACGAGACATTGTCTTGCGAGCACGTGATGATACGTTGTAACGGGTAGCCGATACACACAAGTTTTATGACGCTCTGCAATACCGATTGATTTATTGTAAAGGACAAGAGGGTTATCATTTTCAAATTTCACTCATTAACCCAGTCACAAAGGAGCCTACTCCGAACAAAAAAGTATCATGTATGGATTTTTATGCGTATCATATGATGTTGCGAGAAAATTATTTTAACATCTTAGCCAGGTGTAGACAATTATTTCATCAATTTTTGGTAGACATGTATGTGAAGGTAGAAAGTGAACGTCTCCGTTATATATCTTTAAATCAAAAAAAGCTACGCGTTGAGAATTATATACATTTACAAGATGCAGTTTCTAGCGACGCCAATGTAAACCCCAGAGATTTAGGTAAAATGGTAATTCTGCCCTCATCATTCGTTAACAGTCCCCGCTGTACCTACCTACATGAGTACACACAATACGCATTCGCCTATGTACGAACTTATGGAAGACCTGATCTTTTTGTTACTTTTACTTGCAATCCCACATGGAAAGAAATAAACGAGGAGCTAATGCCGGGCCAAAAAAAGTACTGACAGACACGATCTAGTTGCTAGAGTATTTAGATTAAAAGTACAAAAATTAATGTATGTAATTAACAAAAGGAAAATTTTCGGAGAGGTGCAGTGCTTTATGTATTCAATTGAATAGCAAAAAAAGAGGAATACCGCATGCCCACATTCTAATATGGCTTAAAGAGAAGTTGCGGCCCAGCCAAATAGACGACATAATAAACGCCGAGATTCCGGATCCTGAGCAAGATAAAGAATTGTATGATACCATCGTCCGAAATATGATTCACGGTCCATGTGGAGCACGAAATTCAATATCGCCAGGTATGAAAGAAGGAAAATATACAAAGAAATTCCCTAAACAGCTATTAAAAGAAACAGTGGACAATGACAATGGCTACCCTTTATACAGACGCAGAGCTCCCGAAGATGGTGGCAGGAAAGTTACAATCAAATCTCGCTCTGGAGCGTTTGAAACCTTAGATAACAGCTGGATTGTCCCGTATTCGCCCATTCTATGTAAAGTGTTTAATGCCCACATTGATGTAGAAGCATGTAGCTCTGTCCGCGCAATAAAGTATATCTGTAAGTACATAAATAAAGGAAGCGACCAAGCAATATTTAATCTCAGGAGTGAAGGTGAGGCAAATCCCGTTAATGAAGTACAGACCTTTCAAGTAGGGCGTTATGTCAGCAGTAACGAGGCAGCGTGGCGTCTCCTTGGCTTCCCTTTACACGAAAGGCACCCAACAGTTACTCACCTTGCTGTGCACTTAGAAAATGGAGAGCGTGTATATTTCACCGAAAGAAATTTCCAAGAAAGAATTGCATCACTGCCAAAAACTACACTAACAGCCTTCTTTCAACTTTATCAAACCGACCCCCTTGCAAAAACGTTTTTATATTCTGTAGTCCCCCGCTATTATACTTGGAACACATCTAGGAAGGAGTGGAAACGCCGTACTCAAGGCGCGCCTGTTGCAAATTGGCCCGGTGTAAAGTCATCAGATGCCCTTAGTCGTGTGTATACCATCCATGTAACTAATTTTGAATGTTTCTGTTTACGATTGCTGCTGCACCATGTTCGGGGTCCTACAGGATATAAAGACCTTAAAACTGTCAACGGTCAGGAATGCGCAACTTACAGAGAAGCATGTAAAGCTCTGCATCTTTTAGAAAACGATAATCACTGGGATGAAACCATGGAGGAAGCCGTGCAGTGCCAGTCACCAGCCAAATTTAGGGATCTTTATAACTCTCATATCATCTTGCGGGCTACCTAATGCACATGAATTGTGGGACAAATATAAAGAGTACATGGCGGAAGATATTTTGCGAAGGTTTCAGCAGACACACGCGAACATCACATACAATGAACACATTTATAATGAAGCACTTGGAAAAATTGAAGATAAAGTAATAGCAATGGTAGGCAAAAAATTAAGCGACTTTGGAATGATAAGCCCTCAGCGAACAACCGAAAATGAACTAAGTGATGAAATTATACGTGAAACAAACTACGATATACCAGCTTTGCAGCAGCAAGTAGCCGAATTTGTACCCCGCTTGCTTCCCGAACAAAAACGAGTTTTTGACAAAGTATTAGGACAAATTGAATCTGGAAATGGTGCACTTTTCTTTTTAGATGCCCCTGGAGGAACTGGGAATGCTCCAGGATTTTCGCAGCAATACCGATGTAATGGGAGGAATGGTGGTTTTACTGGCTGGTGACTTTCGCCAAACTTTACCTGTCATTCAAAAGGGCACACCTGCAGATGACATTAAAGCATGCCTCAAGTCGTCTATTTTATGGAACAAGGTGACAAAATTCAGTTTAACTACGAATATGAGAGTGCATTTGTATAATGATATCAATGCTGGAAACTATGCTGACACACTATTAAAAATTGGCAATAGGCGGTTGGAAACGGATGCTGAGGGCTGCAGTAAATTGAAGAGAGATTTTTGTAATTTAGTACAGAGTCATTCCGAATTAATTGCGAGTGTTTATTCAGATTTAACGAACAACATGCATGAAGACAAATGGTTATGTGAAAGGGCGATTCTTGCACCAAAAAATGAGAGCGTTAACAAAATAAATTCAGATATATTAAGCAAAGTAGCAGGAGAAATAACAGAGTATTTGTCAGTAGACACAGTTATGGACACGGAACAGAGCACTTCATATCCCGTAGAGTTTCTAAATTCTCTAGAGTTGTCAGGTGTCACATAAGCTTCAATTAAAATTAGGCGTCCCAGTCATGCTAATGCGAAATTTAGATGCTCCTCGGTTATGTAACGGAACAAGGCTGCGTGTGACACATCTTTTTTTTATTTATTTTTTATTTTGGATGTACACAACAGTTTACATTCAATTTTACGTAACATAAATACCTATTATACA
The DNA here is from genome assembly GCA_907164705.1 of Parnassius apollo. Classification (NCBI taxonomy): domain Eukaryota; kingdom Metazoa; phylum Arthropoda; class Insecta; order Lepidoptera; family Papilionidae; genus Parnassius; species Parnassius apollo. The sequence continues at coordinate 7,617,352 of CAJQZP010000935.1, forward strand.
CAAAGTTTTGACCTGGAATACAAACCAAAAACGCGTACATACAGTTGCAACATGAATTATCCGTAAACATATTTATGTATTATATTTTACTCAAAAAAAAAAAACAATTTATAAATTTAACAAATTTTACGACAATATAGTAAAAGTTTATTATGACGATAAATAATTAATGTGGAGTTGACTTGAAGTAGTGGAATAGTTGAGTACGTAGCTTATTTACATTATTGTCAAAGACATCAATGTCCTTACCTGACTCCGTTAGAACTATATCATTATAAGAGCGACACATTCGTGTTAAAGGATTGTAAAATGAAGTATTGTTCTTATAGACGTTTAATATAAACGTATTAAGACGACGCCTGGGATTTGACTTAATATTGAAAGTGATTTGGGATAAAAGATTTGGGGAAACAATTTTGCAGTGTATTAGTTTATGTAAGCAAAGAATATCTTGTATAGCACGTCTATTACGCAGTGATGCAACTCCAAATGTAAGTAGTCTCTCCTGATAAGACGGTAGCTTGCGACTTATTTTCAGCCTATAACTAACTATCTTAGGAGCTTTGTTTTGGATCTGTTCTAGACGCTTGGAGTGCACTTCGTAAAATGGAGACCATACAACAGAACCATACTCAAGAGTACTTCTTATCAAAGCATAGAAGAGATTTATAAATGTGGATGGTTTTTTGAAATGTTTGGTTGTTCTGGTAATAAAACCTAATGTTTTGTATACCTTAGAAATAATGTAATCATAATGATTTCTGAAAGTAAGTTTTTCATCAAAGTAAAGCCTAAATCTTTTGCAACTGAATTACGCTTAAGAAGTGGTTTATTTTTTTATGTTTGTTGGGAAAAGAAATAACGAAACATTTTTTTATATGTAAGTACATACAGTTTTGTTTGCACCAGTCAGCAATTGTGTTAGCATTATTTTGCAAATCAATACAATCATTAAGGTCATTAATTTTCTTGAACACTTTGAGGTCATCTGCGTATAATAGACAAGGACAGGTTAGTTTTAGGATTAGGTCGTTTATGAAAATAAGAAAAAATAGAGGGCCCAGATGAGATCCTTGTGGTATACCTGATTTAATGATGACGGCAGTTGATTTATACCCCTTTACAGTAACTAATTGGCTACGGTTTTCTAAATAAGACTGTATCCATCGGAACAAATTACCATGGATGCCGTACCACTTGAGTTTCTGAGAAAGCAATGCATGATTCACTTTGTCAAAAGCCTTACGAAAATCGGTATATATTGTGTCAACTTGACCACTTACGCGAAGGCTGAACAAAGATATGCCTTATATTCCAATAGATTTAATATTGTGGACTTTCCCTTGACAAAACCATGCTGTTGCTCAAAGAGAGCTGGTTGTACATGATAATAAATTCGAAACATCTTGAACGGAACATAATCGGTCCTACAATTTTGATAGGCGTAGGAAAAGGTGAAAATGTTGTTATACCACGGATCCCTATAATTCCCACAGATCTTCCTTTTCAATTCAAAAGGTTGCAGTTCCCTATTAAGCTCAGTTTTGCAATGACAATTAATAAAGAGCAAGGGCAAATGTTACAGGTAGCGGGGGTCGACTTAGAAAAACCGTGCTTCTCCCATGGTCAGCTGTATGTAGCATGTCCGCGTGTGTCAAATGCCCAGAATCACCACATTCTTTCCCCGAATGGAAAAACATATAACATTGTGTACAGTAGCGTCTTATAAAATAGTGTTCAGTTAGTTTTTTTTTCCAAAATTCCCACAATCACACTTAATCAGAATTCCCACAGATCTCCCCTTTCAATTCAAAATTTCCTATTTAGCTCAGTTTCTTTTCAATTCCAAATGCTGCACCTCTGACGGACCTATTAACCTCAGTTTCCTTTCAACTCAAAAGACTGCATCTTTGACGCATCTTTTATTTGGCTCAGTTTCCTTTCAATTCAGAAAACTGCATCTGTGACGAATCAATTTAGCTCAGTTTCTTTTCAAAAGTCTGCATCCCTGACGGATAATTATGCTCAGTTTCCTTTAATTAAAAAATATCCCATTTCCATTTGGAATAAACAGGCTATTTTCATGCTTTCCTATACGCTGCGTTTCAAAACATTTAAATAGGCTGACGAATCAATTTTGCTCAGTTTCCTTTTAATGGCTGCATATCTGACAAATCTATAAAACTCAGTTTTCTTTCAATTCAAAAAGCAATGGATAGTTAATTTCCCAGTGACCATGCGGGCGAAGCCGCGGGTAACAGTTAGTCATTCATAAATTCCTTAATATTATAATAACGCTTTTTATACAAACTTAGTTTAATAAAGTTTTCGACCTTTGTTCTATAATGATTTCTTATATTTACGCGAACACTACACCCAACCATTACATCAGATTTGATAGACCACAAATACTCGCGAAAGAACACCGATTCCTACCAAGGATGATACGTGAGGCTATTGAAATTAAAAAACATCCTAATTTCAATAGAGAAGGAGGCTGGGTACTACCACCTGCTTGGGATCCTATAATCAATAAAATTAAAACTAAACCCAAGCATACCACTGCAAGACCTCAATACATAGTCAGTTCATTTTGCATAGATCGGACCATAAACAATAATTAAAAAAGCCGAAGGTACTCCGGGTTTAACAATGACATCGGGACGTCAGTCATCTCAGTCCCCCGTGACCATAGGTGCTGGAAAGCGCCCGAAACGTCGGGAATTAAAAATAAAAGTAATTAAAAGCAAAAATAAACGCGATAAAATCCGTAAAAGTAGTTTTAATCATGACCTTTGTTCTAATTTAACCTTAACTATTCATACAACTCAAAATTAAAAATCCAGACCTTATTTTGAAATTAATAGATAATTTATTATATAGTTTAATAACACTACAACGGTAGCTGTCATGTTCTGTCTGTAACCCATTGATTTTAATATATTATAAAGCTCTTAAATAAAATATAGATGAAATCGGAGAAATTGCCTGAACGTAAATGTTCGCGAAGATGATCGCTACGGTGTATTCATAACTTTCTATCCGAAATATATCCAAAAATACTGACTTCCGGCAACATACTTACAAAAATACTGATGTTCATGTGACGGCCCATCATTATTATTAATAATTATATAAGGGGGCGAAAAAATGTTATAAGATATATATTAAACAATAAAATTAAATTAATAGGCATAAATTTATAATAAAAAATACATTTCAGACATTAAGTATTATAGTAAATTAAAGGCAAAATAGTGTCTTTCAAAATAAATAAATTTATTTATAAATTTATTTATTTTGAATACATATTAACTATAAGTTATAGATAAATAATAGAAATACAAGTCGAATATATTATGAAAATAAAGATAAATAACATTTATAAAATAATTGGAAAATTGGTTAAAAATTGTCTAAGTCTAGTCTAAGGGAGGTCGTCTATAAAAGAAAATTTTCTTAAGTTATGGAGGGTGGTCGTGAATAAAGGGCTTGTATGGAGGAGCTGCCGGAGACACATGCCCAAGGTCGTACATATACGAGTATATGGGGTGATCGGGCGACCGACTGCATGAAGTACTGTAGCACAATGACTAGTACTATATTAGGGACTTATGATAGAAAGGTCTATGATACAAAAGCAATACTATTGTTAGCGTCGCATGTATAAAATCAGCATTTAAATCAATGTTTACGTAGAAAGGCTAATCCCTGAACCTTAAGACAGTGTGTGAATGTGCGAATTTTACATGAATGTAGCCATGGATAAAAGAACTTTTATTCAAGTTAGTCATGTGTTACGTAACAATCAATTACGCAACACGAATCCAAATGTTAAATGATTAAAAAGAAATTTTATTAAAAATAATTAAAATATTTCGAAATATTATTTATTATAAGTTTTAACAATTTTCCACCGTTTTCAAAGGAAAGAGATGGTATAATGTTAGAGTAGTAGAGATATATGTTAAGAAAAACTAGGATAGTCATTGCTAGAGCGAGAGGACGTAAACCTTTTATCAATTAACGTCATATCCTGTGGATAAAATTTGCTTAAAACTTTGTTTAAAAGATGCGATTAAAGCTTTGTTTTCTGTTTTAGCTGCCTATTTGTTAAAGATAGATGTTAATTATGAGAAGCCCTGCGTAAATTGAACAATATTTGTTACTATAAGTTATAATATTTAAGATTTTAAGGTATTCAAACATGTAGGATAAGATGTAAATTATATAATAATGCTTTATATTTTATTAATATCATGTAAAATGTATATGTTTTATTGTTTTTATTATGTAATCTTGTGTGTTCTTTTTGGGGAAACATAATTTTTATATGTGCCTTTATGAAAAATAAAGTTATTGTACCAAATAGAGAAATGTGATAATAAAAAATACGCGAAAAATAGGAGGCTTTTTGCAAACAGCCCACTTTAAGGTAGCTAGAAAAGTATACCCCTATCGCGAATTGTTCGCAATTCGTTCGATATCTCATCAACGGCAAATTTCAAAAATTTCATCGGTTCGATCACTCAAGCAACGGTTGTCACATTTCTCAAGATTTTCAAGAAAATTACTGTTTTATTCCCAGTGTCAACCTTAAAAGTTAGGGAAAGTGAATTTAATATACAGTCTACATATTTGATGTCTAGACCGGGACCAAACGTGGACCCGTAATCTCAGGCATCAACCACCTTTTAAGATTAGGCGTGTGTGTTTCTGAAGTAGACGTTATCGAAGGATACGCCTATTACGTTGTTTCGAACCCAACGTAGTGTGGCCGAGGCAAGGGGATAGATCGACGAGTTAGGAACTGGAAGACTCGCCGGATTACTACAGTGACAACCAGCGTTAAGGGTCTTGGTTAATAGTCCTTCGGAGTGAGTGGTCATCGATTCAGAAACGCCCACGATCCTCCTTAACTATAGAAGGTCTATGATGAAATAGCATTACAATAGTAGAGTTGTGGGTTGTATATTAATGACTTATGATAGTAAGGTCTATAATACAAAAGCATTATTATAGAAGGTTTCTATGATGAATTAGCAGTACAATAGTAGAGTTGTGGGTTGTATTCCTATATATTAATGATTTATGATAGTAAGGTCTATGATACAAAATCATTACTATAGAAGGTCTCTATGATGTATAAGCATCACAGTACTTGAATTATAGGTAGAAGATCTATATATTAAAGATATATATTAGTAAGATCTATAAAATAAAGCAAATATGTGGAAGGTCTCAAATAAGTAAAAGCATTATATTAATAGAAATGGGACTTGAAAAGGATTATTATAGTGGCATGTATGTTGCTTGAGCAACTGAGACCGAGGTAAACTTGGACTCGCTAGCTGATGTGTCCTAGACATAACGTGATAGTGCCGGTGGAAAGCGGGTTTGTTGGAGCAATACGGCTTTCCCGTGAACATCGCACACCCATACCATTTGTGGGCGGCGTCGTAGTGCATAGCGATGCGTCGTCTATCTTTCGGATTGGTGTGAGTGTGTTTGGAAGCACTTTTAAGTGTAACGAGCATACTCAACTTCATGTCTTAGTGCATTAGCACTATGATACGTGGAGTTTTGTTCACTAGCTTCTTAGTAGCGTGCTACTATGATTAGTTGGTGTTATTTTATAGTTAAAAACAATAGTAATTGTTAATACTAGTTGTTACCGAAGTCGATGTGGGTATGTTGTGAAGGAACGCCATCCGTATGATAGATGCATTGATGCTTACTGCTACTAGCGGTATTGCGTCTTGTGATGGATCTGCGGGTGTGTGCGCCTGATTTGACTCATTCTTGTGGTTCTGGTCGATGAAAATATGCGGGTGGTGATGTCTGCTGGGATGTATGAGGGACCTTGAGATGGTGTAAGTCCGACGATAGTCGTATTGATGCTTGTTGCGTTCTGCACTATTGCGTCTCTGCGATGGTTGTTTGGTGGAACGCTATACTCCATGTCGCTCTCTGCGTCTTGGTTTGACTCACACCTAAGAAGCTTCGCCCAAGTTAGGTCCCTTTATTACGGGCCTGCAGACTCTCTGCCCTCCATGATGTTTTATATAACACACGTTATAATATATCTCTGTAACTTTCCCACCTATGAATGATTGAAGGCAACTTGTTGGTGGGTGAGACAAACATGATCGAAAATGCATTTATTCAACGTCAGTGACACAAACCCTTTCTGATGGACAATTATTACTGTTACCTTATAACTGCCTTTTGGTTATATCTGCCATTGTATTGGTGGGTGGAGCATATGTGTGTCGACCTCATGCGGGTGATAGCTGGAGGGAGAATCTGAGAAGACTCTCAAGGCTGCGACCGAAAGCGATAGGCTCCCATACCCTTGAGGTGAGCGGTAGACTCATCACACGCTCTGCGGCTACTAGCCGTGCTGATTATGCAATTGGTGGTGATGCCTTACACTTACATCACGTCTGCAGGAGCGGTGGTCTGGCAGGTGATGGCGCTCTAGGAGGGTTTGCCTATTTACCTAAACCGTGTGACGAACATTCACTGTGGCTGGATTCGTTCGTATTCTGTATGGCGTTTACACGCATTGACATGCGTGACTTCGGTCGATGTTTGTGCTTACGCACAACCAAAGGGCCAAGCCTATTTTACTTGTTTGCCAGTTATTTTGCTGTGGACTACGGTCCAGTTCCCGATTACGCGTTCCTTTCTGGGGGAGCGCATCAAAATGGTTGGTGCTCACCGCGCACGGCGTGTGTGGAGCCGTGTGTCTCCCCCACATTTTTTTTTAAATGTGGGAGAGTGAAGCCCTTGTATCGGGTATTTTTGTATATATACATATTGTGAGCCCTTTTCAAGCGGGAAGGGATAAAAAATAATAAATTAATAATGTAAACCTGATACAAATGGAATAAAGATGTTTTATGTTCTTAACCTTTCTCGAGGCTGTCTTCGTGAACGGGGTTCACTTAGCTTTTAAGGCACTACCAACAGCTTTCAAATGCTCAAGTGAATATTCATTCTTCCAAAAGACACCTTAAAGAACTAAGTTACTAAACAAACACAACGTAAATAAGGGTCCTAGCTAAGCGGATCACGCCTAAAATATTACAAACGGCCTATTATTTAAACTTTAGAAAGATCATTTAAAAAGATCAAAACATATTTTATTTATCCTGGTCACATGTGTAGAACTTTTATAGAATAATATTCACTACACTTAACACTGGCTCACTATAACACCAAGTCCTGCTGGGTACACGTCCTACCTCGGAGCACTCCACAAGGCAACTGCCCGCCGGCACTCAGTGCAACAACCGAATGACGTGTAACCCCCCACCACTTGTGTATATGAGACAGTGTATTGAATCTATTGTATAGACACAACACTACATCCCTTCCTTACGAAGGAATTTTTTTACTCAAATGAAATACATAACTTTAAAACTTATTTCTTGAATCAATACAAAATCAAAAAATAAATTTAACTTAATTTGTATCGTTATGATCTTCACTTTCATGACCTTCTGAGGATGATGTGATCTCATCACGGATAGAGTTCCATATTCCATCTATTTTCTTTAAATGCATAACATTTCTCCGTAATCTTTGTCCGGTCTCTTCATTTCTCACTGTGATATCTCCACCTACCGATTTCTCTACAACGTGCGGGGTAGGGCTGAAGTTAGCAGTTTGTTTGGTCTTTCCATATGTTTTAAATAAACTTTATCTCCTATTATTTCAGAATTTTTTGCTCTTCTTTTCCGGTCTCCATATTCTTTACCTTTTTTCCTTTTGTAGTTTATCTCGGTCCCTAATTTCTGAATAGTTTTCTTCGCTATTGATATTTTTTAACATAGGTATTTTGTCTCTGTTTTGACGATTAAAGAAAAGTTCTGATGGTGATTTCCCTGTTACTGAATGTGGAGTAGAATTATACATCATCAGGTATTCATACAATGTCTCTTTCAAATCTTTTTTTTCAAGTTGACTGATTCTTAGTCGTTTTAATATGTCACGATTTTGGCGCTCTACTTCGCCATTCATCTGGGGCCAATATGGTATAGAATTTAATAATTTAATATCACACTCAGAACAAAAGCTTTTAAATTCTTCACTAATAATTGACGCCCATTATCTGCACTAATTGAAACTGGGTAGCCGAGGCGACTAAATATCTCTTTTAATTTTTTTATTATTTGTACACTATTGATGATTTTGGTTATATTGATTTCTTTGTAACGACTGAAATAGTCAATTACTACCAGAAGGTAATCGTTGCTTGGTAGTGGTCCTAATAAATCCATTGCGATGTCGACCCATGGTGCTGATGGAAGTTCCCGCCGTTTCATAGGTACAGGTGGATTTGGCAGTCCCACAAGAGTGCACCCTTTGCAGCTCTTGACTAACATCTCGACATCTTTATCAATCTTTGGCCACCAGACTTTAGCTCTTAAGCGTTCTTTCATGGACACGATCCCAGGGTGACCTTCATGGGCTGCCACTAATACTTGTTTCCTTAATTTGTTTGGAATTACAATTCTATTTCCTCTCAAGAGAATATTGTCATAAAAACAAATTTCATTATCAAAAATTTTAAAGTTCTTAATTGACTCATCCCACTGATTTTTATGGAGTCCATTTCTTACATTCGTTATTTCCAAGTCGCTTTCGGAGTATGCAATTATATCTCGCATAGAAATAGCATGTGGTTTTGCTAATTGTACTATTTGGCATACATAGTCATCCTGTATAGATTGTACATGTGTTTCCCTGCATAATCGTGATAGGGGATCTACAATGTTTGTATTTCCTGGCTTATATTTTATCTTATATCTGTAAGCCTGTAATTTCAATACCCATCTTTCGACGCGGGCACATGGCTTTGACTTAGGACTAAATAGGAATTCCAATGGCTCATGGTCAGTGATCAAATCAAATTCTTTTCCGAACAGAAACGTGTTAAAGTGTTCGATAGCCCAAACAAGAGCAAGGGCTTCCTTCTCCGTTTGGCTGTATTTTCGTTCACAATTTGTTAAAGTCCGATTCCCATAACCAATGATTCTGGGACCCCTTTCATCAGTTTGTACCAAAACAGCTCCTAATCCAACAGGGCTCGCATCCGCTATAACTTGGGTCTTGTCTTTGACGTCATAATATCCTAAGGTTTCTATTTTTGTTAACTTTTCTTTGAGACACTTAAATGCATGGTCCTGTTTTTCTGTCCAGTATTTTTCTATGTTAGCCTTTTTTCCTAATTTCCTCCTAAGTAATTCTTTTAATGGTTCGTTAATTGTAGCTAATTTAGGAATCCATTTATTTATGTAATTCACTAAACCAAGAAAACTTTGTAACTCATCAATTGTTTTTGGTACTCTAAATTCGGTTATACTTTTGATATATTTAGGTAGAGGTGTTACCCCATCTGGTGTTAATTCGTGTCCTAGAAATTTAACTTTTTGCACTTTATACAAACATTTATCTTTATTGAGCAGGACATTATTTTCATTTAGAACATCCAATACTTGTGATAGTCGCAAATCATGTTCTTCTTCACTGCTGCCCCAAATTAAAATGTCATCGATAAAGTTAATAACACCTTCACATTTAATTACCATTTTTTCTAAGATTTTTTTGGAACAGCTCTGGTGCACATGTGACTCCAAACATAAGTCATTTATATCTGTAAAGTCCACTAGAAGTTACAAAGGTGGTTAAATATCTAGAGTTGGGATGCAGCTCAACTTGATGGAAAGCATTTTTAATATCTAGTTTTGAAAAATACTTTGCTTTTCTTATTTTCGGCAGCAAGTGGTCCATACTAGGCAATGGATGGTTTTCTCTGAGAATTGCTGTATTAGCTCGCCTCATGTCGACACACAGGCCTATATCTCCATTATCTTTTAATATTGGTACAATAGGCGACACCCATAAAGATGGTTCATTTACTTCTTCAATAATATCGGCATCTAATAACTCCTTTATCTTGCTTTTTATATTTTCCTCGATTGGAATAGGTATTCTACGATAAGGCTGAATTACAGGTTTTATGTATTTATTGATCGGAATCTGCACTAAAACATCTTTAAATTTTGGAAACGGCTTGATTAGTGCTTGATCAACGTGGTTAATGCCAACGCCCACTTTTAAAACTCCTAAGCGCATTGCTGAATCTTTTCCTAATAAATTCCTGGATCCGTTTTGTATGACATAAATAGTGCAGGGATCAGTTTTTACATTTGTTCTAATTTCAGTTTCAAATGAACCTTTTACATCTAAGGGTATGCTACTGCCATATGCCAATAATATTTTATTTGGTTTCTTTGTTTGATTTTTACAACTAACTTTATTCATTTTCAAATATTCCCATGCTTTTTCAGTTATTAAATTTGTTTTACAACCCGAATCAATTAACATTTGTAGATCGACGCCACCTATGTTACACTTTATGGTTGCGTCGTCATTTACATTAAAAATGTACTGAAAATCATCGTCTTCCAAAGTATTGACTGTAGAATCCCTACGGGGTTTTTTGTTTCTATGATTTCTTATGTCTTCCTCTTGGTCATGTTCTATTCTCCTTTTAAATCGGTTTATCTTTGTTTTACAGCATCTTTGATAGTGTCCCTTCTTCCCACACCCGTGACATTTTTTTTCTTTGGCTGGACATTTTGGTTCCCCAATATTGTGCATTGCTTTTCCACATCTTCCACACTTAAAATTTCCTGATCTCATTTCAGTTTTCTCCCACTTCGAAGTATAGTCTCTACTCTTACTTGTGACTGAATTTATCTCGCTGGCCTTTTCTTTCCGTTCACAGCTTTCTAGTTGATAGTTTACTACCTCTAATGTCTTTGCTTCTATGACCACCTTGTCTAATGTCACTGCATCCCCCATTGTTAAGATCTTTTTTCTGAGCTCTACAGATGTACATCTTTCTATTATTTGATCGATAATATGATCATCTGGATTGTCAAATTTGCATTTTTTAGCTTGATCCCTCAATTTTAAAAGAAATTTTTCAAAATGTTCACTATCTTCTTGTTTAATTGAACGAAAAATATGTCTTTCATAAGTCTTGTTTTGTTTAGGGAGGAAATAGTTATCGAGCTTTTTATGGCCAGTTCAAAACTATCTACTCCTTCCTGTATTGCGCTAGTGTCTGGCAAGTTGTAAAATATATCCTGAAGCCCGGTTCCGCCTAACAATAGCAACGTTGCTCTCTTTTTATTTGGACATTGTATATCGGCTGCTTCGAGATAAATTCTTAGGGATCTTTTCCATTTCTCCCATCGTAAGCCTACTGACGTGCTGTCTCCATCTAGCTCTAGTTTTTCCGGTGACGGTAACAAATTTGACATCCCGAATCGGTGGGTACCTGAAAATAATTGCAATTATCTCCAATTTAATGGTGATCAATATCTCCAATTTAATGGTGATCAATATCTCCAATTTAATGGTGATCAACATCTCCAATTTAATGGTGATCAATATCTCCAATTTAATGGTGATCAATATCTCCAATTTAATGGAAATCAATATCTCCAATTTAATGGAAATCAGTATATCCAATTTAATGGAAATCAATATCTCCAATCTAATGGAAAACAGTATTTCCAATTTAATGGAAATCAATATTTTCAATTTAATGGAAATCAATATCTCCACTTTATTTGCGAAACGATACGAACGATATGAGTGTAGTAATTGCATTAGCGTTTACTATAATTTAGTACCCGGGTATTTAAATTCACAGACTAAAAATGTGATATGTAATCAGACACAAATGAAAGTTTTTTATTGCAATTTAAATAAATAAATATATATATATATATATATATATATATATATATATACATATAAATATATATATATGGTGGAGCCACGTGTTTAAGGCTGCCGAAAATCTAGTTCCCCGGTCAAACCTCAAACCTATTACGCGAGATATTAACTAAAGTGGACTGTATTTGCGATTGCTTCTATGCTTATGTAAAAGCGACTACTATAGCATGCGGTACAATGCACTCGCTCTTCCCTAAACTAAAACTATTACTTGCCAAATCGATGAAAGGAATCCTGCCTGATGGGGGAGAACACAGAATTGGAGCGGTTAGACAATTATTAAATGTTAATCAGGCAGTAAATTAAGGAATGTTGACTCACCGGGGTTCTTCTATCCTTTAGAGCACTTTAGCGGCGATTTCCGGAACCTCCTCTGGACAGACACTCTGGGGCCCCAGGGGTGCGTCGGGAGAGAAGCGTTGTAGTTCAACGACGGCTGCGGCGGGAAGAAGAGAGCGCGCGTCGGTCGCGCGTGTCTTATATATCCTCGGCTCCGGTGATTGCGCGATGTTCTAGAATCGTCTTCTTTCCCCTCCCACCCCATCACCCCGATGTGTCGATAGGAGGGTACGAATGATATCGTTTTGGAAGGAATAATGATTCGGTAAGTTCCTACCGTCATAAATAAAAAACGCGAATGGTTTTCCGCGCAACCATCTCCCCCGCCCTTGAAGGATTTCCTTCAAAAAAAAATAACTAAACAACTAGAGCTAAGATCAACTAACAAATAACTAACTAACGCTAAGATTACCTAAATTCAACTACAATTTTAATCTAGAAATCTAATTTAAATTATGGAAGAGGCAAGGGGCACAAACGGACAACAGGACATAGGTAAGACCCAACCGTGGTCTTAACGCGAGCTATCCTAATTACTCCGTCGGAACCGGGAAAGACCTCCTCGACGATTCCTAACGGCCAGTGGAGAGGCGGCGTATTCTCCTTAGTGAGCACAACTACCGTTCCTACAGCTAAAGGCTCTGTCGCTGTGTTCCATTTTTGCCGAGACTGCAAAGTGTGCAAGTATTCCATCCTCCATCGTTTCCAAAACGATTGCACTAACCGATCTAATAATTTGTGGCGTGCGGAAATGCTAAGTCTGTTCTCATCCATATCCGCGGCGGGCAGATACCTTAGAGGCGTTAAATTCAAAAAATGTGCTGGAGTTAGAGCCAGCGGTTCCGAGGGGTCACTAGATAACGTCCGACAAAGTGGGCGGCTATTCATTACGCATTCAATTTGAGCGAGCACCGTACTTAGCTCTTCGAAGGACAAAATTTGATCTCCTATTACTCGGTATAAGTGGCTCTTTAGACTTTTAATATTAGTCTCCCAATTGCCCCCAAAATGACTCGCGGCTGGGACGTTCAGAGACCACTCAATGCGGTTCTCGGCTAGAATGTGAGCGAACTCCGAATTATAATACTTGCTAGCTAAGAGCTCATGTAGTTCCGATAGAATACGTTTTGCACCGACGTAGTTCGTACCGTTATCCGAATATAATTTACTTACAGGGCCTCTGCGGGATAGAAATCTTTTAAATGCACCCATAAAGCCTGCTGTGCTTAGATCACCCACGAGTTCTATATGCACTGCTCGAGTAGTTAGACATACGAAAATGCAGACGTAAGCCTTTGTGGATCTTATACCGCGCCCGCGAGTGAGCGTGACCTTAAACGGACCAGCAAAATCAGACCCGGTGTGCGTGAAGGGCTTTACTGATTGTATCACTCTGCAAGATCTAAGTTACGCCATTTCCGGAAATGACGGCTTGGGGCGTGCCCGAAAGCAAGCTATACATCTGTGCACCCGATTGCGTATTAAACTACGTGCAGAAAGAATCCAATAATTCTGACGCAAGATCGACATCAATAAATCGGGGCCAGCGTGCGAGTTCAATTTATGATGATAATCGACTAATAAGTTCATGATATGGTCTTTACGCGGTAAAACTATAGGGTGCCTTTGGTCGAAACTCAATTGCGAGTTGGACAAGCGTCCACCTACCCTTACAATCCCATCCTGTAAAAATGGCTTAAGGCGTTGAAAGGCGCGACTACAAGCTCTATTCGATTGTAATCTTGTAATTTCTTCGGAGAAGTGCGCACGTTGAAGTTCACGCAATACTAGCGACTCGGCATAGTTGTAATCGGATGCTAAGATATACGAACGTCGCGGTAAAAGCTTCGCGAATCGACAAACGTAAATTACGATACGCAATAATTTCGACCAAGAGGACAAGCGGTTCGCCAGAGCAATAATTGGAGAAACCTCGCTCGAAACGCTCGCCACTAGAGCGTGTCTCCTCTCTTCCGGCGGTTGTGACACTGACGAAGGTTCGAAATCGGTTATTGGCCATTGTGAGGGATCCAAGTGAACCCAAGAAGGTCCATGGAACCAAAGCGGGTGGTCCATTATTTGCATCGGAGTGAGTCCCCGGGATAGACAATCGGCAGGGTTTTCCTTACCGGACACGTGATAAAAGTTCCGCGTTTCTAACTCGTCTTGGATCTTGGCCACTCGGTTCGCGAGAAACGTATCCCAACGGTGGGGTGAAGAATGAACCCAACATAAGGCGACGGTGGAGTCGGAAAAGGCAAATATCCTTTCTATGTGAACTCTATCCCTACATGCGCCGATAACTGTGGTTATAAGCTTGGTGAGTACTAATATTGCGCAAAGCTCTAAGCGCGCCAGAGAGACAACCTTACGGGGGGAGACTCTCGACTTAGAACTAATGAGGCTAATCGAATTTCTACCATTATTCTGGACATGGAAATATACAACGCCCCCGTAAGCCCTCTCGCTGGCGTCTGCAAATCCAACGACCGTTATGCTGCTATTTCTATCGACATTTATATGACGCGGTATTTTAATTTCTCTTAGTAAAGGAAGTTCCTCTCTAAAGCGCTGCCACAATCGAACAATGCTGTCAGGCGGCGAGTCATCCCAATCACATTCAAATAACCAAAGTTGTTTAATCAAAAGCTTAGCGTACAATACCACAGGAGCTACGAAACCCATGACGTCCCATAATCTAGCAACGCATGACAGTATTGTGCGCTTTGTGCATTTCTCTACGGGCGGATTTACCTTAAGGCTAAACACGTCGGACTCTGGTGACCAACACAGACCGAGCACCTTGTGTGTATCGGAATCGTCGAATTCCTTTATCGCCGAAAGACGGTGTGATAGTGGGATTGTATCTAAAACCGTACGCGAATTACTAGTCCACTTCACAAGATCGAATTGACCCGATTTCATGAGCCTTATGACTTCGGCGGTGGTTAGGGTGGCCTCCTCCACGCTATCGACCGAATACACAAAATCATCCATATATAATCCGCTCTCAATTGCCCTCTTAGCTTTAGGATAAGAGGGACCTTCATCGTGAGCGAGCTGTCTCACCGTGCGTAACGCATGAAATGGGCTCGACTTTAAACCAAAACAAACGCGGTTAAATTCAAACACCATTAGAGGTTCCTTTGGGTTGAAGCGATATAAAATGCGTTGGAATCTACGGTCGCATTCACGGACCCCTATGCAAAGAAACATTTGGCGAATATCGGCGGATAGTGCTATACTAAACAAACGAAAATTGACTATTATATTAAATAAACTGCCCTGTAAATTTTGCCCACTATAGAGGATATCGTTAAGCGACAGGTGAGTGCTAGTTTTAGCACTAGCGTCGAGTACTACACGTAATTTAGATGTAAGTTTGTCCTCTCTAATGACTCCGTGGTGTGGTATAAAATACGACGGTGTGTCTTCGTAGTTATCTAATTTCGAAGCCACAAGCGATATGTAACCTTCTCTTATATATTCGTTAATGACGCCGTCGTAAGCTTCCTTTAACTGGGGCGAAGCGAGCATCCTACGCTCCAAGCTGTAGAAACGCTTTTCCGCCATTTGACACGAATCGCCGAGAGATAAAACATCTCCTTTAAAGGGTAGCGCTACACTATATCTACCGTCGCGATCACGAACGGTCGTGCGGACGTAAATTTCCTCGCATAACCTGTCATCTGGACTAGCTATAGGTGGGACGTTCACCTCCTCCATCTCCCAAAATTTGCGGACTAACGACTCGAGCGGTTCGACAGCCATACCACAATAAGAGGTTGCCGAAATACTATCTAGGATGGGGGCGGAGCCAAGGATCACATAGCCCAATACGGTTTCCAGTGCGTAAGGCGCGGTATGCGAGGAGTTGCCCCTGACCTTATTGTTTAACAAAAGATAAGGGAAAAGCGATGCCCCAATGAGCATGTCTATGTTTCCAGGAACGGCGTAAGTGTCGTCTGCTAGAGGCAAATTTTTAAATTCAATCATTGCCGAGGTGTCAACCGAAACGGTTGGCAACCGTTCAGTGACCCTATCTACTACTAGTGCATTTATATCAAAGTTAACATTACGATCTATCCGAGAATAAAATTTTAAATTTATATATCCCTGTGTCGCTTTACTAGTACCTCCGATGCCTTTAACTACAGGACATGAAAGTGACCTATTTATTACTAAACCTAAGCGCTGACAACATTGTCGTGTTATAAAGCTATTTTGGGCTCCGCTGTCCAGCAGTGCACGGACGCTTTGTTCGTTTCCACGCGAATCCCTAACCAAAATACGCGCCGTACCCAGTAACACGGTCGAAGGAGGTTGTACTCCCATATTTGCCAATGAGCACAGAGCGACATCACCAGGTCGACCGCTAGAATCGTTGACCTTAGTAGGGGTGAATTCCTTATCCGCCTTACTTGACGCCGCTATGTTGCTATTTTCAAAATGTAATAGCGTGTGATGTTTCCTGGCGCACTTGCTACATACGGAACTCGAATTGCATTTTGCAACTAAATGCTTATCGCTTAAGCAGTTCAAACATAGGTTGTTTGTCTTTACTAACTTATAACGTTCGCTTGGTGAATATTTACGAAAAGTCGCACAATTATATAAATTACCGTGTTTATCTTTACATACTATACAAGTATGCTGGAGTGATGTCGGCGTAGCGGTTACGTAAGTTAACGACCCTGCTATTTTAGATGGTTGAGTCTGTCTACGGTCGACGCACCTTTTAATCTCCTGTTTAACGTTCGGAGAGCGCTGCATCACCTTTATTTGATCTCGCACGAACGATGCTAATGAATGAAAGGAAGGCATCTCCGAGCTACGATGCTCCATTTCAAACGCACGCACGGTGTCGGAGTCTAATTTCTTTAATGCTATATGGAGAAACACCACGTCCATAAGGTCATCAAACTTCAAATTCTTAAGTGCAGCCACCGATGCCACAAATTTATCTAGAAACTGCTCTAAGCCGTTGATGTTCGCGGATGATATAGGTTTAAGATCGAATATCTGGTTCAAATATTCGGAAGCTAACATTCTCCTATCTTCATATTTAGTTTTAAGCGTTTCAAATATTAATACGTAATTGTTTGCTGTAGGTGTAAAACCCGAGCAGATCGACTGTGCTCTGCCACTAAGTTTGCTAATTAAGTAATATAATTTTTCAGCGTCCGATAACGATGGGTTGTTGTGTATATTGTTTTGAAAACTACTGAAGAAGAAGGGCCACGTCTTAATATCACCATTGAATACCGGAATATCTATTGGCGGTAACCTAATTGAGTCACGAGGGCGTACCTGTATTTCCGGCTTTGCTTCGCTTTGAGATTGTAGGAGTTTTGCAGTTCTTTTTACGCGACACAACATATCTTCGAATGCCAGCAGCGGTTGGTAGTTCACTATGTATTTCGGGTCGCTTTGTAATTCCAAATGATTAATTTGGTCTAATATTGTTTCGTAATCTATCCGCAAAGTATCTATCGTTTCGATTTCATTCAAAAAGGCTTCCCGCACTGCCTCTATATTAATGTTCTTTATATAATTACTTATATTCTGCACACGCGAAAAGAGTATGTCCCTCTTGGCATAAAGCGTTTTAATTTTGATTTCACTTCCACTAACTGCCATTTTAAATTATTATAATAAAGTTATATTAATCACAATTAATCTCATACGCATAAACGACGTAGGATGAACACTCGGCGTGCCGTATTACGTAATCAGATCGAACACCCGTTGCGGTCGAGTCTACGCGTCGTTTGCTAAACCTAATAATTTTATCAAAATTGTGGGTAAGCGTATCAAACGGTTGCTATCACACCGTTTCAATTGTTTAATAAGCTTTAAATTTAACCAAATACGAGCGCTATTAAATGAATAATTCTGTTTGCGAGTACCAAATCAAATTTTTAATTTAAACGAACACTATTTAAGTCTATTCCATAAATTACAGTGCGTTATCTAAACAATTAATTTAAAATTCGACCAGAAAATGGTTGGATAACCACTAAACACCAATCCAGATCCTGCCGAAGTGACCATAAAATGGTGGAGCCACGTGTTTAAGGCTGCCGAAAATCTAGTTCCCCGGTCAAACCTCAAACCTATTACGCGAGATATTAACTAAAGTGGACTGTATTTGCGATTGCTTCTATGCTTATGTAAAAGCGACTACTATAGCATGCGGTACAATGCACTCGCTCTTCCCTAAACTAAAACTATTACTTGCCAAATCGATGAAAGGAATCCTGCCTGATGGGGAGAACACAGAATTGGAGCGGTTAAACAATTATTAAATGTTAATCAGGCAGTAAATTAAGGAATGTTGACTCACCGGGGTTCTTCTATCCTTTAGAGCACTATAGCGGCGATTTCCGGAACCTCCTCTGGACAGACACTCTGGGGCCCCAGGGGTGCGTCGGGAGAGAAGCGTTGTAGTTCAACGACGGCTGCGGCGGGAAGAAGAGAGCGCGCGTCGGTCGCGCGTGTCTTATATATCCTCGGCTCCGGTGATTGCGCGATGTTCTAGAATCGTCTTCTTTCCCCTCCCACCCCATCACCCCGATTTGTCGATAGGAGGGTACGAATGATATCGTTTTGGAAGGAATAATGATTCGGCAAGCTCCTACCGTCATAAATAAAAAACGCGAATGGTTTTCCGCGCAACCAATATATATATATATATATATATATATATATATATATATATATATATATATGATAAATCCTTCCATTTTAATTTTAAAGAAGCTAAAATTTATACTTTAATGAATATATTATTTAAAAATTCTCAAGCCCGGAAGTAATTCTTAGTAATATTGAATATTTTATTTGTTCACCCTCTTTTCTTTTTGTAAAAGATAATTGAAATAGTTCTTTCGTTATAATTAACTATCATTTAATTTACTTTAATTTATACCTATTTCTTTTACCTCGTCGCCACTTGTAGAACTTTTATAGAAAAATATTCACTACACTTAACACTGGCTCACTATAACACCAAGTCCTGCTGGGTACACGTCCTACCTCGGAGCACTCCACAAGGCAACTGCCCGCCGGCACTCAGTGCAACAACCGAATGACGTGTAACCCCCCACCACTTGTGTATATGAGACAGTGTATTGAATCTATTGTATAGACACAACACTACAACATGTATATAATTTTATTTAAAAATGGGAAATTAATTATAAATAAATAATTTTATCTTTTTTATAAGATTTTTATAAGGGGGGGGGGAGCATTACATTCGGAAAAATCTATAAAGTATACTCTGGTCCAGAGCTTTGCTCTATGGTCTATGGTCAAGAGGAAGGAAGAGACCAAAGACAAGACAAGTAGATAGTAGTGATGTGTATGCAATGATCAACAATGTTCGATAACTTTAAACGAAATAAAGACCTATGATTATAAAATGTCATTTAAACATCGTAAAACATCTTACCAGTCTTCGTCTGCATTAAAATTCTTATCAATAAGCTATACCTTATAATAATTTAATATAATATAGCCACGACGTGTCGAACACAATTATTTAACTTAAAGTGACAGAGACAGCACGAGACTTAAAATCATCTTAAAATTAAGCAGCGTTTCGAGTATTTGGCCATGAAAGAGTTTTAAAAATCAGTTTTCCACTGTTTAAAATTTAACCATAAAATAAATGTCATTTTTACAGCAATCAAATATTTTGCTTTATCAGGAACGCGAATAGTATACAGCACAAAACTGAACTGCCATAAAATTTTCTTATTTGAATTAAACCGATTCAATAATATTAAAAAAATATTTAATTTAGGAATTGTAGAGAAAAACAAAGATTCGAATTGTCAAAGCGGATTCGCTAACGGCCTGTTCGTCTTCACGATTGGTCAAATAAGTCGGTTATGTTTATAACTGATAAATATAAACACTACCTGATTTCAATCTTTATTGCTAAAGTTGGGCGTTGTAACATACAACAGATAATTTATTTCATTATATATTTGTAATCTTACAACACATAAGAATAATCATAATCATCCATTGACTCTTATATAGATCGGACGCCAAGAAGGAAGAAATTCGTACGTTGACCTCTTATTACCTGTCTCTCTCACTCCCGTGTAAGTGTGATGCGTCTCGCTCGCACAGATGCAATGACCGCCGTCCTTAGGGATTATAAACATTTTACCTGAGAATATGAGGTTTGTTCTTGTTTGTACGTGGTTTTCAAAAATCCTTGGTTTGCTTGACATCATGAAGCTAACCTCCATGCTTGACATAATTGATCATTTTTAAATAACGAGCAAACGACATTCCATCTTGGGATGCGTTAGTGATTGCTCAGTTTTCGGACACAGTTATCTCAGTTATCTATTCTTAGTTTGTTGTTGTTTGTTAATTTTAGTTATCTTGTTTCAATTCTTAAGTGGTTTTGTTAATTTGTAAAGTTTAATGCAGTAAAACTGTTGATTCTTTTGTATTAAATGTGAAGTCATCGGAAAGCGGTAACTCTGATACAGAGAAATTGGATTCTGAATTTTGAATTTTCCTTTTTTATTTCTGCCTAATTTGTAATTTTATCTCGATTTTTATAACTGTTTTTAGACTAAAATCAAAAATATTTAATACGTAAGTAATTTTTTTTTATAAACCACACTGAACACAAAAAATGTTTGTGACCACTGTCAGTAGGCAATGAGATCGTTGTACGAAATTCTTCCTGCCCCGCGACTGGACTTTATTACATTCATTATCGTTAGATAGCGCCATCTAATAAAAGTAACAGTAACAACTATTATTTGTTATTTGCGTTTGCGCTAGCTAGTTTACAGTCTAGCCGTTGACCGAGAACGCAGCGCCTCATTTCGAGTCCACCTACATACTAATACTACATTCTTTGTGCCACAAGGATTTCGTATGGTCCACACTAATTATGGTCCACACAAATAATTAAACTCCAAGACAACACTTTAAGAGCTTATTTTACTAACACTAAAGTAGGTATAACAATAAACAAATATATTTGCTTATATTTCGTTCATTAGTAGCTGTTGGGCCTGTTGTTTAATTTTTTGGCTGACAGATGACAATGACACTGTTATCAGTTCTATACGTAATGTTTTGATAGCAGGTGCTCCAAATTTCATGACGAAGCAAATTTTATTTTGGTTTGTTTTTCATTTAATTTTATACCTAAAGTAACTATAAATATTTATATGATTATTTTTCTTCAAATGTTTGAAAATATGAGTATATAATTACACAGCTTCACATACATGCAGACAGTCCTAAGCCTATAAAAAGTAGGAACGTATGTTTGTTGAACTTACATATTCAAAATAATTCTCTTTTAAAATATGGAACACTCAAATGATGCTAATACAACTTGAAAATATTTTTTTAGTCTTCTCTCGGTCCTTCCTAGTCTGTTTGGTATTCTAACGTTCATCATAATCATATTTATAATCGCTATAATCGCCCTTTAGGGGTATATGTGTTCTGTGCGCTATAACGACATACAACAAAACTCTAGCACAGTCGACAACTTAACTGAACTAACCGCGTGTACAATGTAATATTTGAAACTGTTATAATATGTTATAATATTTTAAAACAACAGTTGTACTCTTATTAGTGTGTAAACAGTAAAAAATATATATTACAGCATCTTAATAAGTTAGGAAAACATAACAGTTTCGCCCACATTTATCTATAGCCTTTAGTTGGTTAAAATTATTTAATCGATCGTCACTATTGGTTTGACTTTGACTTTTGACTTGACACCTTGACACAGTATTGCCAGATCTAGAGGTTTTTCTCAATCTAGGGGTTTTTGGAGGACGTTGAGGTTTTTTAGAAGTATTAATATCACGAAATTCATCTAGAGGTTTTCCTGAAGGTTTTTCAATAGTCTTACCAACTTCCGAATTCTTTTTCAAAACAGAAAATGCCGACAATTCATTTCGATATAAAATTTCGATATGCTAGTATTGCAATTAATTTGTTCGTCTTATTCTCATAACTTTTTCTATATTGATGTATTTAACCTACACGTGTGCATAAAATGTAATAGTGTTGGAGATTTAGATTTGTGTGCCTTAGTGACACAAAATTTTATTTAGTAGGTGTGCAGTACTGTCAATGTAGTGTTTCTTCCCCCGCACAAAAAGTGACAGACTTTTATGTTCGTAGCATTAGGCGCATTACTCGTCCATTGATTTGAATGGTCTAATTACGTAGCTTGTATGTAGTAGAAACTTTTTCTTTTTGATAAATTTGTTTCACACGAAACTTGACCGAATAAAAATTCAGAGGTTTTTTATCCCCCTACATAGAGAAATTAGGGGTTTTTTGGAACAATCTAGGGGGGAAGGTGAAAAAAATCTGGCAACACTGCCTTGACAGTTGACAGACAAATAAATATTACTTTACTCGCTTTACTCTACTGTATACTGAATTCAACGTTAATAATTTTAATTTAATTTTATTTTAACAGTTAAATATATTTGCATATATAAACATTGTATTGCTTATATAAACGAAGTTTGATTACTCATTGCCAATCATTAATGAATAACAATGGTTCCTGGCGCTTTTATGTATTCAGTTTATAAAACACTAACCAAATCAAGTCAATCTTCTAATTTATTTGTATTAAGACAACAAAGATTAAAAACAAATGGATGGCAATCATACGGTGTGTCATTTTGGACATTTTATGTTTATTTAATATTTTAAGAAATTAACTGTAATCTTTCTAATTAGCTACCCACAAGCGATTTTTTCGCCGTACCGATATTGTACAAAATGAGGATAAGTGGGAAGTAACATTAGACCATAGAAGATTAAAAACGCCTAATGGACAAATATTGAAAGTTGGTAATGAGCATTTGGCCCGAGCTATAGCAGCTGAATGGGATGCTCAAAAGGAAATTATTGCTCAACCTACAATGCATTTGGTAAATACCAAAGGTCTTTATTTTTAATAAATATTAATTTCTTATAACAGCATAAAAATCGTACCTGTTTTATAATTTTAGACAGCCTTATGTAATACTGCACTAGACAATCCAGGAAAGTTGACATCACATGACATTGCTAGTTATTTATTGGAATATCTAAGCACAGATACTCTTCTCTTTCATTCAGAAGTAAGTTAAAATATTGACTTAATTTATATTATTATTATACAAAACATAATATTATGCTATAATGTATGAACAAAATATTAGGGGTTAAAATATATTATTGTTGCCTTAATTGAAAAATTCATACACCTGTTTCGGGTTGGCTATAGATATCTAATTGATTTTAATAATGTTTTTAGTTTAGGAGGCTTATAAGGGTTAAACTTGAACCTTTTACACGGTTTTTGGATGTCGGTAAAGCATTTTGAATTAATTACGATAAAAACAAATTTCACTAAAAACTTCTTATAACGAAACACAAATATGTTAATTTGTTTTTTAAACACAGATACACTCATAAAAAAGTTAATCATTCGGTCCCAGATAATCCATTTGTGGCTGGAGATGGGACTCATATACCACAAATTGAGTCGAAGTGGAGAGCAGTCAAGAGGTTTTTCAGAAAACAAAATTATAACAATTCACATTACATTATTTCATTTACCATAGCAGAGTTTAGGACAACTTAACTTTATAGATACGATTGGTCAAATAGGTTCTAAAACCGAATTAGCATGCCCCGACTTCACATTGTCTTGTCTGCCCTATCCCTAGAGTGTTTTTGTAAAGCCGTAGGCGTAGAGGGAGAGCAGCCGCGCCTGCTGTAGCAAATTTCAGGCCCCTGAGTCCAATAAGCTGAAGCTGCGGAGGCGAGCATGGGTGCCTGCGATTTGTTATGCAAGGGCGAAGGAGCTGTACTATCCGCAGCGCCAAAGCAGTTGCATAAGTAACTTTATGTCTATATTCCTATGTAAAAAAGTGAAGTTATGATTTTTCAAAAAAAAAAACTCATAAACTATACATTTCCGCAAAGGGGGAAGGGTAGGGGGAATTCCCCTGAATCCTCCCACACCCCCTTCCAGAAACAGGAGATAGCCACAGCATCAAAATTATAAAAAGACTGCAGTTGCCAACCTGCCTGCCAGACAAGGTAACTGAGTTAAAATACGGGACCTATATTCGGCAGTGGACTTTTATAGTCTGTAAAGGTTAGAATGATAATGGATTTAGAATTGTATAGATAATTACCCTCAATCATTATCTGTACATTTCTGCCATTTCAAGGGAATATCATTTATGCCTTTAGGATAGAATGGGGATCTGTCCAAATAGTGGAAAAATGGTAATGAGTTACTTTTGTATTGTAGGTAAGCTAGTGTGACACAGTGACTAATTCCTCAGTTGTTTGATAATGATCGGTTTACACTATTACTATTAATTTATATTTATTAAAAAGATAAGATAAAAGCAAATGAAACAAAATCAATCAATGTAACGTTCACCCTGAGAAGGGGCTCTTGCTCTTGCCCCCAGTCACACTTAACAACATTGTAGTTGCACAGGCAGATCATGTTAGATACCTTGGATTGTACTTGGACAAAAGACTTACCTGGCAAAAACATATTTTTACTAAGAGAAAGCAACTCGATATTCAAACGCGAAAACTCTACTGGCTCGTAGGGCGAAAGTCTCAATTGTCTCTAGAAAACAAAATACTTCTGTACAAGGCAATACTGAAACCTATCTGGACGTATGGAAACCAACTATGGGGTACTGCATCCCATTCAAACATCGAAATCTTACAGTTTAATAATGAGGATGAGAATACTTACTGTTTAATAACGAGGATGTGACACAGGTCACATACCGAGCACGCAAGGGATAGCACCAACCAACATACTGCTGAATGTTCCTCAAAGGCGACAGATTGTTGTAAATAAAGGAAACAAAAAAAAATATTTAACTAAGTCTGGTCTTCCTTATGGTTCATTAATCAAGCCCAAGTAGAAAGTAATTAAACCAAAAATGCTGCACTTCTTAGTCATTTCCTCTCCAGCATGCAGCATTGATATTTTGTTAGCTGTCTCTGCTGCATTTGAAACACGTCAGAGATCGTTTTTGAAAATTACTTAATTATTTGACATCTCCATCCTTAACTGAAATACTGAATATAAAAGCAATTGAATGTCAAACCTAAAAATCTCATAATTTTTTTGATCAAGAATGTTACAGTTTTTGTGTAAAAAAGTTTTAATTATGAATCATGGACCTTGCAGGTTTAATTCATTAAAATGACAACTTAATACTTTAACCCTATTATTTGATTCATCACCTATTTAATTATTATATTAGGTCTTATCCTCAAGGCACTACAGCAAGTATAAAGCCAAACAAGATCACTGTACTTGGTTCTGATACTGTATACTGACATTATCTGTGGTTGAAATATGCAGCAGTGCTTGCTTTAGCGGAGATAGGCCGGCTCGAACCAGAGAAATACCATGACCTTGAAATAAGAGTGTTCATTACTTCTACGCTTCACCTGCTAAGATCGAGTAATGGGAGGCCGTCACCCCTTCCCTCAGTAACATGGTAGTGGAATTAAATTATGGACCACCTCAGGAGAGAACCAATATTAATAGCCTTGGAGAATCCTTTACTGAGGTCCAAGGTTGAGTGCAGAATGCGGGTGCTGAGGCTGCAAGGCGTATTCATCATTGCTAAATGCTTACACTGCTCGGGACAAACAGAACTTATTGACCATGTCAATCCAAATGACTACGGATTCCATGGAGAGGCAATGATCCTTGGTGATTCCAATGCCTATTATGCTGAATAGAATGTTTCTCGCTTCCCATTCAACCAATAATGCATGGGGATCTGTTTAGGACTTTGCATCGGCATATTATCATCATCATTTCAGCCCTTCACAAGACTACTGCTGAAATAGGCCTCCCCTAAGGTATACCACAAACTACGGTCCTGAGACCACATCGCCTCTTCTCAATCGGGGGCCGCCCTTCAGTTTGCCTATCGGTACAAGGCTGACACTCGAGAACCCTTTTTCCCCATCGTTTGTCAGTTGTTCCAGCTAAATGCCTGGCCCATTGTCACTTCAGCTTACTAATCAGATGGGCTATGTCAGCCACTCTGCTTCTACTGCAGATCTGTGGAAACTGCATATGTCAACAATCATCTACAAACATGGTTGCAGATATGATTGTATCATATTTTTGCATGTAAATATTATTATTATCATTTAGTCATATTTTATTAATTTACAATTTCGGATGGTAAATTAATGAAAACTATGTGTAACATGTAACTTAATGTTAAAATTTGTTGTTAATTGCTTTAGGAAGAAAAGGATTTGCGAGCATTGCAAGAAAAGAAATGGGGTCCAGTCTTAGACTGGTTTCAGGAAAGGTTTGGAATCAAACAAGAAATTTCACGAGGATTGGAACCGCCGCCAGTTACTAACGAAACACGAGCAGTTTTGGCTCGACATTTTCTCTCCTA
Organism: Parnassius apollo; assembly: GCA_907164705.1. Taxonomy (NCBI): domain Eukaryota; kingdom Metazoa; phylum Arthropoda; class Insecta; order Lepidoptera; family Papilionidae; genus Parnassius; species Parnassius apollo. Next base: position 7,643,997 of record CAJQZP010000935.1, read on the forward strand.
TGATTTTGCAGCACTGAATGGTATAGTTTTCTTATTTTTACTTTTAACGATTTACATCCGTATTCCTATCCAACTGCAGAGCGGTGTAAGACAAGGTGACGTTATATTCGCGAAACTTTTTATGTAAGATAGCGAAGGAGTATTTTTTTCTGTCAGTATATGGTGACTCAATACAACTATTAATAATTATTAATAATTTCAGCCGAATCGGTTCACGCGACGTTTAATAAAAAGTAGTTTTAATAAATCAGTTTTTGAGATATCATAGGATAAACAAGTCGATATGGAAGTGAACATAGACAAGAACTATGGAGAAAATTGATTTTTGTGCCGAGATGGAAATTATGGAATTTTGGAAAAGATTTTCTCTGTTTACGGGGACTCCTGCTCTGGAAAAACGATGATTTATAAGTGACATAGCTTCATCAAAAAAGGCAGAGACTCAATTGAAGACATTCAGCGCTCAGGTCGACCGATTGCGAGGCAACTTAAAAAGTAAAAAAAAAAAACTTGTTTTTGAAGATGCTCATCTGAAGAAAAACAGATTGCAGAAATGACTGGAGTATAATCTACGACCGTTTTAAACATTTTCCATGACCATATTGACATTTCTATGGTTAGTGCAAAATGGATGCCAAGAATGCTCACACAAGTCGAGTGTTCGCGTGAGTGTTTAGATCTGTGTGTTGAGGACAAGGACGAAATTATGAACTAAATTGTGATTAGGGATGAAACTTGGGTTCATCACTATGAACCTGATTCCATGCAAATCAGAAGTCCATGCGGTGACATAAAAATGGCGCATCACCACCTAAGAAGTCCAAGGTGTCAGGTTGGAAGGATTATGGCTTCAGTTTTTCGGATTCAGAGAAATATTTTTGTTGACCGATTATATAGATAAAGGTGTTAATATTACGTAATAGCATTGCGCTATGTTACTAAAAAAATTAAAAGATGCGATTAAAGAAAAAAGTTTCTTTTTTCTTTAAAGGAGAAAATGGTTACACAAGATTCATGTTGCAATGGCTGACTTACACAAGTGCGGCTTTAAAACTAAACCACCCTCTCTACAGTCGAGATTTGGCCCCTTCGGATTATTATTTGTTCCCAAATATGAAAAACGAGCTTCAGGGAAAAAAATTACAGATGACGTAGAAGTGAAATCGGCAATATCTGCTTATTTTGAGGGCCTTGACAAAACGTTTTTTCGAACATATAAATAAGTTATTTGAACGGTATGAGAAGTGTATTAAGGTTAATGGAGAATATATCGAAAAGTAAAAATAATTTTATTTATAATTTCACACCCTTTCTCTTCGTGATCCGCGAACCTAATTTCGCGAACTTTTTGATCTCTCCTCATACATTGGAATACATTAATTTGTGGCGGCGCTGTCGTCGCGCCACAAGCGAAACGCACCGAAGCCTAAATCGCGCTGTCAAAATTCCGAAGCTACCGCGCTATATACAGAACAGTATGTTATAACTTCGAATAAACACACATAGAGCGTTGGCCGCTTCCCGGGTGAAACACCCTGTCCAGCTGCAGATTTCCCCTTTTCCTTCCATCTTTTAATGAAATACGATTGAATTTCGACCTCTAGAAAACTGTCGTCATGTCGTGCGTTGTTTTAGTACATTTTATGTAAGGAGTGAATTGAAATTTATATCATTCATTACCATATTATTACACTTTATATTATTTATTGAATATTATTACATACGTAGTATAATTGAATGAATTTTCAGCTTTGTGCTTCGGAGTGGAAGCTCTTAAATCGCCAATTCTAATGATAGCATGCACCGATCGATATTTGGAGCCAAAAGAGGCAGTCATGCTCGCACGGCTTGAAGAGGAATATCAGGTAACTTTAGTACCTAAATTAATTTCAATAAAATTGAGTAGTCATAGGTATATATCAATACATATTTATATATCAACATCATTCTTCGAGTCTCGCAGAAAAATAAATTAAACACACAAATACATTAATTTTGGCCTCTCAGTATTTAACGAAAATTTAATGTATATTCGTATAAACAAAAGTAGTTTTTTTTTTAAATTCCTGACGTTAATAAAAAGTCGTTTTAATAATAAGGTATATATACTCTGTAAACACCACGAACAAACACAAGCTAGTGATACCAGTTTATCGACAGCACAGAGTCAGTAATTCATTTATGGGGCTGGGGGGTCACTCTGTTATCAAAATTAAATATATTGTGACTGAAAGCAGCGACAACTGTTCAGTGATGGCTCAATGAACGCGAGGGTGAAGACTGGCAGCGATCACCAAATAGTGAGAAGACTGAAGACGTTTAGGTTGAAACGTGAAGTTGGGAGAGGTCACGTCTAATGAAGTCAACACTCTGTCCTCCACGTGATCTAATCCAAAGCGCCGAAAACTTTCAAGTTACAAATTCGTTTTTACAGTGCCAGAAGACTGCAGTGAAGTGAACTATATGAATGACAAGCTTGTGGAAATTTTCCATGCGGTCGGAGCTAAGTTCTGTAAGACCTGTTGCAGAAGAACACAAAAACTCCAATCACCAGCCAGCTTTCTTGCAGATCGGAGCATCAAGGTCGTTGTAGACTGTACAAGCTCCGATTACAAGCCTACCGATTACATCCAGCGCAGAGCGGCTTGAATCATCGACGACCGAGTGCTTTCCGATCGGCTCGAATCACTGGCGCTGCGTAGAGATGTTGCATCTAATTGCGTATTTTATCGCATCTATCACGGGGAGTGCTCTGAGGAATTGTTCGGATTAATCCCAGCCGCCTAATTTCATGAACGCACTACGCGGCATACCTCCCGATACCATCCACACTGTCTGGATACCGGGCGGTCCACCACTGTACGTTTCACAAGGAGTTTTCTTCCGCATACGACCTGGGACCTTCAAAAAGAGAGCTTACTCCTTTCTAAAGGGCCGGCAACGCATCTGCAATTCACCCTGGTGTTGCGGATGTTCATGGGTTGCGGTAGTCACCTAACATCAGGTGAACCGTATGCTCGTTTGCCCCCTCTTCTATAAAAAAATCACATTCTTAATCTCATGGCTGTTAGACGAGGGATCAAGCTGAAGTCTTCAGCAGATTTGACAGCGTACAGGTAACTGAACAGACAGATTTCCAAATTTATGCGGCGAGACTTCTCATCTTCAATACGTATTGTATCGTATTGAAGAAGATATCGAGCGGAACCAGGGCTCCATAGTCTTTGCGAGAGATCTATCTGTCAGAAAGAGCCAACTGTCGAAGCTGAAGACCGAGTGTGGCAGCATCATTTCCGGACACCTGAGATTTTGAGTGAGGTTGAGGTTCTATGGGCAGCTATACACATCATCGTTGGAGCCACACGAAACTGTGAGTAACGATCCAAGAGCAAGTCTCATCCGACACTTCCGATGATATCTCGGACATTAGTCTGAGCGAGATTAGAATGGCTCTCCAGCACCTTAAAAATGGCAAGTCCCCGGGCGAGAATGGAATTACAGCGGAGCTTTTGAAAGCAGGTGAAAACCGATACTTAAAGTCCTTCAGAAGTTCTTCAGTTCCGTCCTCTTTGACGAGGAGCAGAAGTGCGGTGGTCTTGTTCTTCAATGACAACGGTCTCTTGAAGAACTACAGACTGATTTTCGTTCTAAACCGCGTCTACGTGCTGTTTTCGAGAGTCATTACGATCGTCTCACACGCAGATTCGACGACTTCCAGCCTCCCGAACAAGCCGGGTCCGAAAAGGCTTTAGTACTATAGGCCACATACATACCCTTCGGCAAATTGTACAGAAGTCCGAAGAGTACAATCAGCCACTTTGTCTTGCGTATGTGGATTAATTGGAGAATTCCGTCGAAATTTGGGCAAAATTTGGCTTTGCTTATGTAGAGCCATGCTGCAGCTATATTATGGTTGTAGCACGAATAGATTGGCTCAACCGAGGAAGAACCACGCTCCCACAGAATACCATCGTAAAATAGTTGCTCAATGCTGTGTTTCGTATGGTGAGTGTAGAGAACCGGAGACCCTTTTTACTGAAACCGAGACCATCCATCTAAGTCCACGAGGATTATAACGCATCTGCATTTTGATTCCTAATTGAGGGTAAACGTAGATATGTCCATGGGCCGCAGCATCTACTTACCATCAGGTGGACTGTGTGCTCGTTTGTCACCCTTATTCTATATAAAAAAGTAATAAATAAAATTATAAATAATTGTAATATTAAATATAAAATTAATATTCACTAACCCATTTCATCCCATGGGTGTCGTTAGTATTGTCGTTTTATCCGTGTTTTCAGGCAATGAAAAACTGCTTCAATATCGTTAGAATTAGAAGGTAAATTAGAAATATGATAAAAATTAGAAGGTAATGGTTATAATAGCCCAAATGGGATTTCGGGCGGTCCCTAAATCGTAGGACTCTGGTCCGAGTCCCGTCTTCGGTCCGAATGTTTTTCATGTTCCCTTCTTTTTTTTGAGAAAATCTATTATTTCGAAACCTTTTTTAGTTTTTTTAAAACACCAAAAATTTAAATTAAACTAATTGCACTCATGATTTCTTATTCAAATAACCAGTTCAGTTTTTTCTATTATGTCGGTAAGATCAAAAAATAATAATATCAAAATATAATTTCCAAAATACAAGATTTCAAAAAAAAAACGATCAAAGCTTGGTCATCCAGGTACTACTTGCTTAATCGCAAAACTAATCTTTGTGGCACTTTGCGTAAAAAAAAAGAAGCTCAAAAGTGAAAAGCATTAAAAAAAAATAAAAGGGATGTCCTTATGATCTCGACTTGCCACTATGATTACTGAGAGAAATGCACGTCTGAAGTCCAATATGATTTTGGAATATATCTAATGAGTTAGCCAGTTATTTAATGATTTCTTATATTTACGCGAACACTATACATGATTAAAACTACTTTTACGGTTTTATCGCGCTAGATGTGTTAGTCATCCGAAATCCTAATAACACCATTGGTCACACTGTGTATAGGAAAAGGACCCATACAAACCGATATTTAAACGGTGAATCTCACCACCATCCTTCACAGTTAGCTACCGTGGGCAAATCTTTGTTACAGAGAGCACGAGGGATCTGTGACAGCAAACACCTGGCCGCCGAGCTTCAGCACGTCAAGCAAGTTCTGCACGACAACAAGCTTCGGGTCCCGCGCCTACGTCACAGTGACCGAATGAAGCCGGCCACAGTCGAGCGTGTGCCTGCTGTACTACCATATGTCAGAGGTGTCACAGACAAGATTGGCTATATCTTGAAGCGAGCTTCTATTAGAACATTCTACAAGCCGCCGAAGAAGATTAGTCAGTTCCTACCATCCGTCAAGTGTCATATTCCTCTACAAGATGCAGGAGTGTACAAGCTTGATTGTGAATGTGGTCTCTCTTATATAGGACAAACAAAAAGATCAATTAGGACCCGCGTAAAAGAACATATAGCTGATGTGAAGCATCAACGTTCCGGGAAGTCTGCAGTTTGCGGTCATATCCTAGACGGCCCCAACCATTACATCAGATTTGATAGACCACAAATCCTCGCGAAAGAACACCGATTCCTACCAAGGATGATATGTGAGGCTATTGAAATTAAAAAACAACCTAATTTCAATAGAGAAGGAGGCTGGGTACTACCACCTGCTTGGGATCCTATAATCAATAAAATTAAAACTAAACCCAAGCATACCACTGCAAGACCTCAGGACATAGTCAGTTCATTTTGCATAGATCGGACCATAAACAATAATTAAAAAAGCTGAAGGTACTCCGGGTTTAACAATGAGATCGGGACGTCAGTCATCTCAGTCCCCCGTGACCATGGGTGCTGGAAAGCGCCCGAAACGTCGGGAATTAAAAATAAAAGTAAATAAAAAGTAAAAATAAACGCGATAAAATCCGTAAAAGTAGTTTTAATCATAGCCAGTTATTATTCTCCAATTCGTAAAATTCTTGCGTGGTACAAGAAGATCGCTTCAAAATAAATGTTCACTTCTACAAGCACAAACAGATATTGTGAGAAAACTTGTAAATATATCACAAATACCAGCTCCAGCTGTAGCTACACCACAGCAAAATTCAACTGCAGGGTCATCACAATGTCAAAATGTCCCGCCATCGCTAGCACAACATTTTCTTAAAATAATGGACAAAAACGAAGGTATACAGGTTACTACGAACGACATAGCTTGACAGGCGAGACATCACAGGTGGCCCCTAATAAGGCGAAAAGAGTTTCGAAAGTATGCAATATTTGCACAAAACCTTATTGTTTGCAATGTTTTCAAAAATCTCTTGTATAATTTTTGTTCTATAAAATAAATTTTCTGTTAATTTCCCGTAATTTTGTTACTTACTTACCCATTGTTTTGCTAATTTCTAAGTAATGAAATAATAAAACCTCAAAAAAGGTTTTGAACGTATGGCATACTCAATGTTAAAAAAAATATCGAGTATTTCCCTATGTCCCAGCATTTTTAATAATCCTTATGATGTGTCCGGCCAAGTCTGTATTAAATATCAGACTTCCTTCTTACGTCCACAGTATCAGATGGCTTAGAAATTGTATGGGCGAACATGCACCACATATGGTCTGTGGACTGCTATGGAAGTCTCTCTACTCTCCGTATGTGTTCTGTAGATAGTGGACCAGAAATGGTGATATTAATGGTACCTAATGGTTACTGTTTTGTTTGTATATGATTAAATAAATTTCTTGTAATAAAATAATGTTTTAATTACAATTTTCCAATAAACTTTTATTTATAATTCCTAATTTAAATGAGGATTTGATGAATGGGATTGAGGCCGCTGGTAAATGTCACAATATTGCAGTTAATGTTACCCTTAATGGCATGAACGTGAAACGAGTCACTAAATTTAAATATCTGGGGCATATTATTACTGGTGACCTCAAGGATGATGCTGACATCGAAAGGGAGCGCAGGGCTCTGGCGGTTAGAGGTAATATGTTGGCTCGCAGGTTTTCCCGTTGTACAAAACAAGTTAAGATTACGCTTTTTAAAGCATACTGCCAGAGCGTGTACACGGGGAGCCTGTGGGTCAAATACACCAAAAGATCGCTTGAAGCCCTGCGCATCCAATATAATAATATATTCAGGATGCTGTTGGGACTGCCTCGTTTTTGTAGTGCATCGGGGATGTTTGCGGCATACCAAACAGACGGTTTTAATGCCATCATACGCAAAAAAACCGCATCCCTTATTAGCAGGGTACGAGCCAGTCACAACAGCATTCTGAGGACCGTAGCGGACAGATATACATCGCCGCTGTGGAAATGTCTTGTGCAGAGACTGATAACTGGGCCCTATCCACCCCCATGATGATCTGTCTCGGCACAGTGTATTTATTTTATTTCCCTATATTTTAAGCAAACCATTGTTTTTTTTTTTTACTAACCCTTCTTATTATAATTGTTGTTATTATTATTGTGTTACTAACCCACATATGGATTTTAATTATCTGAAATAAAGAATTTATTTATTATTTATTATAAATGAAAAATACAACATAAACTCAACTTGTAAATTTATTTCAAGCTATTTTGGGTCTGAATTATTTATTTGTTTTCATTTACTTGCATTCATTTCCATTTAAAAAATTTAAAAGTAGTTTTAAACTCCGTTTTTTTTTAAATGTATTTAACATTTTTTAAAACTTGTCTTAAACACGTGTTTTTAAACAACTTGTTTTAATCACGCCAATCCTTGCAGTAAGTACAGTGCGGGACATATGCATAACATTAATTTCCGAACATAAATTTAGTCAATGTGTCCAATATTTGTATTATAATTAGTAGTAAAACTAGTACTTATAAACATACTCATTATTTTAAATTTCCAGTGGTATGAATTAATTTATTTGATAAAATTATTTTTAGGTGGGTTATTATTGTAAAACGTTAGTTTCAATAATAATCCAATAGTCGACTTTCATTTCGCTCATTGTTTAAATTAAACCAGGCCTCCATTGCGATTTATGTTACTAAACTTATATTGATAACCAAAAATATTTGTTTTGACAATGACATTAAGAAATTCAAAGAAACTAATTGAAAACTAATTTTAAACCCCAAGAAGAAGAAAACCTATAAGTTGTTAATGAGGTAGCGAAAAAAGTAACGCTACCGTAATTTTTTGCTCCCGAAAAAAATGTGTATCGTTATTTTCAGATATCGAATTAAAAGACATGACGTCATACCTTGAACTGTTATAAGATATAATCCATAATTTTTCTTTTTGGCGAAAAAATAAATAACGGCAGCGTTATTTTTTTATGCGGTACGATATAACGGTAAGGTTATTTTTTCACTACCTAATTATCAACTTATAGGTTTCTTCTTCTTGTGGTTCAACAGTACCTTAGTTTTCAATTGGTTTCTTAATTTTCATTTTCAAAACAACGAATACTTTTGATTACACAAACAATTTTTCGTTACCAATATATTTTCGGTGTATGTAAAAGTTATGCAAAGGTATAACGATATCCATAAAAATAGCGTTACCGTTATTTTACACCGATGGCGTACCGGTGAATTTTAACGGATTTCAGTCTACGTTTAAACAATAGAGATATCAAAATTTTATACCGGTAGCTTAACATCATACCTTGACCGCAATCAAGCCCTGGCTTAAACCTACCATTTACTAAAACCTAATCAATTGGTAAGCAATATAAAAATACGATCACTATTAAAATCAACGCTGCCACCTTATGCGCCTTATACGCTGTCAGCTATTATGAGAAATGGTTTAATTAAAATTTTCGCAAATAAATGTATCTGACCGGGTAGTGGCCTTATATCCGCCACTCTGACGGAAACAAACCCGGAGATGGCAGCAGCGTCTTCTTAATAACAACTAGAAAATAGAAAACGGTGGCTGCCAACTCACCTGCCAAGCTTGGCAACTATGGCAATCTTTGTTATAGGCTTATAAGGCTCAATCTATGGGGAGGTATATTTTTAGCAGTGGACTTTTATAGGCTGTAATAATATTGATGATGATGATGATGATGATGATGGAATAAATATCTCAAGAGACTATCCCTTATGTTACGTAGAAATATGTTTGCATTGATTTGAATAAAATATATGGGTTCCTGTAAGTGTCTTAAATCAAGACTACGAGTAAAAATAGGTCAAATAGACGCCGATAAATTCGTTTGTATAAACCATTAAAGTGCGAGCAGACCTATTTTCAGTAACGAATTATAATAAACTGAAGTGATGATGAAGTAATGGCTTCGTATCAAAGGTTATATTTTCTTTTTAACAGTTAATGCGGTGGGGGCGCGTACAATGGGCTCACGAGTTGAACCAAGCAGAGCTTACATCGCGCGTTGCTGCCGCCTTACTTGTCATACAATCGTCAACAGAAAAACATTCGGCAGCTACAAAAAGCCGTAGGGGACAAAGTGCTTAATTAAGTGAAAATAGTCATGAACTTATTAATTGTAGTAAATTAATTTAGTTAAAATAAATAATTCAGTCAAATATAGTGTTTATGTGATGTTACCTTACCTTTACCTGTTACCTTTAAGTTACTTTCTTAATACCATTTTTAATATTTTTGCAGTATTTGTCTTTCCGGATCTTAAAATAAAAAGCATTTCATTGGATTTGTATTACTGTATTTAATGTAATATACACCTAGTATACACACATCACACGATAAATATAGATTTGCATTAGGTCTTTACTTAACCCCAATTTTTTGTATTGAATATTAAAGGTATAAGCAAGGAGAATATACTTACTATACTACAAAATATGGATATTAGCAAATTGCTATTATTTTTAACCCTTGAATAGGCAGATATATACTTTATTGTAACCTAAGGAAACAATAAATTAACCTAAATTACATTATGCTGAGATGCTTCGTCATGTGTCAAGATCAATCAAGGATCGTTATCAATTTTAACAGGACAGAAGTGGGCGATAATTTCTTACGTTATGTGCCTACAATGCTATGCACGAATTGGGCGGGATAGTTCATAAAATATATTATTATGAAAAAAAAGATTGGTCAAAACATTGATATCAATTATTGTTTGAAGCTTTTGGTAAGTACCCTTGTTTGTAGTTATTTGTATATAAATTTATGGATATATATATATATATATATATATATATATATATATATATATATATATATGTATAAATATGTGTATTAGTTATATTATTTATATGTGTAAGTGTATATAATAAAAAAAAAAAAAAAAAAAAAATATATATGTATATATATATATATATATATATAATATATATATTATGTATGTGTAGCATGTACATTTTTGAATTGAATGTGATCATGACAACTTTACTCGCCATAACTCACTCTCTGTTCTACCCAAGGTTAGCTGGTAGAGAATGCCATATAGCATTAAGCTCGCCTTTTGTACAAAATCTTTGGTGCAATAAAGAATAAAATAAATAAATAAAATTCCCTTTGTATTTCCATTAATATTTCTTATACATATGTATTCTATTTATCCTTTAATTTTCTTCCATTTTTATCTTATAGGTAAATATTATTAAAATGAACTTAATAAGTACTTGCACAACTAGTAGAGATTGACTATAATAATGATAGATTATGTAGCGAATGGTAATTTAATGGCTTGAAATAATTTAATGCCGAAAATAATCTATCCAACTATGTTTAATTAAAAAGTACAAATAAATAATAATAGAGGGTGTATTTTTATGGATAGATTTATACCAATAAACTTTTTGAGTTGAACAATTAAAGTGCCATGTAAAATTCGGGAAGTATCCAAATTTAAGTGGGGCCGAGCGTTTTAAAATGAAATAGAAATAGCAAAAACGGAATCGCGAAGTTACGCTAAATATAGCTGAGCGGGCGGAGAGGTGATGCCGCGCTGCGGCTCAGTGGCCGCGCAACCTCGCTTTGTTCTCAACTGCTCTACATCTGTGCCTGGGGCTAAACTGTTATTGACAGTATGACAATTGTGGTTGTGACTTGTATAATAATCAAAGTATGATTATTTCCTAAATTTGACTTTCGTCGTGGAACGTAATAAATGTAATAATGAAGTGTGTTAACTGTATATAAATATGTCATTGTTTGTGCGAAATCGAGGTTAATATGCTCTAGTTTTGGCTTTTGTAGCATCTCAATATTTTGCATTGTGTAAGTATCGAAAATATATTTCAGTAATGCTGTGGTCCTGTCTGATTTCTATTGCATACATCTTCCGAATATTATTGCAATCTGTCAACTGCCCAGGATAAATTATAGTGCCACAAGTGTTTGCGTTAAAACAGACGTTGACTCGTTCTTAATCTGCCCGTGTCATAAGTAACGCTATAAAATACGGGGACTATCATAACCAACTGTTTGTGGTTTTGTATAAATGTTGGCCCCAGCGGGAATTTCAACTCTGGAACCATGCCGTAGTAGAGAGTTACCTTGACCATTTTTCAACAGACTTCAAAAAAGGAGGAGGTTCTCAATCCGACTGGTTTTTTTTAATGTGTGTTACCTTAGAAATGTTTTCTAGGTAAACCGATTTTGATGATTCTTTTTTTATTTGAAAGTTGGTGCTCATCATGTGGTCCCATATAAATTTGATCAAGATCTGACCAGTAGTTTTGAGTTATCATTAATAATACATATTTAATTGACTTCGACTACATTGATGATGTTCACATTTTATTCATATTGAAGTCGGGTATACAAAATTTTGAATTATACCACTTGTTTTATTTCCACAGTCGTCGTTTTCATTAACACCGTAGGTAATTTAATATACCTTAATGGTAAAAACGGGACAGATCTATTTGTTTAAATAATATTATTTAAGTTTTGTAATAATTTTTTCAGGAGGTGATGAACGGCGATATAAGCGTGGAGGCATCACGCCCACGTCCTTTATCCGGGGGTATCTGGACGTTATTTTCTTGGCTTCGTCGAGACGAGCGTTCCTTTTCGGACGAAAGTCTTTCGAGTGTAGGATCAGATCGAACTGCCGTCAGCTTTGCCTTTTTAGAACCGCTTCATTATAAAGCTGCTATAGAACCCATCGTTTTACCGCCCCTTAGTCCACCTACGGACTCGTATAAAAAAAGGGTACGTGATAGAAATTTTCGGAGACAACGCGAACGTGATATCACCCTTCATCGCAAGTACGGTTTATTTAAAGGCGAAAATAGCGATCGATACGACGTTCTTAGTCTACCACCTGCACGGAGGAATATTTTAAACTCTAGCGATAAAGTAGAACGTGGACGGAGAGCAACGAGTGAAACCTTTCAGAGACGAGCACCTTACGTGCCTGGTAAACGACGCGCTCCGTTGCCTCCGACAGTAACAACTTCTCTGCCTCGAAATTTATCCAGAAAAAGACCAGCGCCTCCACCACCCACAAAATTAACCGAAATACCTAAACAAAGTATTGAATTGTGTGCTGAATCAATGAACACAAAACCTGGCTGTGATAAACCTTCATCTAGCAGCAAAAATGTATCCATAAATGCAAAAATTGAAAGGAATAATAGAGAAGAAAAAATTAAATCCGATAAAAGTTTTTTGAAACAGATTTTTGAAAATAGAAAAAGAAATTCTGCTATCGAAACAAACTATGTCAAACTTTTACCAAATATAAGCGAATTAGATAAGCAAGCAGCGAAGATAGTTGAAGATAAAAAACTCAAGGTATTAGAAGGTAATGCAGTTATTTCTATGAGCGGCACTAATTCAACGTCAGCAGATAATGTTAAAGAAAAATGGATTTGTACATTGTGTTTAAGAAGATACAACTCTGCAGTATCTTCTTGTTTGTATTGCGTTAAAAACGAAAAACAAACACATGAGCCATTTAAAGATAATGTGAACATTTCACCAAATGTACCCGCAAATATCTACACACAAACAGACAATGAGCTTTTAAATGTGGCATCAACAAGTAAAGCAGGCTTAAGTGAAGAAAAGAAAAAACTTAAAGAAATGTTAAAGGAAATGAAAGATTCTCTGCCTAAGAGGCCTAAGCATAGTATAATCGATACGGAGAGCCCCACTCTTCGCATAGGATCTACACCAAACCATAAAAACATATCAACTTTAAATATAGAACCTCCTCCTAAAAACGATAATACTTTTATAAAGAGTTTAGACAAATTAAAAGTACAGAACACTGAAGAAAATGTTTCTATTGTTGCCTTAAAGGGTTGTGTTGCAACAAATAAAAACGGTTTATATTCACATCCTTCTTCCAGCAATATAACAACCAATTATCCAGTAAAAGAAATAACACCTCAGTCTGAATATAAGAATACAGGACAAAAAGAATTTCAAACACCTGATACGAGTACTGAAATAACTAATAAAAATATTTTTTTTAACCATCAGTCTAATGTCTCAAGTGAAATGGTGAATATTCCTTTGACCAATTTGAAAACGACAAATCAGTGTAATGATAAACAAAATGAAACCGATTCATTATTTCAACCGAAAGATTCTTTTTCAAAATTTGAATTTATTAAGGAGAAAGTAAATAATACCCAACTGGAATTTCAGCCGAATTTATCTAAAAGTAAAATTTCATCAAAAATAAAAAAGGAGTCTCAAAGTTCAATAATAATAAAAAATACACCAAAACCATTAGAGGTAATGCATTCTGTCATGAATAAAGCTGCATTAGACTCAGATTTATCAGATAATATACAAATGAGACGGATAAATACACAAGAAAATAACATCAAACCTGAAGCCTTACAAACAAAAATAGCGCTTAAAAGTTCAATATGTAATAAACCAAAGACAAATGTAGAGAAAAGGAAAAATGAAAATAATCCACAACATGCGCCTGAAGTTCATTCAAAACTAAAAGAGGAATCTGACGAAATTGGAAAAAGTAAAGATAAAACGAAAACTCCAATTTCAAGTCTTATTGATGCGCCGAGCATTCATACACCCTTAAAGATTTCATCTCTTTTAAATTCTTTTTATCTTCCTGCACAAACTAATCGTGTGAACATAGAAACGCCAATAAATATAAATAAAACTATGAAATCAAATGTTACTCCTTTAACTTCGTCTGACATATTACAACAACCTTCGAATGTATCTATATCAAAATCTCCCAAGTCTGTTAAAGAAATATCCGAAAGAAATGAAAAAGAAAATACATCAAAAGAAATAAATTCTGCATCCAACATAATCACAAATGATCAATATAGTACGAATACATCAGTATGTAAAGTATTAGGCGTAACGCCATCATCGTTATCAAAAGAAATTAATAACAATAATTTGGGTAAAATTGATCACCATTTTAGACGACGAGAATTAGTAAATCAATTGGAGCAATCGATAGCAAAAGGTGATGAACAGTCAGCAGCTGATGCTGCTGTTAAGCTTGCTAAATTGCGTCTATCATGTTCAGTTCTGTCCTTCTCTTCACAGATAGTTGGAAATGTTCCTACAACTTCAAACATTGATATGCCTATTCTAAAACCTAATGAAAATGAGACAAATAAAATTATTAAATCTGATTTAGACGAAAAGCATAAGAAACAAAATGTCGAATCCAAATCTATTAAGCAAAGTAATTTACAACTAAAGTATCATATAACCAAATCTTCAAATAAGAACAATGAGCATGTACCTAAAGCATCAACTTCAATAGTCGGTGATCAAGAAAACAAAACGCGAACAAATAGAGTCATTAGCAGCGTGATCAATGTGCCATGCGAACCATCAACCTCAAAATCCAATCCTGTTGAAAATGGGACGATATCGTAAGTAATTTTTTTAGAAATAAAGAAATGAATTTATTATAAATCTATAAATATTAACGCTTTTTGTTGAATTTTTACATGCTATCACATATTAATTTACAACTTGTGAATGTTATCGGTTATAATATAGTACATAATTTGCAACATTCTTCTTTGCGGAAAAACCTAGAGTGTTCAATAAAAAATTAAAATGAGTATGTTACAGCTTACAGATAACATTTATTAAATATTATTGATTATTTCGACACACACTCAGAAATATTAAAAATCACTAGGTACAAAATCTAGTTAATATGAAGGATGTTCAAGTATTTCAAAGCTTGTATTGCAGCCATCGCAACTACGTACTAGAGAGCTGGGGCGTTTCTTCGGCAAAACAAAACAATTTTTGCGGGTTTGCCTCGCCTTTTCTTGCGGATCGGATACAAAATGCCCGTAACAATTGCTCTATGATCTAGATATTCATTCATTCCTATACCCATTGACTATCCCGAAAAAAAGAGCTCATGATTTTACTGATGGAAGGATTCTCTTGAATTTCGTAGGAATTTGCTATGATGGTCCTTTACTAGTTATCGTAAAGATAAAGCTACGTATCGTCCATTGTTCTAAATTTAACTACAAAAACCTATCAGGACCTTGTTGCAACAATTCCAAAAAGTCTCGGAAAATATTCAGGATGGATTGTTTCTGCTCATCGGTAAGTATTTTGGGTACCCAATGTGTGGATTTTCATTTTTTCATCGTCATCTTTGGGTTAGGTACACGAAGCGAACAATGAATTACAGTCAAATATTGTATGGGTTCGTGCCGCCCGAAGCTAGAGCCAAAAATGCCCTCCCCATGCTTACAATTATAAAAAAAACAACATAAAATGAATTTATTCTTTGAACATGAAAAATTTTTTTGTACTTTTTACACCAAAATCGTCCCGTTAATATACTTAAAAATCAGTTACTTATTTTATTTTCGCACAAAGTCATTCCTTTTTAGCCGACATCAAAAGGTTGACAGACCGACTGTGAATGTTTTTTTCTCTTATTTATTGTATGTATGATACGCGATATCTTCGTCGATTGTAAACCAGTTTTGATGATTTGAAAAAAAAAAATCCATCCTAAGGGTGACAAGATAAAGGATGAAGTTTTTACGAATCTATGTAGACGATTGTATACCCTTAACTATCTGGCATTGGAAAAGCGATCGTATTGCAAAAATTTTGCCCCGCCCATATTAAAATGGCATGAAAGAGTTTTTTGGAAAAATAAATATTCCTATAGTCGCATCATACCACATCAATCGAAGGAAACGAGGTGATGGATTAATAAAATTGTAGACTGTAAGCAACATACCGTTTGACCTCCCATAAAATTAAAATGGTTCATTTTTTGTCGTCATATTGCACTGTAGTCCGTGGTCTAGGAACCGAAGTAAAGAAGTAGTACTGATTTATTTAGCGTTACGTGTCGCAAATCAAACTTCATTTGTCAATTGTTGATAATTTGAACAAGTGCGTGCGTGCGTGCTTCGATTTGAAATATAGTAAATAATTCGTTTTTGGAAGAGTTTTGATGTTATTTTGGAAACATGGATAGGTAAGTGTCTGAATTTTAATATCTAAAGTTATCTTTACGAAAATATTGTCTTGTTTTGTTTATTTTTTTAAATTCTTGTTTGTTGCTCGTAGGCAACATTGACCGAAAAGGAGAATTTATTATAAGTAGTTCTGTATGAGAGCAAAAGTGTTTATAGGAGTTTTTTATGTTCTAGAAGGGCTCGTAAGCAATCCCTTGCGGACGAGTACATTGCTGCAGCGCTGGAAGATGGTGCGGATAATGAGGATGGGCTAGATTTTGACGATGACAACCTTGCGGACCCTGATTTTGTACCCGAACTGGAAACATTCGAAGATGACAATGTGGCGTTGGACATTGACATGGATTCTCTTATCGAAACTTTAGAAGATGACCACGAAAACCCATCGACTAGCGCAGAAATTTCCCCATCAAACATAAGTGTTCCTCAGCTTTCTCCAGGTCAAGATAACCAACAAATGAGCAACGAACAATCCCAAGGTAGGAAAAAGCCCGCCAAGTTGATATTACGCTGGAAGAAGAAAAATCTTGAGTTGAATGCCGAGCAGCTCATGTTCAAGGGAAACAAGACCTTGGGTCCTGATCTTCTAGAACTTGATACTCCTATACAGTTCTTTTTATACCTGTTTCTTCAAGAACTCATACAAAAGATTGCAGAAGAGACAAACCTTTACCGAGTTCAAAAGGATCCCAATAGCACTTCACGTATGACAGAAATGGATGTCAGGCAATTCATAGGTGTGGTATATGTAATGTCTCTTATCCAGTTACCTAGAGTTACCAATCATTGGAGCCCAATACTAGGTACAAAACTAATTCAAGAAACTATGCCATTGAATAAATTTGAGAAAATTCGTCAGACTTTACATTTCAATGACAACAGCAAGGACCTTCCCAGAAACAACCCTGAACATGACCGAATTTTCAAAATAAGACCGGTGGTGGACTCTTTGAATGAGGTCTACAGCAAAGTTCCATTGGAAGAGCACCTTTGCGTTGACGAACAAACGTGCTCCACTAAAGCACGAAATACGTTGAAGAGATACAATCCCAACAAACCACACAAATGGGGCTACAAAATCTTCGTGTTGAGTGGCGTTTCTGGATTCGCCTATAAAACTGAAATTGAAACTGGTAAGGAGAATGTTGTCGTACAAGAAGAGCCTGATTTAGGTAAATCATCTAACGTCGTCACAAGACTAGCGCGCATTATTCCAAGACACCAGAATTTCCAGCTCTATTTTGATAATTATTTTACCTCTCTTCGTTTGTTGGAGTATTTGGCTAAAGAAGGTATCCACAGTCTTGGTATAGTAAGAAGAAATAGAATACCAGATTGTAAATTGCAACAAGAAAAGGAAATCATGAAAAAATAACGTGGTTATTCTGAGGAATACGTAGCTGACGTGAAAGGAATTGATGTGTCGACTGTTGCTTGGAAGGACAACAAAATAGTCGTCATTGCTTCAACTTTTGCTGGTCAAAAACCAGAAGCTGATGTTCGTAGATGGGACAAGCAAAATTCAAAGTATGTGACTATAAAGCGACCCTATGTAGTTGGAGAGTACAATCGCCACATGGGTGGAGTCGACCTCATTGACAGCATCATGGGCATCTATAAGATACGGCTACGTAGTAAACGATGGCAGGTGCGCTTGTTCTACCATTATCTAGACCTCACGATGGCTAATGCATGGTTACTTTATATAAGAGTCTCAAAATTCAAAAATCTTTCAGCATCAAGCATTTTATCATCAGCAGATTTTCGTCAAGAGGTTGCAATGACCCTATATAAAATGGGTACAAAGTCTGGTATGTCTGGCCGGCGTTCGCTGGAGACCGAGATTCAAGCCAAAAAGCGCAAAGGACCTGCACAATACGTACCGCCAATGGCAGTACGCCAAGACCAGATAGGCCACTGGCCGCAATGGTCTGAAAAAAAATGAGATGCAAGCTTCCAAAATGCGTTGGATTTACGTATAACATGTGTGAGAAATGTAATGTGTGTAAATGTGTGTGGGGTAGCACTGTGTTATACCAAAACTAAGAATTGTTTCAGAAATTTTCACCTATCATAATTTTTTCTGAAAAAGGTTTCTAAAGTAATTCATAGTCGACGAACATACATTTTTAGTCTTATGGTTCAGTGTTGCTTTAAAGCAACACCCCTTTTTTAAATAACTTCTAAACTATTATAATAAATGAAAAATACTGAAACACGTGTTTTTTTTTGTCGTTAAACATCCAGATCCAAAAAATTTGAAAATCCACGTTCTTGAGTGATAGAGGGTTAATTTAATGTGCTAAGAGGTTTGATGTTGGCTTTACAGGTATTCGGTAAAGTTTGATTACAAAAAAAAATCTTAATGTTATTCTTTACAATTTTTTCTAAAGACCTTTAGCTTTTAACAGAAGTTACATAAGTAATCTTTAACTTACGAGTATTACATAACACTTAGATATGAAACATTACCGAACTAAACTTTAACTTATTTATTTTTTATCAGTCTTATCACATTAATTTACAACTACCATAAATAAAAGGGGAGTTCCCCTACTAGAAACGTGTTTTCCGATAGTACGGAACCCTTCATGTGCGAGTTCGACTCGCACTTGGCCAGTTATTTTCATCACAGATTGGTCTAAGAAAGCCTTACGGATTTTGCATAAGCTTTAAATAAGGTATATTTTATTCTACACGAAAGCGATTAAAAAATGATGATGAACTACTTATTTTTTACAGCATACAAATATGGATAGAAGATAAAGAAGCGACACGAGGACCTGTTAATTTACGCATTCCGCGACAAGCCGTAATGGGCGAGTTACGGCTTCAAGCAGAGAAGTCGCTTGGATTAGATTCTCGATTACAACGCTGGATAATTGGACGGACGCTCTGTTTAGATGACACTGTACCTCTCGTCTCTTTGGCTGGACCAGACCTTAGCGCGCCGTTTTACCTGTGTTTAGTTGAGTCCGGTAAGCGTCAAATGTTTAAATTACTTTGGGATGATAGTTGCTAAATGTCAGTGATTAAAGCGCTGTCATATTTTAATTCTATTCCAAGGTTTTGAACTCCAATACGTCTCTAAAGTCAAATAGGCAGAGATTTAAACAAAAAAGTTGTGCATATATAGTCAACATAACTTTTCTTAACAATCTATTTTGCAATTGTCATCAAGGCGTATAAAAGTACCAATGGTTCATTTAAAGTATATTTACATATTTTATGTATTTTTTTTTATTTCATTATTTCTGTAAAGTTTGTTCAAGTAGATTGCCGATACATCTAGTAAACTTGTAATTGATATATCTAGTCCAACGTAGGAAGTGTAAATAGGCTAAAACATATCAAGATTTTTTTACGAAATATAAAACTTCTGAACTTAACCCTAAAAATATTTTAAAATTTGGGTATTATAAAATAGTGCCCTAATTGAATAATAACCGGGTAATATGAATAAGGACAAATTAAATCGAACTACTTAATTCAAACTTCACTACTTATTACATTGCCCGGTTATATATTTTTTTACTTGGGAAAATGTCTAAGAATATCCGCCTTACGGGAGCTAAGGCGGGTTATGTCAGACTCGCACTATACTCGGACTAAAACCCCATGGTGTTCTCCCATCGCCGTATATTGCCAGGGTTACGGGAACGCTTTCGCACACATTCGCGACTCCACCGGCGCCGGATGCTCATATGGGCCTCTTCTCGGAAGGGAACTACACCTACCCCTTCCCAGGTAAGGCGCACCAGAATACAAGGCGCGCCTTCTTTCGCGGCCTCCAACTTCACCTACGCAAAGAACCCCCCTCGGGCGATACGCGGAGGCCATGGGGCCAGAAAAAACATGGCCTTTGAAGCTCCAGCCTTCCTTACGTTAGTGGTAAATTTGGTCAATGGTTCTGCGGCCAATCAAGTTTTGGCCGCGGAGGGTAGGGAGATCAGTGCCTTGCACTAACGACACTCCTCCCCCTCCCCCCCGCGGTTTCACCACAATTGCATTGACGTGGACCGCATAATTGCGGACTCGCCAGATTTGCGGTGGATAGAGCGAGTGGCGCATCTCCATACCGTCACTCCTTTCCTCCCTCTACTCTTCCTCGGCTACGACGGGGATGGAGGAAGGACATCTCTCCTGCCATAGTCCACCAACGCGTATCCGGAGTAGGATAGGCAAGTCCACTCGGAGCGACCACCTCCTGCCAGCCCTGCACCTTGGGCCCCCCGCTACGATAAGGGTACGTATCGTGAGGTACCTAACATAACTTAGCCTATCTTTTTATTACTCTGCCTAATAACTAACGGACTTTATTCATAAAACCCGGTCAATTGATTTATTTCAATGGTTTTTATTATATTGCCTACTCATTTTGGTCACTTTCAAATTAAATGCCGAATAGATCCTACGGTGTCCGAGAAATTATGGTATAGGATTTGAAATACGCAGAACGAAGACAAGGAGTATCGCCACAGTTACGACATGTCTAGTACTGCGATACCGCAAACGTCCCACGTTAGTCCTTAGGGGTGACGGAAAACACATATGCATTTTGTTTTTATTTGGTGATAAATGTAGAATAGTGGGCACGTTTGTCAATCTCCTTCAAAATTACAGATTCTTGTGTGCCCAAGGGCCCCGGTATGGCCTAAGGCGGCGTTGGTGATACCCAGTCTGCCGAACAAACGTGACATAAATCCTCCATAAAAGATTTGCGGGAAAGATTTTTAACATGTTTTTAAATATAGAATAAGGTTGACAGGCGAGCACACAGTCAGCTTATAGTGAGTTGATGTTGAGCCCAAAGACATCTACATCAATCCTCGATTAAGGAACAAAATGCAGATGAGCTGTCACCTCTCAGGACTGAGATGGAATGCCTCGTTAACAGTGAAAAGTGTTTCCAGTTCTCTATACTCGCTATACGAAGTAAAGCATTATCCTGTTGTTTCACGCTAGTACTCTTTATGAGCGAGGAACAAAATGCAGATGAGCCTCTGACTCTTAAACACTCGCTAACAATAAAACATTATCTAGAAAAAGAATGACGACCTCTCCTGAAATCCTCTTAACAGTAAAATTTTCCATTCTCATCTCCTATAATAAACATTATCCTGTTGTTTCAGCTAGTACATAGAAATGCAGAGAGCTTACGAAGCCTAACAGTGAAAAGTGTTTCCAGTTCTCTATACTCGCTATACAAAGTAAAGCATTATCCTGTTGTTTCACGCTAGTACTCTTTATGAGCGAGGTCCTAACCCTTCTTACTGCAATCATCGGTTCTATCCATTCTTACTGCAGCGTATCTCTACCACATAAAATATTTTGTATACATATTTTAATATATACATATAATGTTATACACAATTTAAATTATTATTTATTTACAGAATCAAACAAGGGAAATGCTACAGGTGAACAAGCAAAAGAGCACGAACAAGATAAACAAAATAACATAATTGATAATACTCGTGAAGTATACACTGCATTGATGAAGCTGGAGCAGCAAGCTATAGTTGCTAATACCGAATCTTTTGAATGCAATGTTTGCATGGAAGAATGCGAAGCTGGAAAAGGCGCTGTGCTTCGTGAATGTATCCATACATTTTGTAGAGACTGTCTCTCAGATGCTGTGCGACATTGTGAAGAACCAATCGTTTCGTGTCCTGCGACTGGGTGTTCTGGTATTCTACAAGAACGTGAAATTCGAGCATTGCTACCAACAGAGGAATACGAGCGATGGCTAGCACGTGGACTGGCTACTGCTGAATGTGGAACTCGCAACGCATTTCACTGTCGTACTCCTGATTGTACGGGCTGGGCTCTTTGTGAACCAGGTGTCAGAAAATTCCCATGTCCAGTATGCAAATGCAACAACTGTGTTCCTTGTCAGGTATCATCTAATGTTTTCTAAATTGCAGTTATATATGGTGAAAATTTTCACACCGTTTAATGACTCAACACACAAATGAAATATTACGTAACATTATACGGGAATAGAACTATAAATGAAATGCATATAAAAAATATTTTTAATAACAAGTAAACTTCAAAGAATTAAAAAGAATATAATAATTCTCACACAATAGCTTCAGAAGTCGGTGTCAAGACATAATCAAAGCCCTGACTTCTTGATGTTCTTTTATTCCTTTTAGTTTTTGCTTTGGCTTTTTATTAAGTCAATTTTTTTTACCGATCCAGGTTTCAAAGATTCTCTGCTGGGCACTGTGTGTGACTCTTCTTTTCACATCAGAGACGGTATGAAACAGGGAGAAGACATGACATTGCTCAAGTGGTAGAGCCATGCTGCAACTATATTAATAGTATAGTTGTAGCACGAATAGGTCGGCCCGACCGGGGAAGGACCACGCTCCCACAGAATACCAGCGTAAGATAGCGGCTCCACGTTGCTATGTTTCGTATGGTGCGTGTAGAGAACCGGAGACCCATTTTACTGGAAACGAGGTATTCCATCTTAGTCCTCACGGGTGACAACTGACAACGCATATACATTTTGATTCAAAGTCGTGGATAGATGTAGGTGTCTATGGGCCACAGCAACCACTTACCATCACTGGACTGTGTGTTCTTTTGTTACCCTTATCTTATTTAAAAAAAAAAGTAATATAGATTCCTAAACATACCAAGATTCTTAAGCCGTTTTCTTCCTCTATTTCTCTCTCTATTCCATCATATATCTAATGATAATAATTCAGAACACGTAAAGTAACATTTACAATTTCAGTGGTACCGGCTTTGGAACTTAAACTGGTATGGCCAGCACACTAGAATTGTATACAAATGGTTCACGCCAGTAACGCTCTCTATTAATATTCTTCTTCATCATCAATTATTACAACCCCATAATTTGCCCCATAAGAGAATTGCCATAGTTGCCACGCCTAGCAGACGGGTTAGCAACCGTCGTTTTTTATTTTTTAGTTGTTATTAGGACGGCGCTGCCCATCTTCTGGTTTATTTACCTCTGTCGCCGCCTAAGCCACCTACGAGACGTTTTTACCCGACTGCGGAGGGTAATGTGTTTATCATCGTATATATTGTATTTTTGTTTGTTCCTTTGTGGCGCTCTAGAGACCAAACGCGTGGGCTGATTTTGATGATTCTTACGTCAATCGATTTTTATATTAGATTCTATTATCATTTCTTGTGCGTGTCACTAAAGACACATGACACTGACCAAAATTCAAGATGGCGACAACCAGACGCCATATTGCTTAATATATTTAAGAGTATCTAGTGGTTTTTTTTCATGTTTATTGACCATTTAGGATCTATAACGATTTAAAGTTGGTTAGCGACTCTCGCTTGAATTTTCTAAACTTATAGCTGTGATAAAGTTCTTTTAGAATCGTATAATGGGGTTGAGTGTATAATGGGTATATAATGGTAATCGTATAATGGGTTTATTAATAATTTTTTAGACAAATTTATTTTAAACAAACACAAATTTATTTTAAAAAATTTATTTTAAACAGTGTTAAGCTTGCCACTGCCACAATGCTTACATGCCATTTATTCTATTAGTTTAATTACAAAACAACAAAAATATTAACTCAAATTGTCTTTATCATAGTGTGACGGTCAATGTGTTTTATGTAGATTGAATAAAGGTGCGTTTACCTGTATCAGATGATAATTCTTCTTACAGGCTATTCACGAAGCCGAAACCTGTGAACAATATCAAATTAAACTTCGTACAGCTGTGACAGCAGCACAAACTAATGAAACAGATGAAGGCACGAAAGCGTTGTTAAATTCTCTAATACGCCGTGGCGAGGCTTTGGAGTGCCCAGAATGTCATGCTATTATTACAAAAAAATGGGGATGTGATTGGGTAAAATGTTCAGCGTGTAAAACAGAAATTTGTTGGGTGACCAGGGGCCGCCGTTGGGGACCTGGGGGACGCGGCGATACGTCGGCGGGTTGTAGGTGTGGTGTCGATGGCAAAAAATGCCACCCTTCTTGTGGTTATTGCCATTAAATTACCTTATTGTTATTATATTTTTTCGCAAGAAGTGTACAACTATATTGTATTTAATCAGCATATACCTCTAATAAATCAATATTTTTAAATAGGTTTTAATCTTTTTATTCTATACGGTCTG
Source organism: Parnassius apollo (assembly GCA_907164705.1). Classification (NCBI taxonomy): domain Eukaryota; kingdom Metazoa; phylum Arthropoda; class Insecta; order Lepidoptera; family Papilionidae; genus Parnassius; species Parnassius apollo. Next base: position 7,668,531 of record CAJQZP010000935.1, read on the forward strand.
CACCTTTTCGTTTTTGGGTTCATAAATCATTGTGTATATAATCTACACTTAATCTAAAACATTGAGTTAAAATTTGGTCAAAGTTGATATGTGAGTACCTACATCGAGTACATACTGTGATACTACGTAGTACTATTATTTATTCTGTGGTGATATTGAGAACATTACCTAAAATAAACATTACGACAATAATATTGGAATGAACGAGAGTAAGTAGGTACAGTTTACAGAAGCGTTATACTGTTAAGCGTCTCGTAAGCTCGCAACGCATGTACACATGCGTGGGATTCACCAACAGCAGCAGAGAAAATAACGCTATATTTAGCACTGTACTCGCTAAACGTAGTGGTGTTATACATTTTGGTAGACGCGGCCAGACAATACTCTAGCCTGCCACGTGTGCCGGCCGGCCGAAAAGTTATGGTAGTCTTTTTTTCAAATAGAATAAATGGTAAACGAGCACACAGTCCACCCGATGGTAAGTGGATTCTGCTGCCATAGACATCTACATCGATCCTCGATACATCGTCATCATAATCATCATTGCAGCCCTTCACAAGTCCACTGCTGAACATAGGCCTCGCCCAAGGAATGCCACAAAGCTTGGTCCTGAGCCACCTGCATTCATCTACTTCCTACATGTCTTACCAGGTCGTCACTCCATCTAGTGGGGGGTCGCCCTACATTACGCCTAACGGTACGCGGCTGCCACTCAAGAATCTTTTTATATATCCTCGATTTAATATAGATTTATATAGATCCTCGATTATTTTTCCAAAATGAATTTATCTCTTTTATTTGCGTAAACCAACACGACATTTACTTTACCGTAGACTCTAAATTAGATGAAGTATGCAAACCGACAGCAATACTGCTTATCATGATGTGACACTGGGCAGCAGTGGCGAAGCTATGGCTCCAAACTAGGGCAAACCCAAGATATGGTTTTGTTGTTTTTAGCAGTTTTACAAAAATACACCAATTTTGATCTGTCTCCACTATTCAGTTTCATATTCAGTGCTGTCGAGGACGTGTTTAACAAAGCACACAGAAGGGCAAACTACTGCTAGATAGATTGTATGACATATCAGCAATTGCTTACCTTCGGTGGCTTTGAAAAATGCCGTTTGGGTTTGCTTGAGCGAAAGGGAAAAGATATTTACATACAATACAATACATGAACAAAAGAAAAGCATGAACAAAGTATAAACAAACTATGTAAAAAATTAAAAAAAAAACAAATTATTTATATTATAAATCGATTTGTTTGTCTTTTTAAGGAAAGATTTGATTACGTCAGCGTAAAATGTCGGTGAAAGTTTTAATTATACCAATAACTGTTTTTCAATTGCGATAATTGATAAGTCTGAAAGACGCTCTTGACCTTGTGTATTTTCTAAACAAAGTTAAAAGGTTTTACCTTTTCCTCGCCGATTAGCACTTTAACATACTTCAATACATCACAAGGAACACTATTATCCTCCATTTTCACTAAAATCTTTAAAAAAGCATAAATTGCAACTCGTCATATTCATTCACTAGAGTAAACAAACAGAGTAAAGAGTAAACATTGAAATGTGAAGTGAACATGAAAATGTATCCCCCGCACGCCCTGCACTCGGAAACAACTTCAGAGCAAAGCCCGGCATTTGGTTCCATAGTAATTGCTACATAAACATTTCGCACTTATATTTCATTATAGAACATTTTGCCACATGTTAAAAAGGGAGCCATCTCCAGACGACTAATCCTCAACTCCTTTTTTATGACAGCAGTATCGCTAAGGCTACGAGGTTGACCCGTGTAGAACAGAGCAGCGCACGGGAAGTTTGAAACAGTTTACGAGTTATTTTATTAGTTGATATTATTGATTGAGCAGTTTGATAAGGCAAGCCCGGCTTTTCGGCTTCTATGGAGACTTCGCCACTGCTGGGCAGTGCCCAGTTATGGTATGTTTTTATTTTATTGGTATTTTTGGTAATTATAAAGAAGGTTATACTTCTTTATATTTACCAAAATAATTACCACAACAGGCCTAATCTCGATAGTAATTGACTTCGAATGAATGACTGATTCAAGTCAGTCACCTGGGCCGTACTTTATGCTACCAGAACGAGTATTTTCTACCCTCATTCCTATCAATACCTATATTTGTCGCAATCCTCGAACAATTGTTATGTTATATAGACATTAGAGAAAAACTTAAAAAATGACAAATTGCGCCAAAACCACAACTGGTAGTAGGTACTCGGGTAAACGCGAAGACGTTTCCTTCTTTCAGTAAGTAATTTTGTAATAAAACAACTTCGTGGCGCAGTGGCTTAGAAATGAGTTGTTTCTCATAAGCACTATGCGGTTATTCACAATGCGGTCAGTGATTCTGAGTATCAGGTATGCAAAGCTCGTCGACACAATCTCATTTTTTAAAACGATGTTGACGAGAGACTTGTGGACGATAAATCCGACACCGCCTTGGGACAGATGGTCGCCCTCCCAACAAGTTGCCGGATTCGAGGATTACCGTATCCTACCAATCTCTTCGGACCTCGGATAATCCTATATAATAATAATAATAATAATATATTACAAAGATAATATGCCAGCGCAACTTGTCAACCTCTTCTTCCAGCTCCAGTTTCTTCTCGTCAGTCCTCAGGGTGCGTGCGTTATATGTTGCCAGGTCAGGGCGTCGTAGGTGGCAACCGAACCTCCACCGGAGATTCTTAGCATCCCCCGCCCCGCCATTACTATGGTCGCCATCGTAGTCAGGAATAGCGGGGAAGCCGGGGACTGGGGGCTGTTTGTTGGTGTCGTTGCTCATGGGGGGATGTTTGCCATAGTTGCCACGCTTGGCGAGCGGGTTGGCAACCGCAGTTATTTTTATTGTACAATTGTTGTTATTACAGTACGTTTGCACTGAGAAACATCCAACACGTAATGTTTTGAAACAAATCGCATAAAATAAATCACACAACATGTTTCGTTGATGGTGACGTTCGCACTCACAAAAACTATGTAAAATTATCAACATATATTGAAACTTATCTTTCAACATGACAATATTCCTACAAATTTGTTTTCAAACATTTTGTTTCTGTAGTTATAAATATATAGTTAAAATATTTAAAAAGTATACTTTGGAAGATGCGGCCCTGCATTGTGAAGGTGCTCGACACTGAGGCCATCGTGCCCTGGTGATTTTCCTCCTGTCATCTTCTTCAGGACCAACCTAAGGCTAGGCTCACTATGTAAAATTATCAACATATATTGAAACTTATCTTTCAACATGACAATATTCCTACAAATTTGTTTTCAAACATTTTGTTTCTGTAGTTATAAATATATAGTTAAAATATTTAAAAAGTATACTTTGGAAGATGCGGCCCTGGATTGTGAAGGTGCTCGACACTGAGGCCATCGTGCCCTGGTGATTTTCCTCCTGTCATCTTCTTCAGGACCAACCTAAGGCTAGGCTCACCTGTCTTAACCATCCCACCATCGCCCCCATCCACTTCTGCTCTTCGCTGCAATATCCACTCAACTTTAAAGTGTCTTGCTGACTGTTATGGATGCGGTGCTCATGTGCACTCTCGTGTCTCCCCCGATATGCAATAAAAGCGGAACACCGTTGAGCGTCCTGTTTTTATTAAAGACAAGTGGGTATGCGTTATGTATTAAAAAAAGGGAAAGCTTTTTTTATAGGATAGGATGAAAAACGAGCACACAGTCCACCTGATGGTAAGTGGTTGCTGTGGCCCATAGACATCTACATCTATCCTCGATTACGAATCAAAAGGCAGATGCGTTGTCATCCGTGAGGAATTAGGTGGAATGCCTCATTTCCAGTAAAGGATCATCTGCAGATTTATCTGCTGACCTGGACTCATATAATTGAAGTTTTCTTTTTTCGATCTCTAAATACTCTTAGTCCATATCAAAATTTCTCAACTCAATTTCTCAAAACAATTCAAATCTCAATGTAAAACGATGAGCTTGTGTTATAGGTACACGAATAGGTTTGGTGTGGTCTAGTATGTTGTTGTGACGTGGAGAATACTGCTTGGCTCGAATTTGAAGCTCCTAGCTGCGACAAAGATGAAGGTCTAGGCTGCAAAGGCGCGGGTGTGGGCTGCGACAAAGGTGAGAGTCCAGGCTGCGGTACTGTTTGTGGCTGTGATTCAGGTGAATACTTAGAAAAATAGGAGAATTCCGCATTATCTTCAGTTTCTTGCCTGGGAGGTTCAGGCACATTTCCGGTTAAAGTTTTCGGTGTGATTTGTTTCGCCAAGAATAATAACGATTCGTAATATATCCACGAAGTTAATTTGTGATCCGCCGCTGCACCAAATCTACCTGGTTTATTGCATTTGTTATATTTTTACGGAATTGGTCCCTTAAGTTGGTCCATTTTTTTAATGTCTGGAATTGCTATATCCATTTCCGATGCAACTTCAGCCCATAACCGTTTCGAAACATCTCGATTATTGTAATTTCTTGAAAGTTTATCCCACAGGGTTGGTCTATTAAAAACACAACTAATTAATTTTTCAATATCCATAGTCGTTTAGGTGTATAAGAACGCTGACAGAAACAATAGAATAAATACAGAATTATTAAATTAAACTATAAATACACTTAATTTTCTCTGTAGATGCCGGCAGTCTGGCGACAAATCCCAACAAGTTCGGATCGGCCGTTTTCGTGCGTCATCGGACGATGGCGGTCGTGTTGGTGTACGCGCTCTCTTTGTTTTACAAGTGTTTGATTCGATCGTCCGAGTTTGGCCGTCGTCGCCCGAGAAAACTTCGGCCGATGACGGATTAGGTGTAAGCGAGCCGTTGATCGGATTTTTCGTGCGTCATCGGACGTTGCAATGGTGTTGGTGTACGCGCTCTCTTTGTTCCATAAGTGTTTGATTCGATCGTCCGAGTTCAGCCATCGTCGCCCGAGCAAACTTCGGCCGATGACGGATTAGGTGTAGGCGAGCCGTTAGGCGAATGCTACACGCGCGATATTTAACACGATCTGGGACGCGATCTGGAATGACGTATCCCGATCCAAATCGACGCACCCTACACGTTCATTACGGATCGCGTAATAGTATTGGGCACAAAAGTGTTAAGTGCAGACATATCTAAAATGGACTGAAACGTAGAAAAAGCTTTTTTTTTAATAGGATAGGGTGACAAAAGAGCACACAGTCCACCTTATTAGAAACCTCGATTAGAAATCAGAATGCAGATGCGTTGTCACTCGTGAGGACTAAGATGGAATGCCTCGTTTCCAGTAAAAGGGTCTCCGGTTCTCTACATTCACCATAAGAGACAGAGCAGTATTAACCCCTCAGTGCCCTTAAAATTCTCATGCAGTCGCATGCGCCCGGCAAATCCCGAGCGGTCGCATGCGACGGCATCCACCTGCAGCATTTAAAACCATTAAAACTTATATTTGGTGACTACTTTTCTATGAAGAAGTTTGGCATTATAAAATCTATACAAAATTCTCTATATAAAAGTCAGGTTTTAGTTCATTACAAAAAGACTATTGTATTTTGATAACAAAAACAACACATACCAAGCGAATGTCGGCAGCGTGAAAATCACAATTATTTCAATATATATTACTCGAAATTATTTACGTAAAAAGATAAATCATATTCACACAAAAACTTTCATTACAATTTTATAATAAATCCATAGCATAACTATTTTTATTGCACTAAAGGATAGAAAATTTCATATTGATTCTATAATGCCAAACTTCTTCATAGAAAAGTAGTCTCTAATTATAAGTTTTAATAGTTTAAAGTGGTGTGGGTGCGCGCGGTCGTATTCGACCGCTTGAATTTTGACGGAATAGCACCGCGGTCGAATTCGACCGCTTAGGGGCTGAAGGGTGCTACTATTTTACACTGGTATTCTGTGAGAGCGTGGTCTCACAGAATACCAGTATACTACAGTAACTATACTACCAATATAACTGCAGCATGGCTCTACCACATATAAAAGCTTATGTGGCTATCATTATGGCAATAATATTAAAAAGGAGAGTGTCAATTTTAACGATTTTTTTTCTAACATCTTCGTCATTTTTTTATAAATTGATAATAGTAACTTCTGAAGTGCCTTCATGCGCTTACAATTGTTTTTAAAACCATCACACGATGTATCCCATAATATGGGCGTTGTTTCCAAACATAATATAAAAGCCTGTAAATATTTTTTATGGATTGTAGATGGTCCCGTCGAAACAGTATTCTCGCTTTCGTTTGCGATTTCGGCCGCATCGCTACAAAACTATTCCTCTTCCATCGCTTTTCCAGAGCAGACTGACGCGATCCGTATCGCAACTACACTACACGCGAAATACATACATATTTATCACAATCCTTGGATCGCGATATGGATTTTCGGAAATCTAGAAATTCTGTGATCCGTATCGCGATCCATCAATACTTGATACTACATGTTCAATAAATATCACGGTCCTGGGTCGCGATCCAGGGATCGCGATAAATATCACGCGAGTAGCATTCGCCTTAGTATCGGATTTTGGACTGAGATCTCGGCCATTCTTGGCTTAAGACACCAGACGTCAAACATCACAATAAATAATACGACTTAATTAAAATTACATTTGTCAAATAAATCAGCCAGTACGATCTTGGACAAAATAAATACGATCTTATTAACTTTTTTATTTAGTAGTGTAAAAAGAGACCAAAAATGGCCATGGCATTGCTTTTTCCATGCATGAATTATACGCAACATCTTTGAATATATTTGTCACTTTTTGTCTCATTTGAAAATTAAATTAGAAAAAGCAAGACAAGTATATTGACTCAATTTATGTAGAATTGCAGGTTCTCTCTATGCATACGTATGTATGTAATTCCTCTAAGTTACGTCTTTAATCAAAAGTGATTCCGTTCACAATGTTAGCTACGTACTTATAGCTAGTAGTAAATATAGCTACAATCGACATCGATATACTCGTTTTTGTTTAGTTATTTATTTTTATTACTTTATATGCCTAAAATATTTAAAAAATAGGACTAGAATTATTATTATTATTATTCTAACGAATAAGTAAATTATTTTCTAAATCAATTGATGTTTGAATAAAACTATATAATGCGGATTTTATCGCATGGCATTAATGAACTATTTTTAATTCCCGACGTTTCGGGTGCTTTACAGCACCCATGGTCATGAAATGAGAGAGATTATTTAAATTTCCGAAACATTGGGAATTAAAAATAAGTTAAAATAAGTTTATTAAACACGATAAAATCCATATACATTATAGTTTAATTCAAACATCAATTGATTTAGAAAATAATTTACTTGTTCGTTCGAATAATAATAAGTCTAGTCCTATTTTTTAAATATTTTAGACATATAAAGTAATAAATATAATACATAATACGTTTCTAATCGATTTATTGGTAATTGTGATCTAGCGACAAAAGAGAAGGCAGACCGCCGTCTTGCCACTGTTGTATCACTATACTACTCTACGTGGTAAAGCCACGCTGCATCTATAACAGTTGTAGCACGAATGGGTTGGCTCGACCGGAGTAGTACTAGGTTCTTACAGAATACCATCGTAAAATAGCAGCTTAAGACTGTTGTGTTGAGTTAGAGAACCGGTGACCCTTTTTACTGGAAACGAGGCATTCCATCTTAGTCCTTGACAACGCATCTTCAATTATTTTTAATCTAGGATAAATGTAGATGTCTATAAGCCACAGTATTCACTTACCATCAGGTAGACTGTGTGCTCGGTTGGCACCCTTATTCTATAAATAAAACTTTCATAGCAGTGCCCTACGTGTACATCCCGTGACACAAACTAAGTGTCGATTAAACAAACACAGCTATTATTCCTTGTGAAACCCATACTAAGTCTAGGGATAATTTGGCAAAAATATATCAGCTGAATTGAAGTAGATTTCGTAGTGAACTTTTCACACTATATTTTAAATTATACAAAGATAGTACGAAATTCTGCATTATTCAACTACGTTTCGTTGTAAGATGTCAGATGAAGCTTCCATAAACTTTCGTTGTTATAAATAAGTATTAAGTACGAACCGAATTAATAAAAATCCTTAATTTTATTAAGTCACAGACTAAATGAATTTATCGACGTTTTTTTTATTTTGCTAATGGCACATCAATAGAGGTGTCTATGGGATGGAAAAACAGCAACCCCCTTGTAAAAGAGAGAAGGTGAGATTAATATAGCTATCTTATTTTGTACTATGTTAAACGTCGTAGATGTATGAAGAGTTCAGCTTTATGAATTTTGTTCCTATTTTAGGACTATCTCTATGCTAGTAATTACTCACACTTATCAGAGTACCCACTGACGATACATCCATTTAGAAGACTTCCAAATGGATGTACTCCAAATGAAAATTTATGCAGATACGGTACCATTGACGATACTTCCATTTGGACGCATGGCGTCACTTCAAACTTGTCAGTCGTACGGAATGGAAATAAATAACGACTGCAGCAGCGTGTATTTCATTAGAAAGACGAAAAACCTAAACGGGGCAATCCATCGTAGTCTTCAAAGATGACAACGCATCTATATTTTGATTCTTAATTGAGGATGCATGTAAATATCTATGGGCCATAGCACGCACCACCAGGTGGACTGTGTATTAGTTTGTCACTCCCATTCTAGATATGGTATATTATGGTGGAGCGATATCGTTGACTGAGGTAGAAATTAAAGAAATCAACATATGGATATTATTCATTATAGCTATACGTGGTAGAGCAACGTTGCATCTATATTATGGCTGTAGCAAAAATGTGTCGGCTCGAACGTAGTAGGACCACGATCTCACAAAATAGCAGCTTAAATCTCCTGCATTTCATATGCTGTGTAAAGAACCAGGGGTGACAATGTATTTACATTTTGCTGCACTCCAAATTAAAATTTATTCAGATACGGTACCATTGACGATATAAGCCGTTGTAGCCGTACATTGGATATTGCAACTTGCGACCATCTTAGTGACGTAGTCGAACTGTCAGTACCGTTCACAAGGTCAGCCAGCGCTTACGCGTATAGAGTACGTCTATCACGTGCTTTTATAGCTTTTTATGTTCGTTATCCTGTTTTATTTTTGTTGTTAATTTTTATTTTTGTTGTTAATTTTTATTATTGTTATCCTACTTATTCTGTTACAATGAGTAAGAAGTAATTAACAGCCGTGCTCGTGAAATGATTATTATAGTGGATAAATTTTGTAAAGGAGAAAGAAAATACGAGGGTGGATTGAAAAGTACTCGGCCTAACACAGATCCATTCAATTCTAAAAATCAAATCTACCCACATTATTTAGTTCAGTTCAGACTAGTTCATTGTGTGAAGTTCGAAACGTGTGCGATAATTAGTTGTGATTTTATAAATTTATTAACAAAGTAATCGGACATAATTTCCGCGAATGGAGCAAATCGAGCAGCGTGCCGTCATTAAGTACCTCCATAAGAAGGGGCTATCATCAAAAGCCATCCATGATGACATGGTCAGTACATTAGGCAATTGTGCTCTGTCATATTCATCCGTCAAAAAATGGATAGCAGAATTTAAGCGTGGTAGAGAGAGTGTGAAAGATGAACCCCGCTCTGGAAGGCCTTCGACGTCAACTACTGACGAAAATATTAAAAAAGTACTTGATTTAATAATGGGAGACCGCAGATTAAAAATTAGAGAGATAGCCGAGATTATAGGCATCTCTTATGAACGAACTCAAAACATCATTGTCAACGAGTTGGGTTTCCACAAGGTGTCTGCGAGGTGGGTTCCGCGACTGCTTTCAGTTGAACAAAAAAGGACGCGATTGACTATTTCACGCGATTGTTTGGAGTTATTTGAAGCCGATGCAGATGATTTTTTGAATCGTTTTGTTACTATGGACGAAACATGGGTTCTTTACTGTACACCGGAAACAAAACAACAATCAAAACAGTGGAGAAGACCTGGTTCACCACCCCCTAAAAAGGCTGTCGATTTTGTCGGCAAATAAGGTGATGGCTTCAGTATTCTGGGACTCGAAAGGTGTGATTATGATTGATTATCTTGAAAGGGGTCAGACTATAAACTCTGATTACTACTGCACCTTACTACGTCGTTTACGAGAGGAAATAAAAGAAAAACGTCGAGGAATGCTCAGAAGAAAAGTCCTGTTTCATCAAGATAACGCCCGTGTTCACACGTCAGTACAGTCAATGGCTGAAATTCACAACTGTGGCTTTGAACTGTTACCGCATCCGCCGTATTCACCTGATCTGGCACCATCAGACTTCTTTCTGTTCCCTAACCTAAAAAAGCACTTGGGAGGTCAAAGATTTTCGACAAACGACGAGGTCAAAGCAGCTGTAGACGCATATTTTGACTCTAAGGAAGAATCATTTTTTTCAACGGTCTAAATGCTTGGAAGGGGAGGTGGCAAAAGTGTATTGAACTTGATGGTGATTATGTAGAAAAATAAAAATATAACTGATTTAGTATGTGTTTATTTTCTTGGTTAGGCCGAGTACTTTTCAATCCACCCTCGTATTTATAATTAAATACCTATAAATATATGTATATAATATAATATAAATACCTATAACCCAAGGCTATTAACATTTTTCACCAGAGGTGGCAACAACTCACACGAAAAGAAGATAAACGTTTTTGTTGTCTGTACTTCTTTGCGGTGGATGACGTCACGCAGCTGTTATTGTGACAAGGTTCCATCGCAATATCAACGTGCGGATACCCATTGACGATACGTCCATTAATCCAAATGGAGTGGCAATCGCCCGAAAGTGTTCCGTGAATGGTAAAAAACTATTCCATTTGGTTGGACTCCATCCAACTCTGGATTTCCAAACGGATTGAAATCCATGCGTCCAGTCTAAATGGACGTCGTCCACGGCCGTCCGTCAATGCCAAAAACGTGCGTCACGCCAAATGGGATTATGGAAGCAGTCCGAATTGTCAGTGAATGGGCGAACCGGCGTCCATTTTTTGAAGGTTATTGTGTCAATTTATGTTTTGGTGTTGACGATGGTACATATACTCTGTTTGTCAAACATAAACTGTGTATTGGATTAAATATATTTTTATTATGTAAGGTATAGGCTGTGATATAGGTGACAAAACAAGTACACAGTCCACATGATGTTAAGTTGATACTGTAGCTCATAGACCGAATCTATCATCGAAGAAGACTCAAAATGTAAATGCGTTGTCACCCATGTAGAACTAGGTGGAGTGCCTCGTTCCCAGTTCTTCCGGTTCTTTACACTCAGCATACGAAACACAGCAACATTAAGCTGCTATTTTATGTTATTGTGTGAGAGCGTGATCCTTCCTCTTTCGAGCCGACCCATTTGTAGCTACAGCTATAATATAGATGAAACGGTGCTCTACCACGTATAGTTACAATGAATAATATCCACTATATATTGAATTTCTACCTCAGTCAACGATATTGCTCCACCATAGTCTAAACCATATCTAGAATGGGAGTGACGACCTAGCACACAGTCCGCCTGGTAGTGGGTGCTGTAGTCCACACATCACATCTACATGTATTCTCAATTAAGAATCAAAATATAAATGCGTTGTCATCTTTGAAGACTACGATGGATTGTTTTTCTTTTGTCTTTTTAAGGAAATAAACGCTGCTGCAGCCACCAGTAAAGTATTATTACCCATACTATTATGTATTTATTTCCGTTCCGTATGACCGCGAAGTTCGAAGTGACGCCATGCGTCCAAATGGATGTATCGTCAATGGTACAGTATCGGGATACATTTTTATTTGGAGTGCATCCATTTGGAAGTCTTCTAAATGGACGTATCATCAGTGGGTACCATTACTTCCATTTGGAAGCATGGCGTCACTTTGAACTTGGTAGTTGTACGGAACGGAAATAAATAATAACATGGATAATAATACTTTACTGGCGGCAGCAGCTGTGTGTATTTGATTAAAAAGACAAAAAAAAACTAAGAGAAAGTGGATAAAGGGTTGGTTGAAACACAGAAATACATTTACACATAGCAACTTATTGTTCGAATTATCTTTAGAGCTCACTGATTGGAGAAATTACTTGGACTGGACGAACAGACATATTTTAAATTACTGGAACTTGTGACACCAATAATAAAAAAACAAGATACTAATATGAGGCAAGCCATAACTCCTTATGAGAGGCTAAGTGCTACACTTCGCTTTTCAGCCCCAGGAACGACATATGAAAATCTGAAATTAGAAACTGCAATTTCTGCACATCGCCTGGGAATCATTGTTCACGAAACTTGCAAGGCAATCATAACTGTTTCGAAGAATTATATGAAGGTAAGTAAATAATACAATTTGTATTTAGTTTTTTATTACTAAGTTTTATTTTACAACAACAATCATTTATTATAGTGTGAAAATTACTTATTAAAACTTAATTATTCAGTGTTGTCCGTATGTGTGTCGCCTATAGCGGAAACAAATGCTTCATACAATTTATTATGGTCCTGTTGTGAAGATCCAAGCTGATTTACTGAATTATTCAAAATACCAGAATTATAATATGTAGTTCAGGTTTGGTGGATTCAAATATATTTGCAAATTTTTGGTATTATTGTGGTTCAAATTATGGTGTAAAATATGCGAATCAATAGTTAAATTGTTAGTCTCAGCCATGAATATCGCATCATTAATTATTTTTTGTCAGTATGTTGCCATCATTGTCGGCAAATTTCTTAATTTTTCTGCAATATGCTCACCAAATGACTCATATTGCTGTTTCGCCCGTGGAGGTTCATCAGCATATCAGCTTGGACTTTGGTTTTTCGTGTTTGAGTCCTTGACGATGAAGCCCCACTACTTTGTGAAAGTGACGATTGCTCATTCATTGATAAATTGGCTTAACTTTCATCATCGCTGATCTGAAAATAATTCGTTTTTTTTGTTACAGATGCCAGATACTGAAGAAAAGTGGAGGATAATCGCAAAGGAATTTGAAGAAAGAGAGCAGTTTCCCAATTGCTTAGGGGCTATAGATGGAAAACATGTACGGATTATATCCCCTCCAGGAATTGGTTCCTATTTTTGGAATTACAAGAATTTCAATAGCATTGTGCTAATGGCTTGTGCAAATGCCTACTATGAATTTATATGGTGTAAGTAGGTACAAATGGTCGAGTTTCGGATGAAGAAGCCATACAGAATACAAATTTTTATGAAACTTTACTGAAAAAACCGACCAAGAGCGTGTCGGGCCACGCTCAGTGTAGGGTTCCGTAGTTTCCCGTCCGTCACAATAAGTGTTCCCACTTATGAGTTTAAAGGTGGGTATCCATTATGTTCGCGCTCCAGCAGCGCTCCGCGCTCCTGCAACTGCTCCCGGTACAGTGGGTACTGTTGTTTCCATCCAAGTTCAAAATGATTTTCGTAGAAAGTCCTTATAGAGTTCTACTTTTCAGATTTTTTTCATATTTTCTAAACTTATGGTTCAAAAGTTAGAGGAGGGGGGACACATTGTTTTTTAATTTTGGAGCGATTATTTACGAAATTATTGACATTATCAAAAAAATGATTTTAGTAAACCCCTATTCATTTTTAAATACCTTTCCAACAATATATCACACGTTAGGGTTGAAATTAAAAAAAATCACTTCCCACTTTACATATAGGAGGGCTACCCTAATAAAACCTTTTTTTCCATTTTTATCACTTTGTCGGTGTGATTGATACACATATTGGTACCAAATTTCAGCTTTCACAGTTCAATGGTCACAGAGATTAAGGGAGGACGGACAGACAGACATGGCGAAACTATAAGGGTTCCTAGTAGACTACGGAACCCTAAAAAGGAACTTAACATCCCCAATAACGACAAGTGTCAAAACAGCAATACTAAATTGCCCTTTGTATTTGTTGTAGATGAAGCTTTTGCTCTAAGAAGTGATTTTATGAAGCCATTTAGTAAAGCAGCTCTGACAACAGAAAGAAAAATTTTCAATTATAGGTTGTCAAGAGCTAGTTGAATAATAGAAAATGTATTTGGTATCATGTCAAGCCGTTTCAGAATCTTTCATACTGCTATAAACTTAAGTTTGGATAGAATTGAGCTAGTTGTCTTAACATGCTGTCTCCTTCACAATTTTCTAAGAAAATCTAGCTCCCCTTACGCAACGGATAATGCATTCGATATTGATATCAATACTAATGATTCAATTGCTCCAATTGGTCTCACTTCATAACAAATATAACAAATAGAAATGCCAGCAATAATGCAAAAAATGTAAGGGAAGCCTTTGTGCAATATTTTAATGGGGAAGTGTCAGTTGGCAATATGATAAAATAGTATAACAATGTAAATTATGTATGCACCTCAGCACCATCATCAAACGGCATGTCATCGAGGATGGAATCAACTGACCTTGAGACCTTTGGTACATCCACATCTGCCAAGAAGAGCATTTCACTGTAGTACCACAACTTAGGGGACACAAATTTCTGCTGTTCCTGCACCAGATCTTAACCTGTGACACAATATAAAGTTAATTCAAATATAATAAACAAATAATCAAGTAATTCTTTTACATAAAATCCTAATTTTAATGTATATTATTGGATCGAAGATTTAGAACGAAATAAATATGCGATATTATTATATTATTTTATTTGTCTACACATGTCTTATTACTAAATATCTACAGAAACTAATAAAGAAATTTTCTACGAATTTATTTACAACACATACCTTATTAAGTAAAACTATTTCTTAAAGTGGTTATCTTTTTTTAACCGTATCTAGGTTGGCCTCTGGATCTTTTGTTTTGAACAACTCCAACAAAGCATTCATCGCTGCATTTTTCTTTTCTGTTAAGAGAATCAGGATGTTTCACTTTCCATAAACACGGGTATGATTTATATTTTACTATTACTTCCAACACAAAGTCACGCGTGGATGTAGACATAATAAAAATGTATTTAATCCAATACACAGTTTATGTTTGACAAACAGAGCACATGTATCATCATCACCACCATAACAAAAACTGAAACAAAAACCTCCGATAAATGGACGCCGTTTCGCCCATTGACAGACATTAACACGACGACATGGAATGAGGATTTTTCCTAACAAAGCGGCATAATTCTACGGTAGTACATGCACGTTACAGTTAGTAAGTTATATCTGGGGAACAACGTTCGACATGAATCTCTTGGAGCCGCTAGTGCGATGATTCTAAGGCAACGTTTTTGGAGCATGGATACCGCGTGTATCTGGATAGCATTTCCCCAGAATGATGCCGTATCTTTCTTATCCAGGCAGCGTCATGGCTGTGGTACGCAGTAAGTGCGCAATGCTCAACTTACTTACTACTCTTTCTACATGACTTTTCCATAAAAATTTGAGTCTATTGTTATCCCGAGGAGTGAAAATGTGCGAACTTCTTCAATATTTATACCTTAGTAAGATATAGCGAGTGGGACTTCTGATCTCTGATACGGACGAAACTGCATTATTTTGGTCTTTTCAAATTTTAGTAATAAGCCAACCTCTAATTCATCCACAATTTTGCTGAGGCATTGGGTTATTTCTTCCTGCAAACTACTTAGATTTTTTTGTTCACAAGTAATTATAACTGTCGCGTCATCTGCAAACGAAACGACTCTATGTGGTACTACTGAAGAAAGTTCGTTGATATAAATTGAAAACAACAAGCATCCTAGGACACTACCCTGCGTTATAGTACCTGTTACTGTTGCAGTGGACGAATTTATATGTTTTATTATTTTCCTATATTCATTTGAATGTGATACCGGCACGTACTGTTTTCTATTCGCAAGATAAGAAAATAGATAAATAAATACGTTGGATAAGAAGAGAGCCATTCGTGCGGTTTCCCAGTTAGTAAGATAACGTAAAACACGTTTTATGGAGTGTAGAGGTTAGGGATCTTCATGTAAAAACAGTATCGATATTTTTTCGATATAATATATCGCAATGTTGTATCGATACTTTTCGATATATCGATATATTTTTTCTATTTAAAAAACGAAAGACGAACAGTTTAATATTAGTAAATAAGTAAAAGCTGCCGGGGTTAAAAACGAATCAGCTTTATTTTTATATGTCCCAATATTTCTTACCTAAACCTTGTAAAAACAAAATTTTATTTGTTTTTTTTTTTTTGCTTCTCTGCTAGTTGTTTAAATTCTGCTAGGTGGGTTAAATCTACTAATCGGAGCCCTCAAATAAAGAGATAACTCATCTGAAAAACTTTCTCACTTTTATTAGTTCTCCAATTCCACTGAACCAGTTTATGAAGATCTCTCCAGAGACTAAAGTCTGACAGACAATTTTTTTCTGAACTATCTGAGTCCGAACTAGCAGTAGGACATAACTCTTCACCTTATCTTTTTTATCAAATCTTTAATTTTACTTACGGCATTTGCGCAAGCCAACGGGTCTTCAAAATGTATTTTTTTAAACCTTGGGACTAATATGGTTGAAATAGCTGATGATGAAACATATTCAATGGCACTCATTCGTTTGCGAATTTCCGTTAGTGTGTTTATGTACCTCCTGCTCAGTTTTTATACCAGGTATTTACTTGCAAGTACGGCGACCAGGTGCCGATCCAAAATAGTCGCAAGACTTTAAAGTATTTGAATATTCCCGCTCTGCCAACACTCAACGCGATTCTACTCTTTATTTATATTCTGTTACGGATCAATGTTCTATCAAGGTACATTTACTTTAAAGGATTGGAAGTTTTTTTTTTTTTTTGTAAACGCAATTCTGCTTCTTATTTATATAAAGTTACTGCTCAATGTTCTATGCGAGTATTTTTCTTCCAACAAGGTTTGAAAGTTTACTATTTTAGCATAAGCCTTATTTGTATGATTTTACGGATCAAATTTCGATGCAGAAAGAAAATACTAAGAAAGTATTTCGAGCCCTGGTTTTTGGCGCTGGTATCTGAAGGTGGGCGTACTTGGAAGCCCTGGTACTCGATTTTACAAGTGCGACTCATGTATAAGTTAATTAAAATCACACACTACTAAGAGGATACTACGCATGGTTAACGTAATGATTACCGTTACTAACCTTTAAAAAGTACTACATACATTGGACTTTTAATATTCCTAAAACAACTCTGAATTTATTTTTTATAAATTTGTCTAGATATAAAGAAATTATGTTCAAATGTAAATGCGGGAAGGGTGTATGTTTTTATCGATATCAGATGATTCGATAATATTGGATCGATTCGATATATCGAATGTATATATAGATATTTTTTGATATATCTATTTATATCGAGCACTCCTAGTAGAGGTACTCTATTTAGACTGTATATAGAGGTACCTCTATTCCCCATGACAAGTTTATTGTAGCAACATTTTTAAATACCTTTTATTGCCCATCTTTTCTTTATTTTGTAATTTATATTTATACAATTTTCGAGGAATATGTTCATCTAAAATAGACTTGATTTGGTTCTGAAATTTATTATAGTTTGTATTTATATCATTCGTTGGGATCATTATATTACACCAATTAATTTCATTTAGTTTAATTCTGATTTTTTTCATATTATTCTCATTAAAAAGTGGTTTGTTTATTTTATAAGTAATTTTTTTTTCTTATAAAAATATTAGTAATCTTATTAATTAACATTACTAATATTTCTTTTAACCACTCCTGGTAAGCTTGAAAATACTTGTGTTAGGAATGGTTCACGACAGTAGTCAAATAGCGGATTCGAACCCACGACCTTTTGACTTCGCGCCCTGCCATTAGGCTACTGTCGCTTCAGTGTAATATTAATAATAATAATGTTAATGTTAATGTATAGGGGGATAAGTCGCTCGCGTCCGTAGGCTTTGACCACACATTCCTAGGCCCACCCTACACGTGTCCCCCGGGTGGTGCTAAATGAGCGACAAGCCGATAGCACAGACTCGGCTCCACGCCGTGGTAGCGGCGTAAAATATACTACCCCATATTTCGCACCATGAGGAACCAAAGAAAAGAAATGGCCCCGAGTTCCCGGCGCCCCTTGAATGGGGCAGGGGTGCGAAGAATCTCCGGGAGGAAAACCGGCGACGAGGTTCGCCACCCGTCACGTTCTGTCTCCCAGAGAGGCGAAAAGTGGGTTGCAGAGGCCCGTCTGGCTACATTGAATGTATGTGGGGCAATGAATGATAAAATGGATGAAGTATGCGATATGATGTATGATAGAGGAATAGATGTATTATGTGTAAATGAGACGAAAAGGAAGGGGAAGGATGTCACTGCACATGGCATGTATACCGCATACTGGTCTGCTGTAGACGAGATCGAGCGGACATGCCAGGGAGTAGGTATCATCCTTTCAGAAAGAATGGGCCAATGTGTGAAAGAGTATGAATGTGTAAGCCCAAGACTGCTATGGATACGAATGAAAGTGGGCTTAAAGAAGTTGTTTGTGTTAGGGGTCTACGCCCCAGACATGTCTAAGCCCACTTATATCCGAGAGCAGTTTTGGGAAATGGTAAGGATGGTGTTAATGAAGTGTAAGGGAAATGAAAATATTATTATGCTAGGAGATTTTAATGGAAGGGTTGGAGTGAGGAGGCTTGGTTATGAAAGGATATTGGGAACGTTTGGTGATGAAAGTATAAATGAGAATGATGAAAGTCTCCTCACCGTATGTATGGAAAAGAATCTTTTTGTGACGAACACTTGCTTTCGCCACAAGAGGATTCACATGTATACTTGGGAAAGAGGTGACGATAGAAGCACGTTAGATTTCATAATTGTGGAGAAAGATTGAGGGGCGCAGTGGTAGATACAAGGGTTTACCGGGGTTCTAACGTAGCAACGGATCATTATTTGGTTTTATGCCGAATTAATGGTCTGTTCAGGCGTTGGCGCCATCGATCATCTGTGTCTACTACTGCGTTACAGCGTATTAGAACAGAAAGGTTACAAGATGAAGGTGAGAAAAACGAGTTCAAATGTAGACTGAAAGAAAATATAAGTGGTTTAGATGAATTATGTATGAAAGAGTTAGACTTGGAGAATGTATGGCAAAATGTAAAGAAAGGTTTAGTGGATGCAGCTACCGAAGTATGTGGTGTTAGTAAGAGAAAGAATGAAAGGAAAAATAATACGTTATGGTGGGATGATGAGATACGTATGGAAGTTAAAGCAAAGAAGAAAGCATGGCTAGATTTACTAGCGACAAAGGCTGGTAATTCTAGCGGTACGAATGATGATATTGAAAGAAAAAAGGCAGTCTTTAGACATCTAAATAAGAGAGTAAAAGAAGTAGTTGAAAGAAAAAAGCAAGAAAGAACGGATAAGAATGATAGAAGAATATCGGATAACTTCCAGGCAAATATTAAAATGTTCTGGAAACTTGTAAGAACTGCCAGGGGACATTCAAAACAGCCTATGATGAATGCTATAAGAGACGAGAATGGCTATATTCTGAATGATGAAGTTTTGAGTTTAAAGAGATGGAAGGAATATTTTGAAAGCGTGTTTATGAGTGAGGAGACAACGTGTGTACTAAGTGAAGTAGAAACTCCGAAAGAAGAGGAAAGAGGTAGCGAGATAAGTATAGATGAAATAGTGAAAGCAATGAAAAGCATGAAAGCAGGTAAGGCTGCCGGATATGATAGAGTTTCACTCGAAATGCTAAGGGCTGGAGAGGAAGTGGTGGCAGGCCTGCTGCACACCTTGTTTAATTTATGCTGGGCGTGCCCAACTGAAGCGGGTACCGGTAGACTGGTGCAAAGCCGTGATAGTCCCAGTATATAAAGGAAAAGGGTCGCAGCAGGACTGTAAAAACTACCGTGGCATCAGCCTTCTTAGCATTGTGGGAAAACTGTATGCTAAGGTACTGATTGAAGGGTCATGAAAGAAACTGATGGAAAAATTTGATATGTGCAAGCGGGATTTAGAAAGGCAATGGGATGTACAGATTAAGTCTTTTCCATACGCATGATCGCGGAGAAGTTTTTGGGCAAAAACCAAAAGGTTTTTTGTGCGTTCATGGACTAGCAAAGGGCCTATGACAGAGTGGATAGGGATGTGCTATGGCAAACACTGAACTCATTTGGGTTGAGCGCTGGCTTGATACAGGCATTGGAGTCTCTTTATAGGGACTCTAGTGCTTGTGTTAGAATCAACGGCGTCTACTCGGACAGGTTTGACATCCATAAAGGTGTCAGACAGGGCTGTGTGGCTTCCCCGTGGCTGTTCAACCTACATATTTATGGACAGTTGTTTGCAAAATTTGAAAGTTGAAGAATGCGGATTAAGAATGGGTGAGTTAACCGTCAAATGCCTTTTGTACGCCGATGATCAAGTTATTCTTGCGTCGTCGGCGGCCGAGTTGCAAATGATGGTTACATTAATGAACAGATCATTAAAAGAAAGGGGTATGAAAGTAAACGCAAGTAAGACGAAGGTTATGGTTTTTGAAAGAAAAGAAAGTAAAACGATTTGTGAAATAAGAATAGAAGAGGAGTTGATCGAGCAAGTAAATGAGTTTGTATATTTGGGCTGCGTATTTAGCAGGGATGGGAGATATGATAAGCATATAGAACGACGAGTGAATGCGGGAAATAGAGTAAATGGGGCCCTGCACTCTATTGTGAGAGTCAAAATGTGTCGAAAAAGGCACGTATGGCAATTCACAATGCTGTGTTGGTCCCTACTTTAACGTATGGTAGTGAAAGTTGGGTGTGGCAGAAGAAGCACGAGAGTAGAATGAACGCAGTAGAAATGCGGTCGTTAAGGAGTATGTTAGGTCTGAATCTGAATGACAGGATAAGAAATTGTGTAATAAGAGAAGAGTGTGGTTTGCAAGATGATGTTGTGACCAGGATTAAGAAAGGAATGCTTCGGTGGTTTGATCATGTGGAAAGAATGAATGAGGAAAGAGTGACAAAGAAAATTTATGTTGCAGAAGTGAATGGCAGAGTCGGAAAGGGACGTCCTAGGCGAAACTTTTTCGACCAAATTGGCGACTTATTGAAAACGGGCTAAGTTAGGAGTACCTTTAACCGACGAGCATGTATGCGTAGGTGTATGGATGTGAAGGAGGCGAGAGAGGTGTGTCAGGATCGTGCCAAATGGAAGTCTGTAGTCTCTGCCTACCCCTCTGGGTGACAGGCGTGAGTGTTTATGTATATGTATTATTATGTTTATATGTAATATTATTTCCATTTATGTTCTCTTTCACTGGTATTTATCCAATTATTAATGCGTGATGGTCTGATAAGTCACAATTTCGTACAAAAGCCATTACAGATAGAAGTGAAATCCTACCGAAAATATTTTCATGTAAAATGTTTAGGCGAGACCATATGGACCGCGCTGTCAAAAAGTTATCAGATCTCATGTAGAACCAAGCTTCTAACTCTACAAGCCTCAGGGATAGCATAGATGATAAGTTGGTTTCTCTCCTTTCCTGTCTCTGTTTGTATTATATTTTATTAATTATTATTCTTTTTATTTTTTCTTTTAATAGAACTATGTATTTGTATTAAAAAAAAGTAATAAAGAATGAATAAATTTTTTACCTTACGCCCATGTGACGGTAACGAAACGGCCAAGCTACAAAGGTATTTTGAATAAGTTGTAGTTTGTGAAGCTAAGGCGTGTAGAGTCAAAAACTTATTGCTACACGAGATCTGATAACTTTTTGACAGTGCGAGTCATATGGTCTCGTCTTGGCAACATTTTACATGAAAATGTTTTCGGTAGATTTCACTTCTAATTGTAAGTTGCTTATGACAATACTTTTTTGTTCATTTTTTCTTTCTTTTTGGAGTGTATTTCTTGCACATCTGAGGTGCCTTTTTTCATAGCCCACTCTCTATCTTTGCCTTTTTACTTCATTGATTTACTGTTTATAATAAGCGATAGATCAGGGCAATACTAGGCTGATAGGCGATTATATTCGACGATAGCTGACTGTTGTGCTTTAATACTAATAATATCAATATTTATAAGGTGACACCTTGCAAATTAGTCACTTGAGAGAATGCTATGTAAGCCTGCCCATAAGAGAACGAGGATGACCCAATATCAATGAGAGCATTATTCAAACTTACTAAAAATCCTGAAATATGTATTTTATTATTATTATTTACAACAAGGAGTAATAAGGAGTCCCTATATCAATTTTCAGACCTCTAGCATCAAAATTTACGGAAGTCTTATATGAACTTCCATTCCCTAGTTTAAGGGGTTGGGGAGATAAAGGTCTAAGTTTTACATTTTGTTTGTTGGTTGTGTACCAATACTCATACATACCAAAATTCACCTTTCAAGGACTTCTGACTTACTAATTCTGTGGAGTCTAGTAACTGGTATTACAAGCTTATGCTTGTTCCTAGTGTTTAAAGCAGAGTTCCCCAAACTTTTTTGTGTCGTAGACCCCTTGCCATGTTTTTCCGTGTTGGGTAGACCCCCTACTTACCTGATATTGATTTCCTGTAAATTTCTAACTGTAGTGAAGTTTAGTGTTAAAAACTTAAAGTAAAAACATATGTTAATCTTAAATCTCCTCGGCTAATGATGTCCAGTCTGTTTCTTTTTTTCGTTAGGAGATTGGTAATAGCGCTGAACCCCCTTTCCACTAGGTATGACGATGGAAAGGAAATTAAAAATTTCCTTCGCTATATTCCATAATACGGGATAAGTAACGGGTATGTTGTTTTGCAGCAAGAATTGCTGATATCCGTTTTTAAACTGAACCTTAAGTTCTTCGTTTGTACTTAGTTCAGTCAGTTCCCCTTGTATTATGACATGCGTTTCTTCTATGTCACCATATGGATTAATTATCCACGGTGGTATTACCATAGTCAAAATATCCTCAAACCTAGATTCAAAATCTGAATAGAGGGCATTTAAATGTTGAACGTAAGTTGAAACGTCGTCTTCCTGGCAGCTTGTCTGTGACAAATTGGGGAACTGAGAAAATTCGCCCCGTCCAATATTTTGCTTCATTAGTTTAACTCTGGCAAGAAACGCTGATAAGATGGACTTTGTTTTAATCAAATTTAAACTGTCGCCTTGTAATTGCAAATTAAACATATTAAATTTTGTAAACAAATCTGTTAAATAGGCGATGTCTGTTTTCCTCTTCATTAAATTTTCTTTTAAAATTTTATCTTTAGTATCAAGAAAGTGTGAAGGAGTAATTGATGAAAGTGTTCGTCATTTTCTTCACACAATTGCGCAAATAACCGCGTATTCAACGCGTTGCTTCGGATTCGGTTTACTGCATCAATGACTAAATGAAGTGATTCATGCAATCTAACACTCAAATTGTTAGCAACTAAATGTTGTCGATGGATGACGCAATATATTGCTAACACCCCTGAAACATTTTGTTTTAAATAGCTTATAAATCCACGATAACGTCCAACCATGGCAGGTGCTCCATATGTAGCTACTGATATTATATTTGATAAAGGAATTGCTTTTTCAATGAAGTAATCCTTCAAAACATGAAATATTGATTCACCTTTAGTGTCAGTTATCAAAGTTCTTGCGAAGAGCAGTTCTTCGTAGATTTCTTGATTCATAATAAAACGAACATATGCCAATAATAATGCTGCATTATCAGGTAAAGTTGGCTCGTCCAGTTGTATAGAGAAATGGGTCGTTTGCAAATAATTACATAAGTAGCTTTCAATATCAGAACTTATTTCATCAATACGTCTTTCAACAGTATTGTTGCTTAAGTGAATTCTTTTAATGATATCAGATGCAGGTTTGTGTATAACAGTTTTTAAAACCTCTTCAACGGCTGGCAAAATTAACTTCTCTCCGATAGTACGCGGTTTTCCGGATTTTGCTATAAGTAACGAGATATTGTAAGACGCCCGCAAACCATCATCATTTCTTTGTGACGTCGAAGCGAACATTCTGTCCAGTGTAGGTCTCTTCTGAAGTTTATCTTTGAGTGTTTGAAAGTATTTCAAATCTTTCTCTGTTTTATCAGGGTGGCATCTTCTCAGATGATCTTGCAGTTTGGATGGTTTCATACCGTCATTGCCCAAATCTTTGTTGCATAAAAGGCACATAGGCAATTGTTTGTCCGGCAATGATGGAATGAAGCCAAATTTAAAATAATCGACACTGTACTGTCTACATTTCTTTTTAGATTCGGACATGGCATCAGTCATCTGTGGGCAAAATTAAATTATTTAAATAAGACAGAAAATCCAGCAGCTGTACATTAAAAATATTTTTTGATTTTTCCGAAAACATTCCATAATTCGAACATCTTCTTGCAACAATTAGCTCGAATTGCGGAGATTGCAGTGTAATTATAATACCGATTGCTAAAACTTTCAAAAAGAAACTATTCAGGAGTACTCGTGTAATTTTGCATGATTGAATATTAAACTACTAATAACTAAGTAAAGTCATGATTGGCGTAATTTATCTATCTTTGCTAACTACGAGTATAAAACTAAAATTTAATAAAAAATAATGTACTTACTTTTCTCCAGCACTCTCAAACAAAATAACACTGACTCACTATAATTTGTGTGATATACTATCTGTTTATATTTTTTTTTAAATATTTTCTTAGCACTTTCCTTTTCAAGATCCAGGAAACGAATAAACGTATTTGTCCCACATTCGTATTTATAGAGTGACGAATTGAACAAGTCAGTGCAAGGTAGCGAAGCTCTAAGACTTATATATGATGTATTGCGACCACAAAGCGAATACCAACATCCTACAACTTACACAATTTTATAAACATATATAATAAATTTTTTACTTCATAGGTACTTTTATAAATAATGTATATGTTTTGATATTATAAGATAGTATGATGTAAGTAAATAGGTACTATCAGTGTATGTGTTGAGATCCACTATCGTGAACCCCCATTTTCATTTCATCGACCCCCAAATTATTTTTCGCTGACGTAGACAAGTCCCTTGCAGCTTGTCATAGACCCCTAGGGGTTGATATAGACCACTTTGGGAATCACTGGTTTAAAGTATGAACATCTTTATTCTTATGAAAGCTATTTATGTTGTTATGTACATGTATTACTTTTTCATAAATATATTGTGATGCCAAAGTTAATATGTTTATTTCCTTAAATTTTTCTCTAAAAGACTTAAGAATTTAAGTTATAAATCACCCATACGGCTCTCTTTTGCAAAACAAATATAACTTCACTGTCAGTCGCATTACCCCATAGTAAGATTCCATAAGCCATTATGCTATGAAAGTAACTAAAATAAACTAATTTAGCTGTCTCAACAATGGTTAGGCTTCTAATCTTTCTTACAGCATATGCTGCTGCTAATTAAGATATATGGGGTTCCCATTGAAGCTTAGTGTCAATATTTATACCAAGAAAAACTGTGATATCCACAAAACTCAACTCTTCCCCATTTAAGAGCACATTGGTACTTATTTGAATGTTTGACATTAGGTATTATAAATTTAATACATTTTGACTTATTGCTATTTAAGAGCAAATTATTAGCGTTAAACCAATGTACGAGTACTAGTTTTGACAGAGCATTATTTACTTTGTCAAAATTAATTGACTGTTGATTGAGTTTGAAAATTAATGAGGTATCATCAGCAAATAATACTATATTGTGATTGTCGTCATTCATTCATTGTCATGAACCCTGTACCATTGATGACTTTTTGAGTTCTGTTATTACACCGTAATGTGGTAGTTTCTTGATTAATATCTCATGATGAACACAATCGAAAGCCTTGGAAAGATGACAAAAAATACCTAAGGCATCTAGTGAAGTAACTAAGTATCGGACTAAATAGTTTATCACTTCTTTCCATAAAATGTGATTTTAACAAAGGACTGACAATGTGATGAGCAAATAATTTTTTTTGCAGTGCAAAAATCTATTTATGCTCATGCCTATATATTCTTCATGCTTCTTCATGATCAATAAACAGGCATTAATTGATACCTAGGTATATTTTAAGTTATATAGCATTAATAGAAACAAATATTTTAAAAGGGACTCGGATTTCTCATTAGAGCCTTGGCTGATGACTCCACACTTGAAGGCTGCACCTTATAGTTCTGCAGAAAAATATACCTACCAACTGGCATTGCCAAGTGAGAAACCGTATGAAAATAACAAATGGGTACCCCAAAGGCACATTCCGAAGCCTGGGCATTGAAATGGTACTCCACTACAGTCCAGAGAAAGCAAAACATTCTGTTGACAGTTACCTGACAAAAAGAGAATAACAAAGAAATACATACTTACTTTAATTAAAATTTATTTGTATGATTACCTTTTCATCTTTTTGAGTTTATATCTACGACCTAGGTGGGCATTCTATGTACAAGGCAATTGATTTTGCTCACACTAAAGATTAGTGCGGATATGTGGATATATATGGGAGCATAGGCCCCCCACCAGGGGGCTACGCTTGAAGGATGGATAAAACTAAGCAAGGGTATAAACATTTTGTCCTTTCCCTGTGGATAAATTGTCTTATACCCATGCTAGCCCCGCTGGTGAAGGAAACATTGTAAGCAAACCTGCTTGATTGAGAAATATAATACTCGTATATAAATATGCAGCAAAATAGTGTAAAGGATTAATTGCTCAATAACCTTTTTATTCTCACATTCCTCTCCCATTTCACATTTATTCAGCCTTTATTGCCTTTTCAATTACAAAAGCAAAAAAATGCACTATCCAAGGTATTCTTCCCATTAACTCATGGAGTGGTAAGAACTTGAAATAGGTGTAGAATATAGAAAAAATAGTGAAAACTTACTATACAACTCAGTCAAGTTAGCAGGAATACAAATCTCTGAAAAAATCATGCATATTTTTTTAAAGTGGTAGTGCCACAATGCAGGTATATTATTGTTGTAGCAAGAATAGGTCAGCTTGACCACAGTATGATCACACTCTCACATGCTGCTTCATATGGTATGGTGGTGTAGAATCATCATCATTACAGCCCTTCACAAGTCCACTGCTGAACATAAGCCTCCCCCAAGTAATGCCACAAAGCACGGTCCTGAGCCACCTGCATCCATCGACTTCCTGCATGTCTTACCAGGTCGTCACTCCATCTAGTGGGGGGTCGCCCTACACTACGGCTACCGGTACGAGGCTGCCACTCGAGAATACACTGTGTATACATATGTGGTGTAGAATACCAGATTATTTTTACTGGAAATGAGGCATTCTATCTCAGCTCTCAGGAGTGATAGTGCATCTCGATTTTGACTCTTAATTGAGGATAAATGTAGATGTCTATGGGCCATAGCATCCACTAACCATTAGGTGGACTAGAATAACAAAAAATTACCTAAAGGTAAAATTATAAAAAATGATAAAAAAACATTGGCTTGATGCACGGAGTACTAATTGTACAAGTAGTCTGCAATAGACTAAGTTTTTATAAGTTTGTGGTAGTGCGCCTTCACTGCCTAGGGTATTGTCTAAGTAGTTATTCATGATGAGTAAGTTGTTATTCATGAACTGACAAATTTCTTTTTACAATTCTTGCTTGCTTGAAGTGATGTACACTTTTTATGTCCAACTCTCGTAATGGATGAATGCAAGAAAATGCCCTTTGGCATTAAGTCCACCTTCTATACTACTTTGTGGATTAACCCTCCGTGCACCAGGTGGGGTTTAATAAACCCCAGCCCTTGAAATATCGCAATAACTTTAAAACTGTGAAACCGCCACCGCTCGAATTCTCAGTAGGTGGAATTGCGACATTGCCGCTGCGACTCGCGTCGATGAGTCAGTCCGGCGACCATCGCCAAGCGAGCTACACGCCCTTAAAGTGCATATGGGTGTCACACACCCCACCTTGTACGGCTCGTTGACAAAAAAGTAAGCATTCTATTTGATGTTTTTTTTTACCTTTATGTGTTTAATTTATGTATGTTCAGCATTTTATATGGATTTTTATTTATTACAGATTTATAGTTACATGAAAAATGACCTATGTGAAAGATGATGATATTTTAAAAGCACTTTTGGATGAAGGAGATGACTTCGAAGTAGAATCCGGGACTTCAGAACCGGGCTCTGAAGAGGAATCAGAACACTTGAGTGTTCATAGTGATATAAACAGCGAAGTGGATGTCGAAATTCTTTCTTCCGAATTTGAGAGCGACGACGAAGTACGCCTATCAGAGGTTCGCGTGTCGAGACAAAGTTATTTTACTGGCAAAGATAAGACAACAAAGTGGAAAAAAGAACCATTCAGAAGCAATGTTCATAGTAGAGCAGAAAATATTATTACTCATTTGCCTGGTGTGAAAACAGCTGCAAGGGGTAAGTTGTCACCTCTTGAGTGTTTTGAACTATTTATTTCCGATGCTATGACAGATGAAATTGTGAATTGCACTAATGAGAAAATACTCTCCCGACCAACTGGTGATCCTCAACAGTCACAAGCTACAAAGGAGGAAATAAAAGCCCTTTATGGTTTACTTTTCCTATCAGGTTTGGCTCATTCTGGACGTCAAAGTACAATTGATTTATGGGCTACTGCTGGAACAGGAATGGATATTTTTATAGACACTATGAGTAGAAATAGATTTGCTTTCTTAATGAATAATTTGAGGTTTGATAGCGCAGCAACACGAGACGAGAGATTGAAGACTGATAAACTAGCTCCAATAAGAAATCTTTTTGAAAACTTTATAAAAAACAGTCAAGATGCTTACATTCCGTTCGAAAACCTAACATTAGATGAAGAATTGGTTGTTTTCAGAGGTCGATGTGGATTCCGCCAGTATATTCCGTCAAAACCAGCAAAGTACGGAATAAAAATATATTCTTTAGTTGACAATAAAACATATTATACTTTGAACATGGAAATATACTGTGGAAAGCAGCCCGAAAGTAGCCCTTTTTCTGTCAGCAACAAGCCTTACGATGTGGTTGATCGTCTAGTCCAATGTGTATCTCAGTCTTCTCGGAATATTACAATGGATAATTTCTTCACTAGCTATGAAAGCACAGAAAATTTGCTCCAAAACCATAAGCTCACTGTTGTCGGAACTTTGCGCGCCAATAAGGCGTGTATTCCTCCAGTTTACAAGAAACATCGTGAAGTAAATACATCCCTATTTGGATTTCAAAAGAATATAACGATTTTATCCTATGTACGAAAGCCACGTAAGATGGTATATCTGATGTCTTCACTGCAACATGAACGAGAAATAGATTCGGCAACCGGAAATCAACAAAAACCTGCAATGATAACGTTTTATAATAAGACCAAAAGTGGCGAAGATGTGGTGGATAAATTATGTCGAACTTACGATGTTTCCAGAAATTCTAAACGATGGCCGCTAACTATATTTTTCGCGCTGCTAAACCACGGAGGTATAAATGGAATGATTATCCATATATTCAACAATGGCATTGAAAGAAATAGAAATAATCTGAGAAGTAAATTCATCCGGGAATTGGGTATATCTTTGATAAAAAGCCACCTTAACACCAGAAGGCAAAACCAAAAGCTGCCAAGAGACCTTCGTAACAGAATTGCTAAGTATTTTCCTGACTTACCTGAAAATTTGCCGGAACCGCTAGCCAAAAGGTCCAATACCCAAAGAAGATGTTCAAGTTGCCCCAGGAACAAAGATCGTAAAACAAAATATACGTGTAAAAAATGTTATGTGTATGTATGGAGCACACTGATTTTTTTTTGTCAAGACTGTGGTCGCTTGGACGACAATGATCTCAATTTAAATGTATTGATAAATTATTGTATTCAATTTATATTAAATTATAAGGAAATATACTGTAGTTTGTTAATTAAACATTATTGTAATAATTAAACATGCCATTTAAAATTAGTATATAAGAAAGTAACTGTTATAAGTGAATCACAGAAGTTGTGTTTTTTTGTTCTTTTATAAAAATAAATATTTTACTACATACTTTTTAACCGGTCTTTAACTTAAACCTAATCATTACAGTGTGTTTATAAATACCTAATAATAAAAATACATGAAAAACATAAAAAATGTCAATTTTACCATTTTTTAATTTGGGGTTTGTCACACCCCACCTAGTATAGGACGAGACTTTTAGTCACCTGGTGCACGGAGGGTTAACCAATTCGCTGTCCAGTGTACTACATATAGTTCGGTAAAACTATAGACATCCGGTATTTGCATTTGGGGGTGGGTGCAGGAGAATGGTATGGGGGAATTCGGTCGAAGTAATTACCTTTTTAGCCTTATAAAGGCATTATAAAATCTATACAAAATTTTCTATCCTGTGATCTAAACAAAAGTCAGGTTTCTTTCATTACAATTTTATATTAAAATACTAGAAAAATCCAAAATCAACACAGTAACATTCACATGAAAATGGCATACCAAATGAACGTAGATTATAAATAAATATCCATAAACTGACTTTTTATTCCACTAGAGGATAGAAAATTTCATATTGATTCTTGAAACTTCTTCATAGAAAAGTAGTCTCTAAACATAAGTATTGATGGGTTAGTGCTGTGGGTAGGTGCGGTCACATTTGACCTCCTGAATTTTGACAGAATATTGAAGCGGTCAAATTTGGACACTTGTCGTTTGAGAGGTTAATGGTTTATATTGGATTTTGTATCAAGCGCTGATACAAAATCCACACACATCACAAATTGACATATTTGCATTTCATTACATGTAATTTTTAATGAAATTTTTTTTTATCATATTTAATTCAAAAGACATTTCCGAAATCTAAAAACAGTCTAAAATGTACAAACTTAACCCTGACAAACATCCTAAATTGAAAACAAAATTAAAAATTAAGTACAAAACATCTACTTCATAATACTAGACCAAATTGATATATTTGCATTTTCATTGTAAGCAATTTTATTGTAATTAATTGCATTTGCGACATTTAAAAACGTGTAATAAGTTCAAGCTTATCTCTAACAAGCCACTTAAACTAAATAAAAACATTATTACAATCAAGTACCAAACGTCTATAGCCAACCTTATAGTTCATTGCTATTGTCTTACTGTTGTCTACAAACTGGACAGATCAAGTGTTTAAGTACCTATAATTAAATATTTTTGTCAGAAAGTAGTAGTGTTTAAGTTTAAAGCCACATACCATCAAGTGTTGGTAGCTCCCTTATATCACAACCTTATATACAAGGTCACAAAAATGAATTATTTCTTTTAAGTCATCACCATATAGCATAGTTAATAACTGTGTATAAAGAAAGCACACAGAACAATAAAAAGTATTACACCACAGTTGTTCACAATGCTCTCAATTTTTCCGAAGAGTGTGATGTTCAATAAAAATATAAAAACAACATACATGACATAAAAACTGGCAAATTTAACTCTGTAGTTTAATGGATAATAAAAAGATGAATTAAAAGATTAAAGACTTGTTTATTTACTCTTAAATGCTTAACTTACATCATTTTATGGATCAAGTAAAAATTACTTTTACCTACTAAAGACAATCTTACCTTGGATTCCACTTGGGTGTTAACATATACTGTCTCAGACTTACTAATCATGATGAATTCACAATATGCACTCATATAACTTGACACTAAAAATTACACATCACTTAACTTTAGTAGCGACGCATTCCTGGTGGGCCACGACTGCCAGGACCTCCACGACCCATTCCTGGTGGGGCTCCCATCATACCAGGTGGAGGACCACCCATCATAGGACCTCCACGCATCTGAGGTGGTGCTGAAAGTTGTCCTCGTGATCCAGGGGCCATATGTTGCTGAGATGGGCCACCTACACCTCTTGCCGGACCTTGAAGACCAGGAGGTGGTCCACCTGGACCAGCCCCTCGACCTGCTGCACGTCCTGCTCCTGGACCGCCAATAGCCCCTGGAAGTGGTACTCGAGGCAAACCTTCTTCTGGAGGCGGTGGTCCTTCAATAGTAAGGGAGACTATATTTTCTCCGCGCAACAGAACAAAACCTAATGTTCTTTTTTCCTCTCTATCTGCCGTTTTACTATTTTTAGATTTAATTTTCCTGAATTCTTCGCAGTCACCCAATATCAAATTCATATGCTTATCAAATGCTTTGAAAGTTCCAATAAATGTCCGAGAATCTTGTAAAATAACCCTTACTCTATAGTTAATATGCTGTTGCATTTTATTATTCTTTCCGATCGTCTGAAAATTCAATAATTAAATTTAAGTTTTTCATGTTTTAGACAGTAAGAAATTAAAACAAAAATCTAGTCGTATTAAATGCTATGCTTTCAAAATAAAATAAATACTAAAAATTGGAAACACATTAGAAAAGATATATATCGATATTTACCATTTTTGGATTATGATTATACCACTAAATTTAGCTAAATTCAAAACAGCAAAACTAAGCGTTAGCGGGAAGTTATGAAAAGAAAACAGTCACCGGTAACTTTAGTTCTGACGTTTGACGTTAGAAAACAAACATGGCGTATATTATAGCGTCGCTGAGTATTGCCAACCAGAACAAATTTTCAGAATTACCGTTTAAGCTAATTCTAAATTACCGTACGCAATGCCCTAATGTATAAAAATTAATTATTAATTTTAAATAACGTTCAATTTATGTTACAAAAATTATAATAAAGAACTTAACTAAAATAATAATTAAAATTATAATATTTACGATTAAAACTAATTATATACAATATAAAAGAAGAAACTATAATATAGAAAATCTAAAACTAAAAATTTAAATCGTCAAAAAGACCTGCTCCCCGTGGTATAGTGCCAAGAACGCTGGCTGTGTTTCCTTGCTGAATAGCTATACTTAGCCTTTGAGCGAGGAAAGAACCAGCCCTCTTATCACCAGCAGCGACGACTAGTCGTGGATACAGTTCCTTTAGAAACTTCATTGCACGTGAACCCCACGGACCGATAGTCTCTACAGCAAATGGCACAAATATGTAGTCATTTCTCAAAGACTCATATCTGCGCCATTTACCAAATTCGGCTGCCTCTGATGCCGCCCCGGCTCTAAAAGAGGTACCCTTGAGATGAGAGGCCGCCAAAGTGTCAACGCAAGTAGCATCCCACACTAGGGCTTTACCTCTCTCCCAAGGGACCAAAGTCATACCGTCGGGTCTCTTGCCATCGTCTCTAAATATCCCGCAAGGCTCTAAAACCGACGGGATATTTATAGAGACAAGAGCCCTTCGGATGATTTCGTTCAAAGAACCGTGACGGGAAAACCTACCTGCACTTTTCTTGCATGAAAGTCCGTGGAGCCAAAGCTTATCGACGCTGCTACCACAGGGGCACTGGTGAGGTTGACAAATAGCCACTCCTAGCCGGATTCCTACGGCGATGCGCAAGCTTTCCCCATCAAGCATTGTGCCGAGATTACTTGATGGTAGAGCATGTAACCAGTGGCTAGATTCCTTAGTCGAAACAGCTAGAAGGCGAGCCTGATCTTGTTGAATATGGAAATTTTGAAATAAATTTTTCTGGACACTCCGTAACAACGGAATATCCCACTGTTTTTGTTGGTTAACTTCCAGTGGGACATTTTCGCTGGAACAGAGCGTTAGCCATGTTTGCTTTGCCTCCGCAGCAAAGCACAGGTCAACTTTATTATTTAAAATTGTGTTACATAGGTCATTGACACTATGCACGGAAGCAAGGAAAGCAGGCAATGTGACGCTAGAAATATTTTTTACACCAATTCCACCAAATTTGATAGGTAAAGTGGCTTGATTCCAGACTATTGTATTTAATCTCAAATTTAGAATGTTTTCTAAAGCAATTTTAAGATTACTATCAATATCTTTTAAAATATCCGAACATTTCCAGACTGGACTTGAGCGTAACAAGTATGTAAAATACTATCGAAAAACAACGGAGCACCAAGCATGTAAAGCGATTCCGAATTGACAGTTTTTATTCCTGGTGAAATCTGATTGAAATTTTGAATTAAGGTATCTCTGTTAGAATTAGATAAATTATTAGAAATAAATATTTCACATTTATTTGTATTTGGTTCAAGACCAATATTTTTAAAATTTTGAAAAATATGAGTAAGATCATTGAGGACGTCATCTGTTTTACCTCCCAGTGTACCGTCGTCCAGATACAAGACATTCAGCTTGGATTTTAAATTTGAAATAATAGGTTGAATTCCCAAACTGAAAGGAGCAGGACCTAATGGATCACCCTGCTGAACACCGACAGCAGACTCAATAATATGGTTTTGATAAAACAAGTTTGAATTTTGACTGTAACATTGCCAAACGTAATGATATATTTCGGGGGTATTGTTAGCCACTTCTTTCAGCAGGGTTATCCTATCAATAGAGTTAAAAGCATTTCTAAGATCAACCTTCAGGAGAACATCTGCATTGGAATTAGTTAAGAAAGTACGCACCGAATGTACCGCCGCCTCACAACCACCTTTGGTGCCAAAGCCTAGTTGAGTAGGTTGAAATTTTGTCTTAAGGTTTGAGATTATGTGCCTGCAAGTTAATTTTGAAGTTAAGCGTCGAAATGTAGAACCAACAGCAATAGGATGGATACCGTTATCCTTTTTTTTTTTTTTTTTGAAGGCACACAATCTTGCCCCGTATAAGTAGGGAATGAAATTGGGATTGACATTACCAGAAAGCATAAAATTACATCATTTTGTTATGTCATTAAGAAGTACCCTACCGGTGTCACCGGCAGATACGCTTACAAGGTCTTTGAGATGCTGAGGCGTAATCCCGTCAATGGCGCCGGGATTACGTCTTAATTAATTAATTAATTAATATTATATTAATATAATATTAAGAATTAATTTTAAAGAACAGTAACCATGGCGCGTGTACTTTTATTATTACAATCAAGTACCAAAGTACCTAATTGGGGACAGTGGTACCACTGTCCACAATTAAAAAGGATAAACCCCTAAAGTGGTATATACATAACTACAAACAGTTATCTATAGTCAACATGATATTGAGATTAGTTCAAGGGATATGATACCAGACGGCGACACTATTCATATTGGGTGACAAAAAATCCTAGGAGATGGCTCTCTATTTCTGTATATATTACTCTACTCTATGGTTTGCACTGACGAGATTTACACAAAAACACATGTTTATAACACTGTTTTTCGACAATGTAACGAATCGCGTTTGGCGAACGCTACACGCGTGATATTTATCACGGTCTGGGACCCGATCTGGAATGACGTATCGCCATCCATATCGACACACCCTACACTTTCATTACGGATCACATCAGTATTGGGCACAAAACTGTTAAGTGCAGACTTATCTAAAATGGACCGAATTGTAGAAAAAGTTTTTTTTAATAGGATAGGGTGACAAAAGAGCACACAGACCACCTGATGGTAAGTGGTTGCTGTGGCCCATAGACATCTACATCTATCCTCGATTACGAATCAGAATGCACATGCGTTGTCACCCCTGAGGACTAAGACGGAATGCCTCGTTTCCAGTAAAAAGGGTCTCCGGCTCTATACACTCACCATACGAAACACAGCAGCATTAAGCTACTTTTTCACACTGGTATTCTGTGAGAGCGTGGTCCTTCCCCGGTCGACCCGACCCATTCGTGCTACAACTATACTACTAATATAACTACAGCATGGCTCTACCATATATAAACGCTTGCTTAAAGCTTGTGTGGCTACATTATGGTAGTAATATTAAGAAGGAGAGTGTCAATTTTAACTATTTTTTTTTCTAACATCTTCCATTGAAGCGTCATTTTTTATTTTTTTATAAATTGGTAGTAACTTCTGAAGTGCCTTCATGCGCTTACAATGAGGATCAGTAAAGTTATAGAAAATTCAATAAAACTAGTATCCACGTTATTCTTTATAACATAAGAATTATATATCTTTTTGAATTAGCCAAATCGGACCATTACTTACGAAGATATTAAGTAATAAACATAGGCCGTTCCTGTCGCTAAAAGTCAATGCACGGAGGTCCGCGTGACGTCACTGTGACGGAACCGAACGCATCATAGTAGTTCATACATGTATTCTGTGGTAGTTCATGATTCGACGGAGCGCGGAGACGCGGTTGGGCACTATATTTGGCAATTTATTTAAATAAAGTGTTGTTACAGTGTAATTTTGTGATTGTTTAAGTATTAAAGATACATAATATGAGTGCTAATAAAGTAGAAGCTGGTTTTGTGCAAGCTCAATCAGATAACCTTCCAAAAGTGGATTCTTTCATGGTATTTGATTATCTAAGTAATCATTCTAAGTTCACCAGCGCTGAAGTCCGTGGTTGGAAGCTACAAAGGTAAGGGTGCTGCTTATTTATCTACGTTCGTAGGTACTTATTAGTAATCTTTAGGAATAAGCTGTATAGGTAAATAAATGAAAGAATGAATGTTGTAAAGTATAGTTACGGGCAAAGATGTATAAACATCTTAGGTTACAGGGACGTATTCATAACTTATGAATAGTGTTTATAGTATCTTGATAAAAGGAATGTTGTTTTCGTTCATTCATATGTAGATCATTTTGCAGATGATTTTTAACTTACTTGCACTTTATTTATTGCATGGTTCCCTACACTTGCTGATCTATGTTTTTCCATCTTGCTCATTGTTACAAATCATTCGTTCAGTATGTATTTAAGTAGGATGACTTGTTTTGTATAAAAAATATATAATACTAGCGAACGCCCGTGACTTCGCCCGCATAGACTACTATTTATTTATCGTAGAGGAACCGTGTATTTTTCCGAGATAAAGCACTTTTTATACCAGAAAAAATGCACGGTTCCTGTAAAATTTCATCCATATCTGTTCAGCAGTTTTTGCTTGAAAGAGGAACAAAGATACATTCATCCTCACAAACTTTCACATTTATAATATTAGTCGGAAGTAAAATATAGTAGTAGGATAGAATTTTGTTATTTGTATATATTTTTTAATTCGTTTTATTTATTTATTACAGATCGGCACGTGAAACCTATGGAGATGATGCTGTAGGATTTGTTCAAGTCCAGAGGTCGGGACGTGTTTGTACGGTAAAAGCAAAAATAACGCCTGAACATAGAATAAAAAGTAAAGCGTATAGCTGTACATTTACATGTGATGAAAAAGAGGAAACGGTTTTGAACGTGGACTGTCATGACTGTGCTGCTCAAAAGGGAGGTTGCAAACATAGCGTAGGGTTTTTGATGTGGCTTCATAGACGCAGCGAGGAGCCATCTCCTACTGAAAAACAATGTTACTGGGCCAAACCAAAGCTGGCTACCATAGGTACTAA
Organism: Parnassius apollo; assembly: GCA_907164705.1. Taxonomy (NCBI): domain Eukaryota; kingdom Metazoa; phylum Arthropoda; class Insecta; order Lepidoptera; family Papilionidae; genus Parnassius; species Parnassius apollo. The sequence continues at coordinate 7,705,844 of CAJQZP010000935.1, forward strand.
ATTTATAAAAGCTAAAGATATGGGTCCCAGTTCAGTTACTACTGAAGATAAAAATACTGATAACACCAATTCAGATCAGTTTTTCCTAGCAGTTGTGCAAAGCCTAAAGGAACATTCTATTAAAAATCAGTTATCAGTATACGTAACAAAGAATGAGTATAAAAAATTGTCTTTGCATAACCTCATTCAATACAAAAATGAAGGCAATAATATAAATAGTGCAGATGATTTTATTGATTATTGCTCTACTAAAATCACCATAGAAAAATGTCACAAAGCAGAGGAAGCAACAGTTTGTCAAGCTAGTTCACCGTTATGGCATGAGTTAAGGTATTGTAGAATAACCGCGTCTAAAGTTCACGAAGCTGCACATTGCAAGACTCCTGATGGTGCTTTGATTGAACAAATATTTGGTGCCTCTGTACCCGAGACTCTGTCTATGAAAAGAGGCAAACGATTGGAATCCAATGTCAGAGCAGAAGTAGCCAAAACAAGGAAAATAGTTATTGAAAATTGTGTTTTTTTTTAAACCTGATTGGCCTCATTTAGGTGCTTCGACAGATGGATTGACAAGTGAATACGTAGTAGAAATAAAATGTCCCTCGACAAAGAAAGGAAAGGAAAGTTTTGTAAAGAATAGTGTTATCGGCAGCAAATAGAAAGCTCAAATTCAGCTACAAATGTTTTTATGCAATAAAGTCAAGGGATTGTTATGTGTAGCTAATGAAAATTTTGAAAGCAATAAAAAAGTAGAAATATTTGAAGAATATTATGATGAAAACTATTGTACTGATCTTTTAGAGAAGTCTACGCATTTTTGGAAAACATCAGTGTTTCCAAAACTAGTTGAGAATTAAAATTATTCTTTTATTAATAATATGACATGTGCTTTTGATGTTGCGAGGTTGTCGAAATAAAACTATAAAAGAAACGAAAGCATTTTTTTTTACACTTGACTACTAAATACACAATTCTGTAAATTAACTAAACCACAGGCTATTGTTACAATATTATCTAAAAAATGTACGTATGAAATATCGACACATGCGTGAGGTCCGATCATTTTAAAGTCTCTCAACTTCCCTATGCTTCTTTCAACGTGAACCCTTATAGCAGCGATTCTCTTTGTTTGCAAGACTTCCTCTGCTGTAAGTTTTGAGTTGGAACTCACACTAGGCGGCCTCAGGAGTGTACAACCACGTTGTTCCAGTAAATGGGAAATATTTTTGAAACCCCTATCAGCTAACACAATACTTCCTTGTGCCAATTTGTCAAGAAATCCGCTGTCTTCAAATATTGTTGAGTCTGGAGTCCTCCCTCCATATCCCTCAGAGATAAAGTTTATCAAACCGTCAGGTGTAATTGAAATCAAGTACTTAATGGTATTGCAGCTTTTATATTAAGACCATGTAGCCGCTTGGTGCGAAGCGTTACTAGGTTTCTCGATTTGAATTTCAAAACAATCGATTATTGAAATCGCTTTAGAATAGCGCTTCCTAAAAGCTATCGGCAAGTTTTCTCTGACATCATCTGCTGATGGCCAGATAATAAGTCGATTCAGGCACAGTGCAATTTTTGGGAGAGTTTTATTAAAATATTTAGTCACAGAACTCTCAGAGAGGCCAAAATGTATTGCAAGCATTGAATTTGGGTCATGCCATCGGATTTTTTCGTAAAGTCACTAGGATTTCAATAGATGATATTCCCGTGAAGTTTTCTAAATGTTTAATACAAAAATATGAATGGGCAGGAATGCCTATCAGTAATTTTGGATCTCGAGATATAGACATTAGAGCGCCCTTTTGCATATGCTCATGGAAGAAATTTTTGTGCATTGTTTTTGTTATTTCTAAATCATTCGACTCGTTATCACTAGCACTAACACCAAAAGAACGAGTATTTTCACTTGAGTTTGAGTTGCTGATCGTGAAGCTAACGTTTGGATCAAGATTTTTAGGGATTACTTTTTTTTAACTATTGGTTGTTTCCATTTCATTGGCGTATTATTCGATTTAGTTTTCATTTTTGGTTTCATATTAACCTGCACTGCTTGTGTTTTTTGACCCCTTACATTGTTTTTTGATAATACGTCTATTTCTTCAGGTATGTAAAGGGGATCACTGTTTTGGATGTTATTTGAGTCTTGATTCTCACACTCTACTACTTCAATGGAATGCAACAACAGGTCTTCGTGTCCAATATCTTTACTTAAAACTCTTTCAAAATATTCTACGTCTTGTCGTTTTTTAAAACCGGGTCTGTCAATTTTCTTTTTTTGAGGCTTTTGGCATTCAAACTTATGAGGCAAAACTCCCTTCTTCAGTTCAAGCTTTCCTCCTACTAACTTAAACTTTACGTAATTTTTCATATCTTCTTCAAACTGGAATATAAAAATGTATATAAGTATTAATTGGTTTACTTCTAACAATAAGGCATAGCTGAGGCTAATACATAAATTTACCGCTGTTGTATAAATTATTAAAAATATTATCATTCACCCTTTGCTTTTTACCCGAGTACGTCCCTGTGTCACTGTTTTGACCTTGGGATACGAAATACGATGCTTTTACACATAAGCAACTGACCCGATTTTAATGACTTAGTATAGAGATAACTGAGATCTTAAAATGGATATAGGCTACTTTTTATCGCAAAAATAAAACTTTAAGGGGATGAAATAGAGGTGTGATAAAAACTTTCTGTGACAAACTGAATTCAACGCGGGCGAAACCGCAGGCAAAAGCTAGTAATACATAGAAATGGGAACGGGCGAATATATAGGTTTACGTTATTAGATACGTTAGTACGTAAGTTTATCAACAAAACTTAGAAAAAGTAAATAGGTATGTTTTTATTAATACATCAGGCTTAAAATAAGAGAATACACAGGTACACTACACGTAACATAAGGTACTAACGTATTTCCATATCAACTAAATAATAGGTATAATAGATATGTAGGTACGTACATCGAAGTGATCTTCACAGCAATGTCTTGTAGCCTGGGCAGAGGGTGTAGTTTTATCATCTCTTTTTGCAATGGAATACCATTTTTTACGAAGTTTTGGGTCTTTCGGTACGTTGAAAAATAGTTTTTCTGGTGTTTTAATAGAAGTGTTTGTACATTTCGGCACTATACAATATTTATACATAGTTAAAAAGGTGAATTAGACACAAATCGGAGACTTAACTTGTTTCAAAGTTACAATTAACCAAACAAAACACTGCGCGCCTTATCGCTGCCAACGGCTAACTGGCGAAGACCGTCATAGTGACGTCACAGATACCGCGCCGGGCCGTCAGTGAACTTTGCTAGTAATTTGGCCATAACTTCGTCATACTTTGTCGTAGAACAAAAATTTTTGCACTGTATGTTAAGGATTTCTTAGATCTATAAATCTGCATTCTCAACTAAAAACGTTACGGATCCTCATTGTTTTTAAAACCATCATACGATGTGTCGCATTATATGAGCGTTGTTTCCAAACATAATGTAAAAGCCAGTAAATATTTTTGATGGATGGTCCCGTAGAAACAGGATTCAAACGTCCTCTTCTTCCATCTCTTCTCCAAAGCAGACTGACGCGATCCGTATCGCAGCAACACTACACACGCAATATTTATTACGATCCTTGGATCACGATATGGATTTTCGGAAATTTAGAAATTCTGTGATTCGTATCGCGATCCATCAATACTTGATACTACACTTACAATAAATATCACGATCTTGGATCACGATCCAAGGATCGTGATAAAAATCACACGTCCAGTATTCGCCTTTGCGTAGTCAAAGAACATATTGTAGTGAAATATGTTTGATAGTTTGTTGTACAATATCTATTTTATATCTACCGACACAAAAAGTGGATCCTAGTGATGAATAATTTTTTTAACTACGTGTGCTGTACATTCAAAACAAAAAAGAAAGAAACCGTGGTTTTAAAACGCAACTTTTTAAAAAACAGAGTAATTCATGCGTAGACAGAGAATCCTATCCATGGTACTACGTTAGTACTCTTATTAGTTTGTGCATGGTACCTTCAGTTTGTTACTGAGCTGCGTAGTATCCTCTTAATAGTTAGTAGCTCTAGTATATAGTCAGTAATCTATGTTAGTAGCACAGAGTACATTATTGCCTCTATGGTTGCTCATTTAAGATTTTGTGATCATAGATAAATAAATATGTAGTTTGTGATTTGCATGGTTATAGATATTTTCTCAGAATTTCACATGAAAACTTTGAAACATTACTACTTAAAGTTGCCCCAATTATAAAAAAAGGACACAAACTTAAGGCAATCTATACCACCTAAAAATCAGTTAGTGATAACTCTGCGGTACTTAGCAACTGGGGATTCATATTCATCTTTTATGTATTTGAGCAGAATATCAAAAATAAAATTAAGTGAATGCATTTCTGAAGTTTGTAAAGCTTTTGTAAAAGTACTTGCAGAGTATGTCAAAGTAAGTGAAAAGCTTAAAATTCAAATGATTTCCTCATCAAGCATAATTTTAAAAATCAGTCTAATTTTGGTTCTTTAATATTATAAAAATCATTTCCAAAAATGTACTCAATTTGCTAGTTATGTAATAATATACTTTAAAAAAACTGCTTCTTATTCATTAAGCTGTTATACAAAAATGAGAATAATGTTATTATCCTACAGTTGCAGTTATTGGACTGATATTCTCATACAAATGGTCTGTTATTTCTTTAATCACAATGTCCTGTTCAATGGGAGTTCGAGATACAATATTTTTGAACTCTAAAACTTTTAACTTTATTTTTAATATAAGGTCCATTATTTGTTTTTTTTTAGAATTAACAATTCCTTTTTATTTTTTATGTTCCTTAATTCACTTGCTATTGTTTCTTCAAAAATAGAAATCTCATCTTTTTTTGCTTATTAATTATAGCATTTGATGCGTCTTTTAATAAATTGAATGTGACTAACTGAGTATCACATTTCCTTTTTAAAGTGTATCTGGGTTGGGATTGCCTATTTTCATTCTCTGTAATAATGTAAAAACATTTAATTTTTTTTTAGATTCCTTCAAGTACAAATGAATGGAAAGAAATTGCAAAGGATTTTAAGAAATACTGGAATTTTTCACATTGTTTATGAGGACTGGATGGAAAACATTGGGAAATAATAAAATCTACTGAAACAGTGGCAGTAAATACTTTAATTATAAAAAAAATTAGTATTGTACTTTTGATTTTGGGAGACGCACACTACAACTTTATTTATTTGATGTAGGACTCCTTGCAGGAGGAATATCAGACATGGGATTTTCAGTTATTAACTAACAATAATTTAAATATACCATCTCCACAACAATTATCTAGTCGACAACAACACTATACATATGTTTTTGTAGCTGACGAAGCATTTGCTTTAAGTAAGAATTTACTTAAACCATATCCTGGTGCTGAAATAACAGGCAGTCCAGAAAGAATATTAAATTACCGTGTTAGCAGAGCTAGTCTTGCATCCGAAAATGCCTTCAGGACATTATCCAGGCAACCGATTTTACTTTTTCCTTCAAAAGCTTCATTTGTTACCCTTGCCTGTGTCTGTCAACATAATTTTTTTAATAAAAAATTGTAATTCTAGTAACTTTTACACTCCTGATGGTACATTTGATACACCTTACATTGAAAATGATGAAAATAATAAATATTGTTGCCATTATATAAATTAGGGTTATTTTTCAAAGAAAAAGCCAAATTTTAAAGTTAACCTCAAAAACATGAATAATGATATAACGTTATTGCAGTTTTAGAAAATATGCGTGAATAAGGCTTCTACTTTTATTTGAAATTATCTCAAATTGAATCTGATTTATGTGCAAAAACGTTTTCGCCTACCGAACGACCCTTACAAATTGTGTTCCAAAAAATAGAAGACACTAAAAAATGTTAAAAAGGTGTAAACAAATTAAAGTGTAAGGTGCTTTGGGGTAAATCCGACATATTTTCTGATTAGTTGATATGATGCATATTTAATAATTATTTTAAAAAAATCTATTCAAGTTTACAACCAACTCATGTCACTTTTATTTATTGAAATTCATATTCTAATTACTTTGTTATTCATCTTACTAAAATGCCTTTGCGTTGCGTAAATATGATCATTTAAAATTTGACATATTTTTCTTGTGGTTAAGGTATAATTCCGATATAACGCGGGATAATACCGAAAATTCTGTAAAGTGGTCCTTTTTGACTTTTGACAGAAGGTTTGGATTCTCTTTTCGTTCGTCTATAACCCTCTACAAAAAGAATTGATACATACTTTATGTTTCTAGTACTGGTGGCTACCTTCATATTTTGCTCACTTGAATTTTCGGAATTACCCCACATAAAGTCCAGTGGTTCCAAACATTTAAGGTACCACCATGGCTGCACACCTTGCATTTCCGTGGTTGGACATTTATTGGGCTAGTTAAAGAGGTTTCTTTAACACATTCTCTGCCGTCGGTCACGTTTTAAATGCAATACTCCATACAAAGTGACCGACACGGCAGTCAAAGGCTTAAACTTTTATAACTAGTATTAAGCCGTTGCTGCAATATTCTGTGGTTACATGAATCTACACTTCGGGCAAGGGGATAAAAGTTTTTCGATGTTACTCCATCATATCTGAACCGATTTCAACAAATGTTATTTTATTTACAAACGTTACATAGTTTGAAGATGGAACTCCTCAGCGGGTAACAGCACATTGATCGCAATCAGTGTAATAGCTTAAGATAAATCAAATTTTAACCCTACATGATAGGTACATAAGTAAAGGCTGTAATACATAAGGTAAGGGATCCTCTAGTAATGAATATAGCCTATTTAACATTATAGGTTCTAAGGATTAGTGACCAATTGGTGGATCGGAGACCAATCCTTAAGCTAAGATTGTAAACAGAATAATTAATTTTTATTATGGTAGTCAGAAACTATCTGTATTCACGTAAATTACATACGAGTAACAAAAATGTCCCGCTGAGGATATGCTGCTGACGATTATGACAGGCTATTGTTTAGACATAATTGTAGGTAGGATGTGGAAAGTAAAATTAGGTATTATTTATTAAAAAGTATAATTTCTTAATCTTGATATACAATTGTATGGCCCACAATTAGTAACATTTGAATAATAAAATAGGTGGGAAATTTCCAATTAATAAAAACACTAAAGATATCCACTTGAGTACAATTAACGAAAATTGAAGTTTAATAAACATAAAAATCAAAAATATTTACACATTAAGTAAAACAAACAATCAAACATCTAGTATTTTCATTTTTTTATTTATATCCTGATTATTATTAACTTCAGCCTTAATTCCTATATTAGGGGAATAATTTTGTTTTATCCTCAATACCCTTTTTTCACATTTGCTACCTTCATCTCTAACTATAATTTTATTATCTAGTCTTTTAGGTCTAGTCTCGGTCTGTGATTATAAATCGGTCTTATGAATTTCATCTAAATGCATTATGTCAGCAAAAATAGTGGCTTCTTTATCGTCTACTCGTTTTCTTAATGTGTCTTCGTCTTCATCATCATCAGGAACCGATATTATATCTTCCGCAATATTTATGTCACTGTTACTATTATCATCATCATTACAGCGGTGTGAGTTCTCCATGCCGGAAGTGCACTTCATACAGCGCTCGGTTCGCAAAGCACTCCTCTCCCTGGACATCCACAAGTCGAGTGGGCCTGACGGAATCCCCCCAATTGTGCTGAGGACGTGTACTCCAGAGTTGGCACCGGTTTTAACGCGTCTATTCCGGTACTCCTACTCCCTAGGCGTAGTCCCAAAATCATGGAAGACGGCTTACGTCCACCCGATCCCTAAAAAAGGCGACCGCTCTGACCCGTCCAACTACCGGCCAATCGCCATCACCTCCTTGTTCTCCAAAACAATGGAGTCCATTATAAACTGCCAGCTCATGAGGTACCTTGAAGATCACCAGCTGATTAGTGACCGCCAATACGGTTTTCGCCGTGGTCGGTCAGCTGGTGATCTTCTGGTCTACCTAACTCACAGATGGGCGGAGGCAGTAGAGTTCAAGGGGGAGGCATTGGCCGTTAGTTTGGACATTGCGAAGGCCTTCGATCGGGTTTGGCACTAAGCGCTTCTTTCGAAGCTCCCTTCCTATGGGCTTCCCGAGAAATTGTGCGATTGGATCACCAGCTTTCTTGCAGATCGGAGCATCAAGGTCGTTGTAGACGGTGCAAGCTCCGATTGCAAGCCTATTAATGCTGGTGTTCCACAGGGCTGTGTGCTATTGCCAACGCTGTTTCTTCTGCATATCAATGACATGTTGCGTACCCGTAACATTCATTGCTATGCAAATGACAGCACTGGTGATGCTCTTTACACCGGCCGAGCCAATATTTCTCGGGAAAACGTCTCCGAGTGCCGGGACAAACTTGTGTTTGAAGTCGAGTCTCTGCTGAACAGAGTCTCGGATTGAAGGCGACTAAATCTAGTCCAGTTTAACCCCCAGAAGACACAAGTTTGCGCGTTAACCGCTAAAAAGAACCCCTTTGTCGTATCCCCTCAGTTTCAAGGCACTCCCCTTGTTGCCTCAGCCAGTATCGGAATCCTCGGCGTCGACACATCGAGTGACGTGCAGTTTCGTGGTCACTTGGAAGGGAAGGCCAAATTGGCCTCTAAAAAGCTTGGCGTGCTCAGCAGAGCGGGACAGTATTTCATGCCGGCACACCGCCTGCAACTTTACAAGGCGCAGGTTCGGCCGCACATGGAATACTGTTCCCATCTCTGGGCTGGGGCTCCCCAGTACCAGCTTCTTCCACTTGACCGCATCCAGCGCAGAGCGAATCGAATCGTCGACGACCGAGTGCTTTCCGATCGGCTCGATTCACTGGCGCTGCGAAGAGATGTTGCATCTCTTTGCGTATTTTATCGCATCTATCACGGGTAGTGCTCTGAGGAATTGTTCGGATTAATCCCAGCCGCCAAATTTCGTGAAGGCACTACACGTCAAACGTCCCGATACCATCCACACCATCTGGATGCTTGGCGGTCCACCACTGTACGTTTCACAAGGAGTTTTTTCCACGTACAACCTCTCTGTGGAATAGTTTACCACCGGCGATTTTTCCGGACCGATACGACCTGGGGACCTTCAAGAAAAGAGCTTACTCCTTTCTAAAGGGCCGGCAACGCACCCGCAATTCTCCTGGTGTTGCGGTTGATCATGGGCGGCGGTAGTCACTTAACATCAGGTGAGCCACATGCTCGTTTGCCCCTTCTTCTATAAAAAAAAACAGCCCTTCACAAGTCCACTGCTGAACATAGGCCTCCCCCAAGTAATGCCACAAAGCACGGTCCTGAGCCACCTGCATCCATCGACTTCCTGCATGTCTTACCAGGTCGTCATTCCATCTAGTGGGGGGTCGCCCTACACTACGCCTACCGGTACGAGGCTGCCACTCGAGAACCTTTCTTCCCCATCGGTTATCGGTTCTTCGAGCTATATGGCCGGCCCATTGCCACTTCAGCTTACTAATCCGTTGGGCTATGTCGGTCACTCTGGTTTTACTGCGGATATCCTCATTTCTGAGTCTATCACGCAGAGAAACTCCGAGCATAGCCCTCTCCATAGCTCGCTGAGCGACCTTGAGCGTCCTCATACGGCCAGCAGTGAAGGACCACGTCTCTGATTCGTAAGTCATCACTGGCAACACGCACTGGTTGTACACTTTAGTTTTCAGAGATTGAGGTATACCTGACGAGAAGATGTGTCGTAATTTCCCGAACGCTGCCCAGCCGAGTTGAATCCGTCGATTGACCTCTCGGTTGAAGTTGGACTTACCTAGTCGGACTATTTATCCCTGGTAAACGTACTCGTCAACAACTTCGAGCATAGTGCTCCCAACAACTACCGGCATAGGTGTGACATGGACATTAAACATGATCTTTGTTTTGTCCATGTTCATCTTAAGACCTATCCGTTGGGAGACACCATTGAGGTCATTGAGCATAGTGATAAGGTTCTCCAGCGATTCTGCCATAAGGACTATATCGTCGGCAAATCGAAGGTGAGTGATGTACTCGCCATTGATGTTAATACCGTATCCTTTCCAGTCCAGTAGCTTGAAAACGTCTTCCAACGCAGCGGTGAAGAGTTTCGGGGATATAACGTCACCCTGTCTTACACCTCTCTGCAGTTGGATAGGTTTAGAACTCTGGTTCTGTACTCGGATAGCCATCGTAGCCCTACTGTACAAACACTTCAGCTCTTCGATATATCGACAGTCAACTTGGCACCGCTGAAGGGACTGTAGCACCGCCCAAATTTCGACGGAATCAAAGGCTTTCTCATAGTCCACATACGCCAGGCAAAGTGGCAGATTGTACTCTTCGGTCTTCTGTACAATCTGCCGCAGGGTATGTATGTGGTCTATGGTACTGAAGCCTTTTCGGAAACCGGCTTGTTCGGGACTGGAAGTCGTCGAGTCTGCGTGCGAGACGATTCGTAATGACTCTCAAAAACAGCACGTAGACGCGGCTCAGAAGGGAAATCGGTCTGTAGTTCTTCAAGAGAGCGTTGTCGCCTTTCTTAAAGAACAAGACCACCGCACTTCTGCTCCACGCCTCCGGAGTAGTGCCAGCATGGAGGACGGAATTGAAGAGCTTCTGAAGGACTTCAAGTACCGGTGTTCCACCCGCTTTCAGAAGCTCCGCTGTAATTCCATCCTCGCCTGGGACCCTGCCGTTTTTAAGGTGCTGGAGAGCCATTCTAATCTCGCTCAGACTGACGTCCGGGATATCATCGGAATAGTATCGGGTAAGACTTGCTCTTGGATCGTTACTCACACTTGCGTGTGGCTCCAACGATGATGTGTACAGCTGCCCATAGAACCTCTCAATCTCACTCAAAATCTCAGGTGTCCCGGAAACGATGCTGCCACACTCAGTCTTCAGCTTTGACAGTTGGCTCTTTCTGACAGACAGATCTCTTGCAAAGACTTTGGAGCCCTGGTTCCGCTCGATCGCTTCTTTAATACGAGCAGTATTAAAGTTACGTAAGTCTTGCCGCACGCATTTGGAGATCTGTCTGTTCAGTTGCCTGTATGCTGTCAAATCTGTTGACGATTGCAGTCTCATCTCCCGTCTAACAGCTTTGAGATTAAGAGTGTGATCGGAGAGTTTTTGTGTTCTTCTGCGGCGGGTCTTGCAGAACTTAGCTCCGACCGCATGGACAGTTTCCATGAGCTTGTCATTCAAATCGTCCACTGCATTGTAATCTTCTAGTCACTGAAAGCGGTTACGTAACTCGAGCGAGAAAAGTCTCGGGATTCTGGATTAGAGCACAAGGCGAACGGAGCGTTGACTTTATTAGACGAGACCTCTTCAACTTAACGTTTAGGTTCAGTGTGCTTCTAACCATTCGGTGATCGCTGCCGGTTTTCACCCTTGCGATCACTGAGACATCACTGAACAGTTGGCGTCTGGTCGTCATAATGAAGTCAATCTCATTTTTTGTCGAACCGTCGGGGCTTGACCAGGTCCACTTCCTGTGGGGCCGCTTCTGGAAGAAAGAGTTCATCATAAAGAGTCTCTCTTTCTCCATAAAGTCAGCCAGCTGCTGGCCCCTACGGTTCCGTTGCTCTACTCCAAATTTCCCTAACTTCAGCTCACCGCCTTCTCTTGTGCCTAGTTTTGCGTTGAAGTCTCCCATCAACACCGTATAGTGGGTTTTGGAGGAATGCATGGCTCTAGAAATATCCTCATACATTTCCTCCACCTCCTCATCGGGATGTGCCGAGGTTGGTGCGTAGCCCTGTATGACCTTCAGCGAATACCGTTTGGTGATTCTGAGTATCAGGTATGCGACACTCGTCAACACACTCCCAATCTTTACAACGTTGTTGACGAGAGACTTGTGGACGATAAATCCGACACCTCCTTGGAACAGATGGTCGCCCTCCCGGTGATAGAACAAGTAGCCGGACTCGAGGATTACCGTGTCCTCCCCCTCTCTTCGGACCTCATATAATCCAATAATATGCCAGCGCAACTTGTCTACCTCTTCTTGCAGCTCCAGTATCTTCTCGTCAGTCCTCAGGGTGCGTGCGTTATACGTTGCCAGTCGAGTTCTAGTGGCAACCGAACCTCCACCGGAGATTCTTAGCACCCCCTGCCCCGCCGTTACCATGGTCGCCACCGTAGCCGGGAATAGCGGAGCCGCCGGGGACTGGGGGCCGTTCATTTGCGTCGTTGCTCATGGGGGATATTTGCCATAGTTGCCACGCTTGGCGAGCGGGTTAGCAACCACAGTTTTTTATTATGTTATTGTTGCTATTAGGAAGATGCTGCTGCCCATCTCCTTTCTGTGTCTCTCTGTCGCCTCTTACGACACCCACGGGAAGATATGGGGTAGTGGATATTCTCAACCGCCACTACACGGCTTACCGCCACTACTGTCACTATGGAGGCTCATAATAAAAAGTGGTTGAGCTATTTTCATACTTCTTAGTTTATTGGGTTTGTTTTTTCTTTGTTTTGTTGTTCTTTTTTCTTTATGAGTTAGTATATCAACTTGATTGCTTAAATGATTCTCTACCACGGCAGTGGTAACTGTCCGTATATATCTGGTTTTTTCATCTAAAATTTCTTGTAATGTATTTGTCTTCTTCTTTTTGGTATTTTTCTATTTTATACTACCAATTTTCTTTATTCATTTCTTCCGTATGTAAATTAGCCTTAACCCAGTTCACTAAATCAAAATCTAAATTATTTTCACTGTTTTCAATTATATCGACATCACTCCGGGGGTTTATTCAATCACTCATAGAGTAAGTGCTTGAACGCCTTTTAAATTTTATGCCTGATTCCTTCTTAGTTTTGAGTTTTCTTTTTGAAATATACGTTTTTGGCTTTTGAGTTTTTTTCACATCTTTTTCCTTTTCTTTATTTTGTTTTAAAAGAGTGAATACTTCTGCTCCTTTAGCCACTCGTTTCTTTTTTGTTGTATTATCATTTTTATCTTGCCGGATCCTTTCTAAGACGAGTTCTTCAAAACTGATTTTATTATGATATTCATCTTTCTGAGTTCTCAAGCATTGTGGTAATTCTGATTTTTGGTTTGCCACAAATGGTAAAAACTCGCTATCTTTCTTTGAAACCTGGCTCAATAATTTTACATTAGTTGATTTAAGACTGGTTTCATCAGTAATTGGAGTACACTTATTTTCAGAAGTAGAGTAGCTGATAGTTAATTTATTATTCAAAATATCAATGCACATTAACCTTAGTGACTTTGGTACTGCATAGTTTAGCTGGGTTTGTGGACTTTTTTATATTCAATAATTTTTTTTCAAAGCTGCTGGATCATACTTATCTTGCGGAACTACATTTGGGTTAAATGGATAAATTCCAGACTTTTTGAACCCATTTTGAATAACTTCAGTATCTGTCTGTTGCCATGTCTCAGCAAAAGTTTGCGAAAATACATCTTTTGGCATTTTTTTCCAACATTATGGCGTTGCTACTCAACTAACTTTTTGTCCCATTTTGATTTGAATGATTTAAATACAGCAACATCAAGTAGCTGTAGCAAATGCGATGTATGAAGCGGGAGTTTCAAGATAGTTATATCATTTTATACAGCCAGTTCCACTACATCAGTATCGACATGAGTAGAATGGCCGTCGTAAATTAATAGAACTGGCCGTTCCGTACCAAGGGATGGAATTAAGATTTTATCTATATAATTATAAAATATAGGTGACTCCATCCAGCCTCTAGAACTGACTTCATAAGATAACTCAAAATCAAAGTCATCGGATTTGGCCATCCATTGGTCCCACATTTGTTTCTCTTTAAAAATTATTAAAGGTGAATTTTTTTCCAGCAGCATTTACGGTCGCTAAGACCGTAATATTTTCTTTTCCCGTCCCATATGTTTTTCTCGAACAAGGTTTATTAATTTTTTCGACAACTTTGGTTTTTGTCGGATCTAGGGATAGAAAAGTCTCGTCCAAATTCCAAATAAATTCAGGTTTTTCTAACAGATTCAAATTAGCCAGCGTCTCTTCAAGCAGTGCGAAGAATTCAGAAACAACAAATGGATCTGTTATTTTCCTCCTTATATGTTCCACTGGTTGCGGTTTTTTAATCAAAAGCCCATGTCTTTTTTTTAAATTTATAAACCAGTCTGGTCCGGGTTTGTTATTGGTAAAAAAGGTTTTCAAGTTATGTTTTTAATGTACTCAGCAACTATGTCTAATATCTCTTGCCTCGTCAGACCAAATTCCCACTTTTCCATTGTTGCGATAGCATTTGCCAGTCGTTGTTCGACTAAAAATGGTATAGCTTGTGGTCTGCCCACCTTTTCTCTGCCATATTTACCTTTCATCTTATCAAATAGCGTCGTTGTTGGGATGTTAAATATTTTGGCGGCAGCTTACATACTCATCTCAATGGATATCACTTCACTGCTTGAATCGCTTTATCCATATCATCCTGAGCATAATGCGCAACTTTTTTTTAATGTATTTACGAGGCATTTTTTCCTGTAACAATTTATAGAAATTATATAATTATAAGTCAATTTTATTATGAAAAAAGTCCCCAAACACACAAAAACGATTATAGTTTAACTACAATACATTGTTATCTTGTAATTTTATATGATAAGAACAAAAATAGAATAAAAGTCGGTTTATACATTTGGCATAGCGATAGGTACGTCTTGTCCACTCCCGTTGGTTAAATTCTCGAAGGTGTAAAACTTATCCAAAACAACAATTTATGCTGACGAAAGATTGACAGCCACTGGAAATTACTATGGAAGAGTAGTTCGATAGTCCATTAATTCGTAATTAACCCTGTGGGGATATCCGAAAAAAATACAAAAACAATAGCTGGCTAATCCTAATCTATAAAGTAAAGCTTAAAAAACGATTTTCTATCATAAAATCAAACAATCATTAAGATTACTTATCAATTTCCCAAGATAATGAACGCGGGGTAATTCTGAAAAACCGAAAAGTGTTGGAAAAAGCTGTTTTCACGGAAAAGTTAATTTTGCACGCGCGCTATTGACACTATAGTTCATAAAAGATAGCTTGATCTCTGCGACAGCTGTCAGTAAAATGAACGCCTATGAAGTCCTGAATTTCTTAGTAGTACAGACCTGTCAATATCATACTTTATGGGCATGCCGACCTATAATGACATAAACGCGCGGAACTAGTTGGCCGCGCCTTAGGTGGCGACAGGGGTGAGGAGGCGGATTGCCTACTGCTCGCAACGCACATGAGATTATCGTGAACAATAATTGTTCAATTATAAAAAAGAATAAATAAAAAACAATTGAACTTTTAGAAGTTTATATTGCACCAATCTAATTATATTGTAGTTAATAGTAAAATAAACCAAAAATAAATTAAGTATATGGCATTATTCTGACATATCCTCTGAATCACTTAATTCTGAACTTTCTGAACTTCATTCAGAATCATCTTGGAAGTTTATAATGATTTCGTTCACCATAGTATCAAATCTCATATTATGATTCCAGTATTCTTGTTCGTTTTTTTGTACGTGGTCATCGCATTTTTGCTATTGTTCGGCAGAGAATTCGGAAAATAGCCTTGTTAGTATTGTAATTTTCTTGTCCAATGTAGCATTAATGTGGTCTCTGGCCAGGCAGTTTTTAATATTTGCCCACACAAGCTCGATCGGGTTGAGGTCTGGATAATATGGAGGTAAATATGACCTGAAGCTTTCAGAAGTTCATCAACAGTGTATATTTTTTCTGATTGGGTTGTATTAATCAACCTCAAAAGTTCGGCTTTGATCATCGTGGGAGAAAATGGCACGTTATGATTTTGCAACCAGTTCTGCATATTAATTTTCAAACTGGACATAGTCGGTTTCTTCTCAACTTGCACACAATGACAGGCAGCATTATCCATAACTATGACTGAGTTAGGTGGAAGTTTAGGTATTAATTTTCGATCAACCCAGTTGTAAAAATTTGTAAGATCTCATGTCTCCATGATAATCCCCCGTTTTTGAATCTGATTTAAAAATTAGCAAAGCGTCGTCAACTAACCCGTTCCGGTTACCAGCGTGAACTATTACTAAACGCCTTCCTTTGCCTATAGATGTATAAATTCCAGGCTCCAACGAAGATTGCTAACATTTTTGGACATTGTGAGTTTGGTTAACGTAAGTTTCGTCCAAAAAGAATATATTTCGTTTGTCTTCTCTGAATTTTCTTATGGCCCTCAAATATTTCACTCGCCATTAAACTATGGTTGGTCTCTCTATTAAAAGGGATCTCTTCGATTTACATTTTTTAAATGAATATCCCAGTTTGTGCAAAAGTTCTCTTAAAAAGTTAATCCGCAATGTAAAATATTATCCTCTTTTAACACAGCATTTAGTTTTCGTAGACTTGGAATTTTTTTCTTTACCGTATAAAACTGATTTATTTTTCTTCTTATTACTCCTAAACCAAAATCATCAACTTGTATTTTCTTTTTTATTTCTTTTGGTCTCCGCGGAGAACTAAATTTTGCTTCCCCTGTATTTTGCAAGGAAGTTTTACTTTCAGCAATCACTCTCCTTACACTTCGTTCTGATATCCCTGTTGCTTCTGCTACTAATTTATGTATATTCGCATCAGTTGTACATTCTAAACTATTAACATCGGCTTTCCGTTTTTTTTTAAAACGTATGCACTTTAAATATCATTTCCTTAGATTGTCTTTTTATCGGCGGACTCATCTCGCTATTGCAATCCCATGTGCGTTTTGTCTAAACTAGCCGGAACGTTCAACGCGTGTTGCCGTTGTGAAGTACGGCGCCGCATTGAGCACTGAGAGACTTATGACAGCAAGCGCCCCCGCCTCTCCGTCCCATCGCTCACATACCTAAGACGCGGCCAACTAGTTCCGCGCGCACTTATAATTAGTGCACGCCCATAAAGTATGACATTGACAGGTACTGTCTGTACTACTAAGAAATTCAGGACTTCATAGGCGTGATTTTACTGACAGCTGTCGCAGAGATCAAGCTATCTTTTATGAACTATAGCCACACGACACGACTGAAGCGAGGGAGACAAGTAAGATGGCGTCTAGTATAATGTTACCACTACAAAAATATTGCTTAGTTAAGTCGTAATTTGTAAATTTCGGAATTCCGCCACTTTCGTAATAACCCCAAAGTATGATACAGCACAGAGGCATTGTTTTCTTTACATGCGTATATTAGAAACCGAAAAATTTATAATTAAATCCCAATTTTTAAATGATGATGACACTGTGTGACCATCTGCGTAACAAATAAGTTCACCTCAGTCCCAACGAACGACATCTGGTGAGTTTAAAATTATTAGCCCTTATTATGTCATAAGGCAAGCGACGATATCATCATCATCAATTACAGCCCTTCACAAGTCTACTCCTAAACATCGCCTATGTTCAGGAGTTGACTTGTGAAGGAATGCTACAAAGCACGCTCCTGATCCACCTGCATTCATTGACTTCCTACATGTCTCACCAGGTACGAGTTTGCCACCCGAAAACCTTACTTTTCCATCGGTTGCCGGCCCATTGCCACTTCAGTTTACTAGCCCGTTGGGCTCTCGGCACAGAATAAATAATAGTACTACGTACAGAAGTTGCACTCCTTTGATGTCAACTGCTTGTCGACGTTTAATAGCCTACATAATTATTATGAATCAGAGAAATCGCGAACGCAAGCTAAATAAAACTTTATCGCTGCACGTCAGTGTCCATATTACTTTGCATCTTTTCCGCTACCTAAGTTACGGCGGACTTTCCGTGGTTATTAAGGGATGTCAATAGAAAATAAAAAAATACATTGCGAAATGTTAATTATGTTACTTAGGTGAAGTACCTATTCTGACTATGATCGACTGACCATACTTTCGCCCTTATGTGAGTTCTGCGATACCTAACGCATGCAAATTGCAAGGTCATTCGTCGGGAATCGCAACGCTTGGTTCGGAAGAAATACGTAGATAGTGTAAACTACAAATAAACATGAAATACGATTCCTAACAGAAATGTGATCTATTCTACTTACTTAAAAATCTTCTTAGTATACAAAGTTTTAATTTCAGTATTTTGTGTTATTATAAGTTAAAATATTTTAATTACAAAATACAAGTATAGGTATGTATGTAAGTAAATACTTGGATAGTGAAGTAAATTTTAACTAATTTTTTGTAATAAAGTACTTAGGTATTTCTTCTGTAGACCAAATTATTACTTAATTCTTTTTTGCTGTAAGTACCTATCTAACAAAAAAATTAAATAAATTCACCTTTTATAATTTCCTTCTAAAATTCTTCGGTAACTTAAAGAATGATATGAAACCTTTTGTTGGTCGTTTCATTTAGTATCCATCCACGCAACAGTTATAGTAGGAACGACGTTTTGCTATTATAATTTATCAAATACATAATATATAACTTTTAAAATACATTAAAACTTTTACAATTTTTACCTACAATTAAATATACTAAACAATAAACAAAAACTATTTCAACAAGTATTTACATAAAACTGTTTAGGTACGTAAAACTTTAACATTCAATCGTCTCCAATGCGCTAGCCCTGACTGCGTTATTTCGCCCGGGCGCGCCGATTAGGTAATTATTTCATGCAGGTAGCAAGAGTAAACGAGGCCTGCTCTCGGTTACTCTGGTTCTATTGCGGATATCCTAATTTCTAAGTTTATCACGCAGAAAAACCTTGAGCATAGCCCTCTCCATAGCTTCCTGACCAACCTTCTCAGATCCATAAGTCATCACTGGCGACACGCACTGATGGTACAAGCTTGTTTTCAAGTTTTGAGGTATACTTGACGAGAATATGTGTCGTAATCTTCCGAATGCTGCCCAGCCGAGTTGAGTCCGCCGATTGACTTACCTATTGGAATTCTATTTGTCTCAGGTAAATATACTCGTTAATAACTTTCAGCTTAATGCTCTTAACTACCGGCATCGGTGTGACATTGTTCATTAGCTTGCAAACGAAAAACGAACTCTACAAACGCAAGACAAAGTGGATTGTACTCCTCAGTCGTCTGTACAATCTGCCGAAAGGTATGTATGAGGTCTGTAGTTCTAAAACTTTTTCGGAAATCAGCTTTTACGGGAAGCTGAAAGTCGTCGAGTCTGCATCTAAGACGATTCGTAAAGACTTTCGAAAAGGGCACATAGACGCGGTTCAGTTGGGAAATCGGTCTGTAGTTCTTCAAAAGAGCGTTGCCGCCTTTATTGAAGAACAAGGCCACCGCACTTCTGCTTCTCACCTACGGAGTACTGCCACCATGGATGACGGACTTAAAGAGCTTCTGAAGGACTTCAAGTACTGGTTTTCCACCCACTTCCAGAAACTCCGTGGTAGTTCCATCCACGCCCGAGGCCTTGCAATTTCTAAGGCCCTGGATATATATTCTAATCTCGCTTAGATTGACGTCCAGGACATTATTGGAATAGTGTCGGATGATGTAGCAACGATGGGTGTGAGTTTCATTCATTTTACCCGATGGAAATCTGTTTAGAAAAAAAAAAAAGAAAAAAGAAAAAATTTTATAGTAAAACACTGTTCTTAACTTAGAAAAATCCAAAAATTAACACAACAATACTTAACGACATCACCACGAAAATGGCGTACGTAATGAACGTGGATTATAAATGAATATCAATAGAGTTACTGACTTTATTGCACTAGAGGATAGAAAATTTCGTATTGATGCCGCCCGGAACAATACGGAATTATACAAACGGTCGCATTAAATTTCGATGAATACCGAAGGCCTCATCGGCTACAATCACATATGGCATTTTGGGTCCGTCAAACACCAGTTCTTCTTCTTCCGGCAAATCACGAGCTCCTTCATACAGCTTTTGACCTAGAATTGAAGATTGAAAAATAGTAGAATCATTTTCACGGCCATAAGAACCTACATCAATAATAGTTAACAAATAAAATTTGAATCCACCAAAGCCAATAAAACGATTGAGTTGTACTTTTTATAATAAAAGTATAGAGAGCCGGAATTTCGGGGGCACTGAATTCGAATGTATTTGCCGTCTAGCGCTCCCAACAATGTGGGTAATTTGCATTCTCTTTAAATCCCTCTGAGATTCTTGTCCATGATTCTTTGTTTGGGGTTGCCATTTCTGTACATGCTAGCACTTTCCATATGATTCCACATGTTTCTTTTATTACTTTAGCTAACGTTTTTTTTTCCGATATTTTGTACTTATTCTGAAGGCGTTTATAACTTGTTCCAGTAGCGAGATATCTGAAAAATGACTTAATTATTTTAAAAATATACTTTTATCATATTCTACTTTTTGAAATCGGTTAAAAAACGAAGACCCCACCAAAGCGTTAGGTTTTTATTAATCTGTGTTTTTTTATTAATATACATAATAATATATACATAATTACATACATATTATATATACGTTACATAAAATACATATAAAATGCATAAATTTAATATAGGTATTACTACAAGTACTGTGAATATATGTTACACACATATATATGTGTGTGTAATCTGTATTATTTTTAAGAAAAACAAATAATGAATTTTGGTTCACTTGTGTCTAGCCAGATTGTAAAAGTACTTCAGTGATATTCTAAATAAATAAAATTTAATGTAATAATTCTTTATTTCAGGACTTGAGTTAATGACAAAATGGAAATCTTTAAGGGATCAATTTCGTAAGGAGTTAAAGTTGCAACAATGTTCAAAATCCGGTCAAGCTGCCTCAAAACGACGAAAGTATATCCATTATGATGCATTACTTTTTTTTAAAGAAACACACAGAACACGGTTTAACATCGTCAAACATGCTCAACGAGGACAGTCAAGAAGTTTTTGAGGATGACGACAGTTCGGTTAATACCACCCCCAGTGTTACCGAACCATTCACGTCTAGTAAAAAGAAAACATTAGTCCAAATGTTTCTGGAATCGAATAAAGAGATATCGAATGTTATGCGCGAGAGCATAGATATACAAAGAAATAATGTTCAACGACAGTATAATGACGAGCGTGGAAATGAGGCATTTTTCCGTTCGATGCTACCACTTATGGACAAAATAAAAGAAGATTATTTAATTGACGTCAAAACTGAGATTATGTCTGTGATTAAGAAATACATATCACCATCACATACATTGGAAGAATCATATCCTCGTGCATCCACACCAACAAGCGATGACGATATTGTTCAAATGTTAGAACACTTTCATGGAATATAAACTTTATGATTTATATAACTGATGTAAGCGTTTAATACAAATAAAACTGCTTAAAACTTACTGTAGTGTTACTGCTAATCTTTCACATGGCCCGATACTTTTCCTCATATTAGTATCTTGCTTTGATAAGTTTCTTGACAGTAAACTTAACAGTTCATCGAAAACAGGAATTGGCAATAAATATTCATCTTCAAACCAATCTGGATGATGTCGATATTCTTCATAATTCACATGGAAATGTCCATGACTTTTACGACGTAGTAGCATAGGATGTGTCCACCAACGGCGTTTTTTTTCCTTTCTTAATAACAATAACTGCATATTCACAAGCGTACTTGCATAAGCACCCCATAACACTACATTCATAATAAAGAATTATTTTATTGACTGAGACACTACTTATTTCGGTTTCGTCTGGCACCTAACAGAACTCTTTCAACAAATAAAAGCACAACGCAAAATCGGCGATTCCGTTACGAGTCGTCGCGGACACGCTGCGATTCCGTCACGAGTCGTGACGATACGCTGGCGGAATAATCGCTCGTTCGTGATTACCCGACGATAGAAGCGCGGACTCGTCGCGATTCTCGCTCGTGGAGACAGCGCCATAGACTTAGAATATACTGGCGTATAAGTCCATGATATTTTAATATATCTATCCCGTTTTAATGCAATACTGGCAACCTCCACATTTGACTTCTACCGTAATTTCCAATCCGTCTGCCAAATATGTCAATAACTATGGCTATTCTCTATAATGATAGAAAACATAGAATACTATAATAAACAATAAAATGGCCGTCAATCTTATTTCATACGAGGATTTGTGTCACCGGGAGCGCTCATACAAGCAATTACGTCGTGTTATCACTACTACAAACCCAATTCGCTGTATTGACAGACTGAGCGAATTTACACATTTTTGACTTTTGATTAATATTTCTGACACATCAATATTTCTTTATTTTTGTTTCTTATATTCTCCAGGATATGTCTCCTTAATTTAAATTCCATTTACCGCTGTTCTTTCGACACATAATTATTGCACAATTTGCCATTTTTTAATAATTTGCATGTAGCGACTCTTGACACGAAAATTGGAAACGATGGATTGTGCTGACACTTATAGGTGTGAATTGACATGTTAGTGACATGTTCGTGGCTGCACGGGTACCGCACACTACCCCGTTCTATTACTCGTATGTATGTATTATAATATTCTATGATAGAAATTCAGGCCTATGCGTAAAAATTACACTGTCAAAACTCTCCACAACAGCGCTGGAGTAGCTACTCCTGTAGCAACATAAAATGAACTTAGCAGTTGTCGACGGTTTGAAGTGTGCTACTAAACTGCTCAGTAGCTCTAAAATCTAATATAATTTTATTTAGTAAATATAACCTCAAAAAAGTCGTCTATCCCACTAATATTTTTCGGCACGTTCTTTAAAATTTAGCCCATAGCTATAGTGGCGCCACCCTTTTTTAACTGTTTTCTATGGAAACTTTTTAATACACAGTCTGCACTGCTTATTTCTACACTCCATACATTACGTAGACAGAGAAACCTATAGACAAATTGACGCCTTCTTTCGCATTCGCACACGAAAAAGATAGATTTATGCATACGTTTTGCATAGAAATGAGGCAGAGTGGTGTGATTGTTTGTCCCTTTCTCCGTGCCGGTTTTTTTATTTAGCAAACTACACTCTGCTAAACGACTTTGACAGTTCGTAGCGATCTAACGTAGACAGAGAAACCTATAGACTAATGATCGGCGTGGCCTCGAGTGAGAAAGGACGATAACGAATTTTTAGGTTATACAATAATCTTTATGACTTTTAAACACATTTAGATAAAAAAATTTAATTGTTATAAGAACTGAACTGAACAAGATTCACCAATCTTAGGCTCACAAAACACTTTTTTCTCACTTAAACCAACTTGTAAACTCCTTAAATCGCTACGCTTCAAGGAGCAAACTCTACAGTTGTTTTAGTAAAAAAACCGGCACGGTAAAGGGAAAACAATCAACGCTCCCATAGGTTTCTCTTCTACGCGATCTAAGGAGTTTACAAGTTGGTAAGTAGAAAAAAGTGTTTCGTAGCTTAAGATTGGTGAATCTTGTTCAGTTCAGTTCTTAGAACAATTAAAAAATTTATCTAAATATGTAAAAGTCATAAAGATTATTGTATAACCTAAAGCTACGTTATCGTCCTTTCTCACTCGAGGCCACGCTAATCATTAGTCTATAGGTTTCTCTGTCTACGATAAGTACATTAACTGTTGACTGTGCTAGTATTTTTTTTTTATTAATTGACTACGGCTCTGGTTTCTAGACATTATGAGCCTATCCTTTCTTTTGGAATCTTCATTTTATATTGGACCGAAAATAATGAGCTGATGCGTCACATTGCGAAGCCCTTGGGAGATTTTCACGACAGCTCAACCTAGCGGACAGTTGATGACGACAGCCACTCAAGTTCATAAGGCGCCCAAGGGACCAAAATAACTTGAGGTTTATATCGACATCAAAGCACTTGTTTCGTCGTTTTCTCTAATAGTTTACACGCGCGGACACTTAATTCACAAAATCGCATCACTTTTACGAATCAAAAAAATCACTTCAAACCTTTGTTCTAGCGACAGAACAGGAGCGACAATCCGTCTACGGCCAAGTTCCCGCCAAAAACCCGCGCTAGTATTTCTTATAAGTGCGTACCGTGGAGGTTAGAGAACAGGAGAACGATCGCTACGTGCTAAAGCATAGCCCACCTGTCTCTGAAAATTTGAAGAATTTATAGCCGCGCTGCCGTCGGCAAGTAGTGTCTGCGAAGTAATTTTTTAATTTTTGACAGAAAGAAACATTAAAAAATGGTGAAATATTATAAAATAAAATAATAATAATAATAAATAATTTATATTTGTAATAATTTATAATATTTATAAAAATTAAAATTATAAAAAAACATAATTTATAATTTATTTATTAATAAATTATGATAATAATAATAAAAAGGCATAGGGAATTGATGACGCCATCGCCCGCTGACGTAACGGTTATGTGACAAAACCGCCGCGTCAGAGCAGTCAGTCAGCACCTTGCCAAGATGTGTTAGTGTCGTGCCTCGGCAAAAATTGAAGGTGCAAAGGCCCGCTTGTGCACATGGTCTCACCATCAAACGGTGCCGGGTCTGGGCGTCTCTCGTTAAATGACGCCGTTAACCTTTTGAGCGCCACGCCAAAAACTCACTACCGTGTCCTGTACGCCAAAGCGAAAAGTAAACAAAAATACCTACGAAAAAAACAGTGCTGCCAAGAGTTGATATATCGATAACACAAAATAACTTGTTTTTGTTGGTTTTTCATACAATAAATGACTCTTTATAATCGGGTATGTTTTATTTAATCTTGTGCTGTCTTCCACTCTTTTTATATATGTACTTTGTACATAAATAAAAAAGAAACAATAACAATAAAATAGTAGTAAACCACAACACTACTCTCCATCGTGATGACGTCACTGTCACGACTGGACGACAACGGCGTAGCTGACCTTTCTTTTTGAAACTTTCTTAGAGATGTAGCCGTGTCGCACGTTGTGTATCGATTTCAAAATCGATCTAACCAAAATATACAGACATCGATTCTAAATATTTTATGGCGAGGCGTAGGCCAAGTGAATCACAGAAGAAAAGTCTTACGCTCTTATGACAATGGGGGTTTCATATGATGCTGATGTTGCTAAATGATTTTGGATTGAGAAAGAAAATCGCACAACACAAAATGAAAAATTGCTCTTCATACCTTAAGTAAAGGAAACACATTTATTATTTGTAATTATATATTATTAAAATAAAAAAGGTACATAATTATTCACTAATCAACAATTGTAAATAATAGTCTAGTCTTAAAATATTAAAATCTTGGTCTTTAACTCAATCAGTACTTAATAGAGAAAACAACAATTAAAAATAATTAATAAATTATAGGGAATATTAAATAGTCTTAAAATAATAAAAATCTTATGGAATAATAAAACAAATGTTTAGCTGTCCAAAGCAAATTTTCTAACGTGGTAGAGCCATGCTGCAGTTATATTACGAGAGAGTAGTTGTAGCACGAATGGGTCGGCTCAACCGGGGAAGAACCACGCTCTCACGGAATACCGCCGTCAAATAGTAGCTTAATGCTGCTGTATTTCGTATGGCAAGTGTAGAGAACCGGAGACCCTCTTTACTGGAAACGAGGCATTCCATCTAAGTCCTCACGGGCGCATCTGCATTTTGATTCGTAATCGAGGATGGATGTAAATGTCTATGGGCCACAGTAACCACTTACCATCAGGTGGACTGCGTGCTCGTTTATTACCCTATGCTATAAAAAAGAAATTAACCGTAAAAAACTATAAAGTGTATTCCTACCTCATTGAGATAGAGTTAATCGAAAATGAAAAACTTTGTTTTCATGATAATTTTAATTGCCGATTATGAAACGCCGCTACATTAAGTATCAAATTATTAAAATAATAGAAAACAACTCATAAAATCGCTAAGCAGGTACGGATTGTATAATACATATTTTTCCTTTATTGAAACTGTCACTAAAAACATATAAGTACTAAATTATGTGCATATATTTATTTCTACTTGGATATTTTCAATTTTTTATTTATTTAGGTAGGTAACTTTTGTACGGCTATACTGTAAGATGCGAAAGTGTTAGTAACAAAAAAAGAACGTCGCCGCCGAGAACAAAAGAGCAATTTGGTACTAAGTCGACACGCTATTTTAGATCTTAATGTTTTACCATTACATTGATTTTTAGTCTACTCACAATACTACTCGAAACGATTGTAATGCCGAAAGGTAGAAAGTCGATATACTATTTTGGACCTTAATGCTTTTTCATTACGTTGATTTATGATTTATGGTCTACTCACGGTACTTACTTTTCGGAAGGATTATGGTGAAATATGGCTTAAGATATTTATTTCGCTAAACAATATTACCATTCGCTTTTTGACAGAAAAAATATCTACTAGTTGCAGTATAAAAGTAAACGAACATGATGAGTTATTCTAAACTCGAAAACAAAAACATAAAAAATGTGCTCGCCCGGGAAACAGTTCCATTATGTATCGAACTTATTATATTTAAAATTAAACAAAATATTATAAAATAATAGATACATAAAATAGGCAATATGCATGTTAGTAAAATAAGTTTAATTTATTAGGAACTTAAGACACTTACCTCACTTAAATCTTCAGGTAATGATTCAGATTCCGAAAATTCATCATCGTCGACACTTTCCAAAATCCGAATGAATTCTGAGGCCTATGACGTCATCATCGTGTCGTCTATACTAGACTACGGCTAGGAGTAATAGTGTTCTGTGACGGCGCCCAGTGAACTGATTTTCGATGTCTCGCTAAGGATGCGCCAGAGTTGAGATATTAGATTTATTATGCGAAGATAATTTGATATTTTTTTTTAATTCATGTAGCTAATTATAGTTTTATATTTCTAACCTTTTGTTTTATTTAAATATCAATAATAATAGAAAAAAAATAACACGTTTGAGCTTAATTTTGAATAGTTTTCAATAAATTTATGCCTAACGCATTACAACACTAGCGGTCTAACATAGACGACTTTGGCGTGCTGGACATAGTATTTGCTTAGATAAAAATCCATTTTTTTTTAGTTCAATGTTTCTTACTACTTGTGGCTCTAGGAGACTTGTTTTATATACTCACATGTTACTGAGTTATTCTTTTTTTGAGGGGTGTAGAATTAAAATACCAGTAATAATTTTCCAATGTCTATATTTCATATTTTTGTGGGCCGGGTTTTTTGTCAACTATAGACGTCGTTGGCGCTCAGGGCACGCAGGTGCTGGTCACGTATAGACGACTTTGGCGCTCAAAAGGTTAACAAAACTGCTACAACAACTAGACAATTTAGTTTTAAATTAGCTACAATGATTTTTCCAGACTTTGATAGGCCATTAGCTTGATTAAATGAAACGTACCTAGTAAATTATTTTATCGATAACTGTAACGGTGAAATAAGTAGACGCTTAATTATTCCATTAACAAAACTGCTACAACAACTAGACAATTTAGTTTTAAATTAGCTACAATGATTTTTCCAGACTTCGATAGGCCATAAGCTTGATTAAATGAAACGTACCTAGTAAATTATTTTATCGATAACTGTAACGGTGAAATAAGTAGACGCTTAATTATTCCATTAACAAAACTGCTACAACAACTAGACAATTTAGTTTTAAATTAGCTACAATGATTTTTCCAGACTTCGATAGGCCATACGCTTGATTTAATAAAACTTACCTAGTAAATTATTTTATCGATAGAACCATAGAGGAAAGTAATATATCGTACAACAGAAACGGTGACATAAGTAGACGCTTAATAATTCCATCAACAATTTGGCACAACAACTAGTCAATTTAGTTCTAAATTAGGTAAATAATTTTGCTTCGATAGGCCATGAGCTTGATTAGATATAACGTAGTAAATTATTTTAACGATAGCTGTACATAAGTAGACGCTTAATAACTCCATCAGCAATTTTTTCGCCATTATCCTGTAATTGATTCATTTCTTAAATGAGTATTTAACACAAGAATGTCACTAAGAGGTACATTATTATGGAGGCTTAATTATTTTATATTATAAGGATTTTTACATAACTAATATTTAATGAATATAAAGACACCGGATGTATGTAACAAAATCAATGCGATATTTTTCGATGTACTGTAACTCGAAATCTCTCCATACGTTACGTGAAAGTTGTTTTTCTCGCATCACCGATTCGTGCTATTTGCTTCGTGGTAAGAACGATTACTTTAGCTCAATTGATATTTATATAGAAAAAGAAATATATTGCATTATTTTCAAATAGTTGAATTATCTCATTAATAAATCCACCTAGCTGAAGATATTATAGCCACTTCTTACTCATTATAATAGTTACTATTATTACTCCTTACTTACCGTATAATGGCGGTGTAAGAATATCCACTGCCCCATATCATCCCGTAGGTGTCGTAAGAGGAGACAGAGGGAATCAAATCAGGAGATGAGCAGCAGTTTTCCTAACAACGACAAAAAATGAAAATGCAGTAGCCAACCCGCTTGCCAAACGTGGCAACTATGGCAAATACCCTCCTATGAAGCAATCTATAGGGGAGGAGTATGTTCAGTAGTGGACTTTTAAAGGCTGTAACAGTAACTACTATTTACAAATGCTTACGAGAGCACGCTTTTCATAAGAGTTAGACACCAAACCTTGATCCCGCGAAGCGATATTTTCCTACTGCATGCTTCCTTTTGTTTCATCCAAGGTAATGAAATTAATTAAGCTAATACGAGTTGAGTGTTAGATTCCCAGACTACCCTTGTCTGTTATTGACAAACAGTATATTTTTGTTTATCTTAATCTTAGCAGTAGTTTTTTAAATATACGATAAGGTTAACAAACGAGCACACGATCCCCCTGATGGTAAGTTGCTGCGGCCCATATCTATCCCAAATTACGAATCAAAATGCAGGTGCGTTGTCATCCGTGAGGACTAAGATGAAATGCTTCGTTTCCAGTAAAACGTGTTTTTGTTTCTCGACAATCACCATACGAAACAGCAGTGTTGAGATGCTATTTTACGATGGTATTCCATGAGAACGTGGTCCTTCCCCGGTCGAGCCGACCGATTCGTGCTAGAACTATATTCCTAATATAGTTGCAGCATGGTTTGTAGTTTTATAATTAAGCAAAAACCAATGTTTTAATTGCATATAAAAATGTATAAATTTTAAGGTCACAAATAGTATTATTTATTTTATGTATTCGTAATATAAAAATTTAGGATAAAATCTGCTGCACTGTATTTTTAAATTTATTTGTGCTGTATTTCAGCCAAAGAACAGTACAGGAAACGAAAGGATGGGACGTGTTCAGAGAATTTCCACCGAAGCAGGACAGTATATCTATGGAAACACAGCAATGGCTGGAGTTCACAGTGCGACTGCTCAAAGTGCTGGCGTACGCCGTTACATTCATTGTAGTACTAGGCTCTGGTGTTATCGCCAAAGGCACAGTACTTTTCATGACTTCCCAGTTAAAAAAAGAAAGGCGAATAGCTTATTGTAATAGAAATTTAGGTAAGTTGATTTTATTTCCTTGAACCGTGTTATCTCGGTTAAAGAGTTGTGTTACGTGATTTTAATAATTTCATTCCCATATCAAATCTATGACTAAATTTAAGCTAATGCTCGAATTTGAATGTTACATACACTGAAATAGTAATAATATTAGGATTTCTGTGGTTACATAGTATTTTCTGCACAGTTTATAGTTTTCTATACCTATTATTTTGTGAGCAAGCTTGTTATATATACGTTGGTATTCAGCACATCTTACAGCGATATAACGATCCCCATAACCAATATCGAGTTGAAGTCAAAATTTGAAATAAATCTACATTATACGTATGTATATGCCAATAGATCAATCAAGCATTATCTAATTATGTAGTATCTTGAAAAAAGCCTATGCACATGCAATGTATTTATTAATACGATGATGGTGATTTCAATTTAGATATTTTGTAGAATATTGGCCTCTAGTAATTGTGAATTTCACCAATAGATGCCGCAAAAGCGTTCCACATAAATTTCAAATAAACAATAACTCTGACCTGGAACTATTACATATTTGTAGGCCATACAAATACTAGTTTTTTTTTTAAATAAAGTTATGGTGATAAATGAGCTCACCGTTAACCTGATGGCAAGTGGCTTCTGTATTTCAAGTACACCAATTTAAAACCAAAAGGATTCGAATGGTCTGAGGACTAAAATGGAATGCTTTAGCCTGTTATAATACCACCTCTCTGACTTAAAACACTGCAGTATGTGCACTGTTGCTTGTTGGCATAAATTTCTATAATAGTATGGTATACCGAATCTAGGGTTACCTATTGAATGGATATAAGAACTCAAAATCGGAATTATAGCGTAAGAACTTTACAGTGCCGACTGAAGACCGGATTTTTCCCCAAAAATTATGTTTTGAATAAAACTAAATTTACGGATTTTATCGCGTTTATTTCACTACTTTTACTTATTTTTAATTCCCGACGTTTCGGGTGCTTTACAGCAACCATGGTCACGGGGGGGACTGAGTGTAAAGCACCCGAAACGTCGGGAATTAAAAATAAGTAAAAGTAGTGAAATAAACGCGATAAAATCCGTAAATTTAGTTTTATTCAATGTGTAGTGTTCGCGTAAATTTAAGAAATCATTATAAAAATTATGTTTTTTTTTTATTTACCTGAAGATGGAACATAACGAAATTTACTATAGATTTATTATAGAATAAGGGTGACAAACGAGCACACAGTTCACCTGATGGTAAGTGGATGCTGTGACCCATAGCCTAAGATGGAATGCCTCGTAACCAGTAAAAAAGGATCTCCAGATCTCTACACTCACCATACAAAACTAAGCTATTTTACGCTGTATTCTGTGAGAGCGTGGTCCTTCCCCGGTTGAGCCGACCCGTTCATGCTACAACTATAACATAGCTGCAGCGTGGCTCTACCACATTTTAAATCTATTTATCCTATCCGAGTTTGATAACAATAATAGTAAAGTTTTATTATGTTCTACGATTACAGGTAGAGATAAGCAGTTTATAGTAAGTCTGCCAGATGAAGAACGTGTTGCGTGGATGTGGGCAGTTTTCGCTGCGTTTGCCATACCTGAAATTGGAACATTTATACGTTCTGTTAGAATTTGTTTCTTCAAGTCATCTAAGC
The DNA here is from genome assembly GCA_907164705.1 of Parnassius apollo. Classification (NCBI taxonomy): domain Eukaryota; kingdom Metazoa; phylum Arthropoda; class Insecta; order Lepidoptera; family Papilionidae; genus Parnassius; species Parnassius apollo. Next base: position 7,737,004 of record CAJQZP010000935.1, read on the forward strand.
GACCTACGCCTGTCCAGTTTGTTGTGGTACGTATAATAACTTATTTATTTTTTGTTTTTAAATAATATTTTGTTTTACGCTATGCTCGGGCCGCAACGCACATGCATAATTTATTTTTAAAATTATTTGCTTATTTTATACTAACTTGCCACTCCGTCGGTATGTCGGATACTTAGCGTTAATCGCCCCATGTGTGTAATATGACTGTTCCGGATTCATTCCATTCAATGCTTATTGCGATCTTTTCGCATAGCCATATATCATACAACCTGTTTAGCTTCTAAGGCCTAATCTAGATCTAAGGCCAATCTATCTCTACGGTATTTCGGAAGTAGGATATAGCTCCGTGAACCCCGCAAATCCTCCTTTTGTATACGCCTTTGCTTTTACACCGGATATAGAAACACCAGCTATGAGAAGTAGCGTCATAGGTGCGACATGACTGTTATAGCAGCTATATAGCGTGAGGTGCTGTAAATATTTTTTTTCTAATACTATTCTATATAAATAATACGCCTACAACACTGGCCAGCGGTTTGATAAGTGCAGAGCAGATAACTCATGCTGGTAATACTGTTCTTTATCAACCGACTGTGATATTTGCGGTTAGTATTTTTGGACGGATTTTCCGCCATTAGTCAGATGACTCGTCCGCTTACTGGCACGGTGCGCTACGTAAGATCCAAAATTGCATTTGAAGAAAAGGGTGTTTTCGTTTATACCCTTAAAATGCCTCATAATCTTTTATTAAACCATCCGTTTATCAATCAGTTGTAAAATATTTTTGAATTACAAGTGAATGGTTAGCGGTTTAGCTAGAAGCGATATTAAAATATTGCTTAGAAATTGAAAGTCATCTCTACCGATGCTATATAAAATGTAGCCGTCGCTCACCATAACGACAAAACACAAACTTGACTCATAGGACATTGAAATGTTCATCTTTATACCATGTCACGTAAACACGAAATATTTTAAATATCATCTATTATTTTATATCGATATCTGTGGTAACGTTAGATAATGGTTTTAGATTACTTTTATATGTTTTATAATGAAATTATTTATTGTACTACACTTGTGTTTCCCTTAAAAAGTAAATAAATATAATTTGTTTTAAAATTTAATGAGGCAGTGAGTGAAACGTGGAAGTCTCATTTAAATAAGTTACCTGCATGGGACACGATATAGAAGTATACAAACCAATGCCTACAAAACAAGGGTTTTGTAGTATATTTCTTAATAGATTAGGGGTTAAATCGTTAAAATGTGTATGTGATAGATATTATTTTAATGAAACTTAATATTTAATTTTCAGGTGTTTCTCGCGGAATCATTACAAACAATAGGATTGGGCGTATTATTCTTTATAATTCTGCCGGAATTAGACGTCGTTAAAGGAGCTATGCTTACGAATTGCCTTTGTGTAATACCGGCGATCCTAGGCTTGCTCTCACGAAACTCCAGGGACTCGAAGCGATTTATGAAAGTGATAGTTGATATGGCAGCAATTGTAGCACAAGTGACTGGGTTTATCGTATGGCCGATTTCAGAGAATAAGCCAGTGCTATGGCTAATACCGATTTCTTCTTTATGTATATCGCTGGGATGGTGGGAGAACTACGTAACAAGGCAAAGTCCTATAGGTAAGGAATGATAGAGTTGTTTTCCTGGCTGCTTTTAAGCACAGTGACAATTTCAGAATATTTATGAAAGGTATCAACTTCGCAGATGTATTCAAAGGTAGTTAAAATACCGAATAGCATAAAATATTTATTGTTTAAATTTGATTAAAAATAACTCCACTGGTTCGAAAATAAAATTTCCGTACTGGGAAAAGTCAGCAAGAAGCCTAACGGTTTATATTTTAAACAGCGGCTTCAGAGGTAGTGTTTAAATAATAATAACACGACAACAGGACTCGAAAGTTTTGAATGTTGTGTGTTTATACCAATGTTTATCATGGCTGGGATTCAAATGTTGACGTGATGTGACGCGATAATTAGGTATTGATTCGATATTTTTCAAAAATTTTGCATATAAATCAAAGATGGAACCGGCCGTGGTAGCTCAAGGGCACACGAGGAATTCGGGTACGGGTAATTCGGGTTAATTGCAATTCTAAGTGCGAATTTACTATGTGTTTTGCGATGAAAGAGTGCATCGTAAGAAAACCTGCATGTCTGAGAAATTACTTTTTAAATTTAAAATGAGATATAAAGTTAATTTGATTTCTTTTACTTTAGGCATAATTAAAAGTTTGGCCAGATTGAAAGAAGAATTAAATGCCTCTCGTTACTACACGTACCGGTTCATGTCTATATGGAAGATATTATTGTTTCTCGTCTGTATCCTCTTCTGCATATGGATGGACGGAGATGAACCCGCTATGTTTTTCCAATTATTTAACGCAGGATTCGGACCACATAATATTGTCGTTGAAGAGGTTAGTATTAAACCACTATATAGAAGATTTTTATAACAGAGAAGTGAAATGTAAATTTTTTTTAAATTACAATTTTATTACATTTCAGATACAAATCCAACTAGGCGGAACTGTAATACCCGATTTGGTAAATGCAACACTTACGGGAGATTCGGTTGAAGTTGCAGCGGTGTACAAGTCCGCTTTTTTATGTCATGTTAATTCAGATATTCGCCGCATATTTCTGCTACATATTTGGAAAGTTTGCTTGCAAAATCCTTATTCAAGGATTCAGTTACGCGTTTCCTATAAATCTAGTCATACCACTTGTGGTGAATTTCTTGATTGCTGCTTGTGGATTGAGAAACTGCGATAATTGCTTTTTCCATGGTACTGTGCCAGACTATCTGTTCTTTGAGTCTCCACCAGGTTAGTATAAAATTAAATCTTCAATTTATCACGATAATCTTTTTCCTTCATCTATATATATATCCAGTATCTTTTTTATAAAATTTATGTGACAAACTGATTTCACCTAAGGATAAATAACAACTGCAGCCCATGGATATCAGTTACAGATGCTTTCTCACCCCTAATATGGAAGGCCTCATAGCTTGAAATTGTACTGGTTCCCCATATCCTTAAGAACAGAAAACAGCAGTGTAGATACAAAAAAGTATACCAGTACTGGTGTCTGGTGCAGAAATAATTAAGAGGGTGGGTTAGGAGGTTAGGACCTACCCAGTTGGATTCCGGGTTAGAAAAGGAGTCCTATACTACCTAGAAAAACAATGGACAAGCTAACTCGTCTCCTGACCTTATATTGTCATATTATAATTACATTATTCATAATATTTACAGTGTTCTCATTAAGTGATTTTATATCGAGACAAATGGCATGGGTATGGCTACTGTGGTTACTATCTCAAACATGGATCACGATACATATTTGGACGCCAAAGGCTGAACGTTTAGCGTCTACTGAAAAACTTTTTGTTCTTCCTATGTACAACGGCCTTCTGATTGACCAAAGTATGGCACTTAATCGAAAGAGGGACGATCATAAGGATGTCAAAACTGAGGTTGGTATTTTTGATCCTGTAAGGATAAATTTATAATATATGAAATTATTTAAACGGTAATCTAATATAGTAAACACGTCAACGCGGTATTACGGATATTTTAACTATACATGAATTGCAAAGAGTCTGCCAATATTTTGTTAAGACATGTATATCCAAGAATACTTTATTTTATAATTTACCATTTTTAACTTCCCGCTTTAAAAATTAAATAAAAACCTTTTAGGAGCTATTAAATAAGATTTAGTAATCAGTAAGTGCACCGCAACCGATGCAGATGAGTTATTAATGTCATAATAACGCATGTGCATCAGATGGGCATACTCAAAGTTGTTAAGAATTACTTCGCCCATATCCGCTCAATGAAATAAAATTTTATGTCTTACCTAGTTTGAAGAGCACCAATACCATTCCACCCTCCTCCTTCAATTGCGTGCACTATTCCAGTCACCACTAATCCCAGCACCACTGCTCCCAACACCACTACACTAGGAAAGACACACCACCGAGTGACACACCATCAAGTTAATATAATTAATTGCTAATTCTGCATAGCGGTCAATTGATTCTAGCACTATTGAACTTTGCAAACAATTTCAACCGTAAGATAGTGTCCTGTATCCAAACAAGCTCTTTTCTTTCACCAAAACGAATTCGTGCCCACGCCATAATTGTACTACCTTGGTACAATTGAACTTCTTGAGGTTGTTGAAGCCGGCTTGTACGACCAGGTACTCTCCAAACACGTACTCTCCTCGATCTTTTCTCCTGTTAAATGTCGACGTTGCATTGCAATAAAAGTCAAGTCGAATCAAAAGGATGTTTAAATAGCAGTTTTCAAAGAAAAAATTAACAATTACTCTGAGTACAAAATTCGCTCCCTCTAGTTCAAGTCGATTTTTATCGCCAACAAATTTCCTTTTTAATTTTGTTTAAATTTAGAATCAACCCAGCACTTTTTAGTTGGTCAATATTAATAAAAATATCTCTATGCTGCATTGATATGTTTAATTTGGTACTCAAATATTCTTTATTTTATAGGACCTCGCAGAAATAGAAAAGGAAAAAGGTGATGAATACTATGAAACTATATCAGTTCATACTGACAATACTGGATCTTCTCCTAGGAATATAAAGTCATCTGATCAAATAACTAGGATTTATGCTTGCGCTACTATGTGGCATAAAACGAAAGACGAAATGATAGAATTCTTAAAGTCTATTCTTCGATTAGACGAGGACCAGTGCGCTAGACGAGTTGCTCAAAAATATTTACGGGTCGTTGATCCGGATTACTATGAATTCGAAAGTAAGTGGTGATATAATATTATTAACAAATTAATTTCATTCAATATACTTAATGTATTTGATGGATATACGTAAATTGAAAAATCTAACATTGCAGCTCATATTTTCTTGGACGACGCCTTCGAAATATCTGATCATAGTGATGACGATTCACAAGTAAATCGATTCGTCAAACTTTTAGTCGATACTATCGACGAAGCTGCTTCAAATGTTCATCAAACAAATATTCGTATTCGTCCACCTAAGAAATACCCTGCACCTTATGGAGGACGATTGACATGGGTACTTCCGGGTATTTGCCACCTTAAAGACAAAGCTAAGATTCGTCACCGAAAACGATGGTCTCAGGTAGCATACAGAAATAATGATTTAAATATAAAATAAATTCAAGACAACATGTAACAAGACAAGACACGTAAAATTTGATATTTTTTATGCTTTACAGGTGATGTACATGTACTATCTCTTGGGGCATCGTCTTATTGAACTTCCGATATCCGTAGACCGAAAGGAAGTAATGGCCGAAAACACATTTTTGCTTACACTTGATGGAGATATTGATTTCCAGCCACACGTAGTACGTTTACTGATCGACTTGATGAAAAAGAACAAAAATCTAGGAGCTGCATGTGGTCGCATTCATCCCATTGGATCTGGTAAGAAAAGTTTTTTTGTGATTTCAAAATTATACTCATAAAAATTATTTATCGTCAAGTTTTACTACCCAAATAGCCTGCTACTAATGATTAAGCTTCTATATCCGAAAATATAGGGATCACCGTCAAAATCACATTACATAACTTTATAATAATTACTAAGTCCTCGCCTCGCCAATTCACGACTAGCCTCTCCTATGGTGAAATTTGAAGTTGGAGGTCGATCGCTCTACTAAAAATCTCGCACTTTGACGGTGCTTCCCGAAACCGTTCTGGTAATTTTACATCGGGCATACCAATATATACACGTTTTTTTTTTAATTATTTATTCTTGTACATAACGACATTTTCCTGCAATTCCATTAGTAAACTTATGAAACCTTCGGGTTCAGATAGGGCGATAGTTCTTTTACGCCACCACCACGTGGAGATATTTATAATAAATGGCATATTATATATTTAATGTCGTAAAAGCCGTGTTAGTTCACGGGCTAAGCATTGGTTATAAATTTCATATTAAGTGAGATACGCTGGTTCGACCGCGACGGCGCTATTGAAATTATTGATTGAAATTTTAAATGCTCTTTTACCACGTGCTCTACGGCAAAAATCACGTCGTTAGGAAACCTGCATTTCTAACGAGTAGAAATATAAGAAAGGCATGTGAAGTCCGCTTACAGACTGCACTTGGTCAGCCACAAACACTTCCTTGCCCTAAAAGTCTCTTAGAAACGAGATGGCGCCTGAACCCGACAGTGGTACGTTTATAGTCTGTAACTTTAATTTTTGAGTTTAATGTATCTTATTATCTTTATAAATTAAATTTTGTAATGAATACCTACTAATAATTTTTATTTAATATTTTTAAAATACTATAATTTACAACTAATTTAAATTATAGGTCCTATGGTGTGGTACCAATTGTTTGAATACGCTATTGGTCATTGGCTGCAAAAGGCAACGGAACACATGATTGGTTGTGTACTCTGTAGTCCGGGATGTTTCTCACTCTTCCGTGGAAAGGCTCTGATGGACGATAACGTTATGAAAAAATACACTTTGCGATCAGATGAAGCTCGGCACTACGTACAATACGATCAAGGTAACTAAGATATATACTTTACGTTACTTTTTGATTAATATAATTAACATTAACATTTGTACATGGTAGAGCCATGCTGTAGTTATATTAGAAGTATAGTTGTAGCAAGAATATTTCGGCTTGACCAGGGAAGGACCACGCTCTCACAGAATACCAGCGTAAAATAGTAGCTTAATGCTGCTGTGTTTCGTACGGTGAATGTAGAGAACCGGAGACCATTTTTACTGGAAACGAGGCATTCCATCTTAGTTCTCACGGGTGACAACGCATCTGCATTTTGATTCGTAATCGAGGATAGATGTAGATGTCTTTGGGCCACAGCAACCACTTACCATCAGGTGGACTAAGTGTTCGTTTGTCTATCCTATAAAAAAAAAACATTAATGTTCAATGTTTGCTGAACATAGGTCTCCCTCATTCAACAAGTACTTTGTTAGTTGTAGTCCTGAGCCATGACGATATACCAGGAACTTTATTTGATTGCAAAATTACATATAAATAACATTCCTTTTCAAATATTACATGCTGGTGACCGACTGATTTTTATGCATAGAATCTATTCGATAGTATTCAGAGAAGAAATTGAGTAACATTTTTCCGTTTACAGGCGAAGATCGATGGTTATGCACACTCCTTTTACAACGGGGCTACCGCGTGGAATATTCAGCTGCTTCAGACGCGTATACTCACTGTCCTGAAGGATTCAGCGAGTTTTATAACCAGCGCCGTCGTTGGGTGCCGTCGACTATTGCCAATAAAAAAGTGGGAATTGATCCACTGTACTCCGCATTTGGGATATACTGGATCTACTTGTGAGCCACTGAACCAATGCATGAAATTATTATGCTTTTTAAATGGGGTAACAATGGACTGATCCAATGTGTTAAATGAAATATTTCCTAATCTAATTAATAGTTTTAATCAACATTATTATACAATCATTTAATAAACTTATCACTCTGGTAATTATTGTCTTAGAACCACAATATTACTTACTATATCAAAAACCTTATTTGAAATATTGTGCTCAAATAAAATAAAAATAAAATAAAATAGTCTTGTAAAAAAATCTCCAACCATGTACTATATACTTTTGAGGTAATAATATATCCACTTATATAAATCAGCCTGATAAATTTACAAAATTTAAACTTATAGTATTATAATTTGTAATAGTCAACTCAAATAAACAAAATAATTATTGATCTTATATTCAGGAAAAGCATTTTCTTGTTACATGCATTATTATTTTAAATTTTGTCAGTAATTGAATGAGTGATTTTTACTTTTCATTTTACAAGCAGTCACCAGTCACTATTTATAGGCCATAACTCCTAATAAACATCTAAATAAATAAAAATAAAAATCTATTGCTCCCTTGTATTCTGTACATTATGGAATCTTAGAATAAAGGACCCTATTTATGTACTTTTAAACTTATACCCTCCCTGAATATCATACACTAAGTGAATAGGCTTAATTTTTTATAAATTATATTATAAATAAAATTTTATATTCAAACATTTTTTATAGATTAAATTATATATTATCTGTTTCATAATATAGTAATTTATATGTAAGTGATTATTTATAATCTTTTGAGAAAACTAATCTCTGTAACCATAAATAACCAAAAAAATTATAACAATAAAAAACTAAAAAAGAAAAAGAGATTGATAAATTAAGAGTAAAATAAATTTTAAATCTAAGGGTACTGAACCTTTTTTTAATAGCATTGGGTGACAACTCCTTCATCAAGACCACATTCAGATAAAGAATTATTCCTTATCCTTAATTTGGCTAGGTGTACCGATACAAGAATGACTGAAGAGAAGACGGTAAAAGGTTGATGTAGTAAATTTGTTGGCTTCACGATAATGGAAAAACCAAGGTTTGTATGGGATTACGTCTTGAACCCGAGCATAGTGTTTACATTTTATGTTTTTAGTTTGGTCCCAGAGACCTTGCCAAGATGCCATAAAGTCAAATCTTGCTAGTGGAAGAAAGTCATGGTGGAAAATTTGGTACTAAAAGAGGGTACCTGTTTATGTCACTTTCTTAGCCAAGAAATTAGCACACTCATTGCCATGTATCCCGGAATGGGCTGGAATCCAGGCTAAAACAACTTTTAGGCCTTTTTGTGACCATTGTATAGTGCTTTTTTAATAAAGAGGGTGGGGAAAGGATTTGATTTAGAGTGGAAAGAACTGGAGATAATAGTTTGTAGACAGCTAAGAGAGTCAGAGAATTAGGGTATTTTCCAGGTTGTGAGAGTCGGCACATAGGATTGTTTTTAAAATGGCAATAGGTTTTCCTGTGAAAACTGATGATTCAGGTGGGTCCTAAAAATTTAAAATTAGTCTATTTGGGGACTGCAAAACCTATACAATCCATAATGATCCAGTCTTGCCAATTTTCTGAGATGATTTTCTTTAATTTACTGTTTGGATATCAATAGTTTTCTTGTCAAGTCCAAGGTCTAGGGTGAGATTTAGATTAAAAACTAGCACTTCGTAGGGAGTGGAGAAGAGTAAGTTAATGATATTTTGGAAGATTGGAGATTAAATATTTACAAACTTGATAGAGCTTTTTAAAAGGCATGGTATATCTTTATGTTGCCAGTATGGCGAAATTGAAATTTGCTGATGAAGTGGGTGTAGTATATGGAAGAGCGGATATTTATGAAGAAAACACTTTTTGAACCAGAATTTGTCTGATAGGTACTGCCTGCGAAGAAAGAGAGGACCCTCACCACACTCAACCTGGATCACCTCATCACCTCATCCTGTTATAATATGAAGACATTTTACTCAATTTTGATCCAAAGTTTTAATTACACTCTTATTGCATGGTTCCCACAAAAAGGAACCATAGTGGGAATGGCTTCTTATCAAAGCATTATACAAGATGTTTCGGGAGTAACGATGAGAGCCCCACCAAGCTCCTGAAATAGCGCGAATGACATTAAGATTTTTTTCGCATTTGGAAGCTATGTAGGATAAGTGGGGAACTCCAGACAATTTATTATCAAGCATAACACCGAGGATTTTCACATAGCTCACATTGGGAATCAATGAGTCTCCAGTAGAGATTGACACTTCTGGGATGAGTCTTCGTCTTGAAAATACCACGATTTTGCTTTTTGGGAAGGAGATGAATAAACCATGTTCTGTGATCCATTCTTGCAGGTAATTTACCGCACGAGATAATCGAGAAGTAGCGTCAGGTAAAGAATGGACAGTAACAAAGAGAGCCAAATCATCAGCATATTGGAGTATGTTGAACAGACAGTTTACCGATCAATCTAGATCGTTGGTATATAGGTTATACAGAAGGGGACTTAGAACAAAGCCTTGAGGAAGACCTTTCCAAATGTATCTCTCTGTCATTACATTACCCTCTATACGCACTAGGGCACGTCTTCCTGAAAAAAGGTTTGACACAAAGTTCGTTATCCTCATGGGAATGCTCAGCTGATGCATCTTATGCCTGAGCAGCGGATGTATAACATTATCATAAGCTGCGCAAATATCTAAGAAAACGCCTACAAGAAAGTTGTTTTGAGAGAGTGCAAGTTTGACATTGGAAATCTAAAGGCTGAGGCTGTCAAAGGTACCCAAACTCTTTCTAAATCCAAATTGACATTTAGGCAAGATGCCTCTATTTTCTAATAGCCACTCCAGGCGGTTTATGACGAGGTGCTCCATTATCTTTGATAGAGTGGATGAAATGGCTATTGAACAGTAGCTAGCGGCTATAGGGGGGTCTTTTCCGGTTTTAAGAATGGGAATTATGATATGGGTTTTCCAGTCGTCGGGAACTGCTCCAGTTGAATATGCACAATAATTATGTCTAGGAAATATTATTTGGATGTAGGGCACATGTGGCTTAAAAAAGAGTAAGGCATCCCATCAATACCTGGAGAGGAGCCCTTCAGATAGTTTAACACTAACTGAAGCTTTGTGAGGGAGAAGGTATCATTCATAGTATCATAAAAAAATGGGAAGGTGGGGAGGTCCCTGGGAATATCTCTTCAATAGAAGGGACTCATGGAGGAGACAAGCTGCTACAGAAACTATCTATCCAAAGTGAGGGGTCAGGGTTATTTATTTGGCTGTCGTTGTGATAACTACGAAATCGCTTTATGTTTTTCCACACAAGGGAGGCTGGAGAGCGCGGTGACAAACTCTCACAAAATAAAAACCATTTAATTTTTTTTCTCCGAGAATGCTTTTTTGGCTTGAGCAGCTATTTTTTCATAATTTGTAAAGTTTTCCAGGATCATATTCACAGATTACCGTTGTTCAGCATCTTTGCGTTTTTTTTTTACAATAGAAGAGCACCCTACCAAAGAGGTGAGGAAATTTTGTTATTAGGGCAATTTTTAAGGGGAATAGAATTTGGAGCAGATTCATTCAAAAGGGAGATATAATCACAGTAGGCATGCTGTAAGTTATTTTTTAAGGGGAATAGAATTTGGAGCAGATTCATTCAAAAGGGAGATATAATCACAGTAGGCATGCTGTAGGTTATTGTGAGACATTGGAGAGAGAGAATGAGCTTTAGTTTCTATATCACAAAAATATACATCCCAGTTGGCTTTGGACACGTTGAACTTGGAGATGAATGATTTCTTCCTGGTGGGAAGGCTTCTACTAGACAAAGATAAAATGATAGGGAAGTGATCACTTCCGAAGCTGGACGATAGGGTACTCCAATTGATACTTGCGGCTAAATTAGCAGAGCAGAGAGATAGATCTACAACAGAATTAGGACATTAGGAACGATAAGACCATGCGGGTGGGAGATTTGTTCAAAATGCAAAGATTAAGTTCGTTAAAGACATCTATTAATAGATAGGAAAAATAATCATTTTTATGAGAGACCCATAGTACGTTGTGACAATTGAAGACCCCAATTACAATAAAGGGAGGGAATATGCTAGACAGGATTAAGTTAAGCTCTGGGATACAGGCAGGAGTAGGATAGGAAATAAATATTGACACACTTGTAACGTCCATTAATTTGACAGCTGTTGCATTAATATTCTCTTGCGGAGGGGGAAAGGGAATTAAGCGAGAGAAAAGATTTCTGTTTAGAAGAATCGTTGTGCCGTCGTAGCCATCGCTGCGGTCGTCACGGATGCAGGAAAAACCAGGGATTCTGAATCTACAACCAGGTTTTAGCCAGGTTTCTATATATTATATGAATATTTATCAAATTAATTAGTTCGGATTTCGACGATAATTCCACTGAAGGATATGGAGGCGATTGAATTTTATAGATTTTTTGGAAGAGCACATCAAGTTTATTTCTCACGTTAAAGGGTAGGTGTATGTCGTCAAATTTGTCAATTATATCAGAGATGGAGGACACAAGGTTTTCCAGAAGATTATGATTAGGGAATAAATTAGCTTGAAGAGCATGACCATTTGGAGGGGAAGAGGTAGGGGTTCTTACAATATTGTTGTGTGCTACTTGGAACAGGTCTAGTTGGGTTATTTCTGAAAACAGTATTTCTATAAGATTGGGAAGCAAGAGGAGCAGGGTGAATACTTGATAACTGTTAAGATGAAGTGGAGAGGGAAGGTGTCCCTGAGGATGCAGCTACGTCGGCGTAAGGTCTTCTACCTGCAGGGAAGTGAGCACATGCTTCTAGGTATGAAAAATTTTCTTGGGACATTACCAGTTTAATGTCTCTTTGTCTTGAATGTTCAGGGCGACTTTTATCAGTTGCCAAGTGATTAGCAGAACAGAACAGGCATGTTAGGATATCTATAATACAATTATCTCCAATACGCTCTTTTGAGCATTTGAAGCAGCGTGGTTTTGATCTGCACTGAGCCTTTACATGTCCAAAACGACAGCACTTCAAACACTGTATGGAAGGGAGTATGTAGGTTTCGACAGGAATTGATGTGTAAAAGCAGTATAAGTGAGAAGAAAGCTCTTGGCCTGAAAATGCCCACTCAGTATCATCCCCTTTCTTTACTTTTCGATGTAATCTCCTAGCCTTTATAATTTCGCCTCTATCAAGGGGTAGTTCCGACTCACACACCAACTCCTCCATGGAAATATCGGTTGGTATGCCTCTAACAACACCCATTCTGGTAACATTAAAGGTTGGAATGACTGCTGATAGTTTGTATTTAGCAAGAAAATATGATTCAATAAAGTTATTGGCACCTGAAGCAGTTTTAAAAGCTATTGAGACCCTGTTACGACCTAAACTCGTAATACTTTGTACTGTACTATTTTGGGATAGAATATGGCCAATCTTGACAGGTCGGATTGTATAACCAGACGAAGGATCGGGTCCTATATGCTAAGGTGAATAGTGAAAGGCCCTTTATCACTATCTGTGTATTTTTCTTTTCTAAAAAATCAGGGAGGGTATAAATATTTTGATATGACGCTGATGGCGTATATTCATAATCAACTTTTTTTTATGAATGCTTGGTGATAAGTCGATACATTTTCGTGTAGAGGGACCGAAACCAGACGGATTGTCTTTATCCGATGGTTCTGAATCTGCCCTATCGACGTCCATCGTGTTAGTTAAGAATACATAAATTAATTAACTACCGCTAATTACTAACTATGTAATAAGCAATGAACAACACAACGCAACACAAATTTATATAATGACAAACACAGAAGACGACAAAAATATTAACGAAGCTCAACACAAATTAGTTAAAATATATCCGGAAATCGCTGAAACACGTGTGACTACCAATCACTCTGACAGCAGAATCTGAGAGCAGAAAGTAGCAGAACGTTAGATTTAAGCCAACTGAATAGCCTATTTCGGTAGTAATATAAACTTCTTCCCATGTTTTCCCATGTAAAACTATAGCAGTATCATCCGCATATGAATAAATATGTCCATTATCAATTATTTTAAAGTTACATGTTTTAAAGTTACCTTGTGGTACACCGAAGGGCGATTGGAAGTTATCACTGGTATGGGTCTCCTATTTTTACGGCCTGAGTCCGATCACTTAGATAGTCCTTCATCACGTTAAGCTGATTTATTCCAATACCAATTGTGGATGGCGGATAGACTAGGTACGACTAACCGCAGATAAACGATATTTTTGCTTGGTATGTATATACTTTGTAATCACTTTCACAAACTGACAGTTACCCTTCACACCTTTACTTACTGGCGGTTACAAAACAACTGACTAATCTATCGTCACAGCGGCCTTTTATACAATTTTAATAATAACCTAATAATGAACATTAATATTCTTGTTACTATAAATATTGCATCATAAATTATAAAATAACTGTCAATCAATATAGCAACGACTAAACAATAATAAAAATTGTTTATACACATTTAATAACATTAATCTTAGGTTCGCCGGAAGCTGACAAGCGATAGGCGTCAGTTATTATTTAATCATCATTTATTAAGTATTATTTATTTATTTTAATTTCCCAGAGAATTACAAAACCTTTATTAGAGTAAAATTAGGTTATTAATCTAATAAAGGTTTTGTAATTCTCTGGGAAATTAAAATAAACTTAATTATGCGACGAGCTCGTGAACCCAGGACGGGAAGACGATAACACAATACATTCCAGCCTTTTATAGGGATGGGGATAGATAGTGTCTCTAATTCTTTTTTTAAGTCCAAAAAGACGGTCTGACATTTATGTTTACGATCAAGATGGTTAACAATACCGGAAGTTAAATCCAGAATGGCATCTTGCGTACAGTTTCCTTGTCAAAAGCCATATTGGGAGGCTGATAAAATGTTAAAGTGTTGAATTAATCTGTTCTTTATTAGTGTTTCCATTACTTTATTAGAGATACCCGTTAATATTGAAGTTGGCCTGTAGTTATTGATTTGAGCTCTATCCCCATTCTTATACACAGGAGTAATAATTGATTGCTTCATCAGCGAAAGGAAGACAGCATTAGTAAAATAAAGATTTCCTGAATAATTAAGTATGGGAACTATTAAGTCATTTGAGCGTTTTAGAAATTTCGTAGGGATATTGAAACCAGAAGCAATGTGCAACGTACGACTCAATATCTAGTAACTCTATATTTATTGTTTTGGTATGTTTTAAATTAGTTATGTTTTTAATATTATTTCATAGAATTTTAGGGTTTCTAGCTAGTAATAGTTTCATGTCATATAAACGTTTCAGTTTCTTAATTAAATTATTACAGAAGTTGCGATATCTTTCATATGTTTTAGTGTTTCGTCGTCGGGATTACATTTTATTTGTTTTTGCATTTTATTCCCATTACGCATACAACGTAAGATTCCTTGAGTTATTTAAGGTTTTATTGTTCGTTTATTTTCAAGTGTAGTGTGTCTTGTAATGATTCTGTTATTTTTAGTAGTAAGCATTTCAAGTAAGTTAATAATGTTTGGGTTACTACAATACAGTAAAGAAGATAAGTTTTTATTTGCGAGAGTAATAATAGCTATGTCAAAGTTAAATAAGTTGCATCTATATCATTTCTATTTTGCTTCGTTGGCATGGTCTTCTTCTTCAGAATATATGATCATATCGCTGTTCTCTTGACTCCGACTGAAATTTTCCATATTTTTGCATTTCTCGCTGTTTTGACTTTTCACCAGATTTTCTTATTCCTTTTTTGTTTATTATATCACTCCACTCGGACTCTAAAACTTTTTTTAAGTTCTCTTAGTAGAATAGAATTATTTATATAGTGTTAGTAGCAGTAATAGTAGTGTTAGTAGTTATGACAGGTTGTGACGTGAGTTTGAATCCGCCAATCGGTTAATGTCTTGAAGTCTTCTTCACAAAAGAATTTTAAGCTAAGGAGTGGTTTAAAGAGAACATTAGTAATGTTAATTGTATTACTAGTATTATGCTATTTAAAAAAAAGGAAAGAAAAGAGAGTTATTTCTATTATTTTGGTTAAATTGGTAGGCGAGGTCTCGTAGTGGGAATATCCCACAATCTATTGCTATGTTCAGCAGTGGACGTCATAGGCTGTAACGGTAACGGTTCGCGAGGCTAATCATAATGCGTAAATTTAGCAAAGCCTCACGTACGGAATTTGTGTGTTACAAGATCTATTTTTTGAAAATATCGAAGTGGATGTAAGATACGTATTATGATAATACACCAAAGTTTATTCAAGAATACTTAGAGAAAAAAAAACTATTCCCAGTAATGAGAAAATATTAGGTGCACAATATATATAACTTTAATTTTGATTGTAATGCATTTCGGTACCTATCTTGTATTCAACTTTAGACAACAATTAATTAAAAATTCTTCTGGCATCCCTAATGCATAGAAATACTCTTTTTATCTTCTGCTCATTTATGAAACAAAATTGCACTTGACCCATATTCATCTCATCCCCAGCCTTTAAGGTATTTTCGTTTTCCTGGATCTTTTATTCCGTTCATATTGTATGACAGGAATGAGCTATTAATCGCCCATCTTGGACAAAAAAAGCATTACAAATGTTAAATGTTGGTAACGTGTGAACGCTTAATATTAATTTAAAATTAAGTTAATTTTTGGACTACTTAGGGGCCTCAATCGTTAATTACATAAGGATGATTTTGGCGATTTTTGGTTAGAAAGTGTAAGTCCGCCATTACAGAAAAAAGTTTCAGATCAGACAGACTCCGAGGTGATTCCATAAGTGCTCCGATTTGCTAATTTTGATATAGAATACTAATGATGTAATAATATACCAATCAAAGTATACGCGAGTAAAGCTAATAAATTACTTTGTACAAATGTGCATACAAATAAATAAAATTGAAGTTTTCTATTAACCCATTCAATGCGGCGACAAAAATTACGCTAAATAGTCAGGTGCGGTGCTAAAGACGCCGATCGGCAGCAGCCGTACCTCAAGGATGAACCAAGACCACATAATTAATGACAATACTACGTACCAAGACGCCTATCGGCGTTTTCAGCACCTAATAAGATTTAACCTATATATTAATCCCGACTGCATAAGAAACCACAAGAAGTGCGTCAGTGTTGCAGCAGTACCGAACGTTTGTTGTAAACAAGTTTAAGGAATAACAATGTTTTTTTTAGAGAAAATAGACGCAAATGGTAAGTAAATTTGAAATTATTAAATATATTTGTTTCGTGTCTCATGATATAAATAATATCTTAGCACAATAAGTGAAAACAATAAAATACTGAAATATTGTCCGGAGTCGTATACCATTTAAATTTTTCAAAATTTAAAATTTTATTAAATTGGGGGGATGATTCGCTCGCGTCCGTAGGCTTCGGCCACCTAACCTTAGGCCCACCCTACAAGTGTGCCCCCGGGTGGTGCTAAACGAGCGACAAAGCCGAAAAAATAAACTCGGCTCCTCGCCGTATGGTAGCGGCGTAAAATCTATCACCACCCCTTGTTCGCACCATGAGTCAGAAAATAAAAGAAATGGCCCCGAGTTCCCGGCGCCCCTTTAATGGGGCACGGGTGCGAAGAATCTCCGGGAGAAAAATCGGCGACGAGGTTCGTCACTCGTCACGTTCCCGGAGGGGCGAAAAGTGGATTGCGGAATCCCGTTTGGCTACGCTGAATGTATGTGGAGCAATGAATGATAAAATGGATGAAGTATGCGAAATGATGAATGACAGAGGAATAGATGTATTATGTGTAAATGAGACGAAACGAAAGGGAAATGATGCCACTGCACATGGCACGTATACCGCGTATTGGTCTTTTGTAGACGAGACAAATGGGGCTTAAAGAAGCTGTTCCTGCTAGGGGTGTACGCCCCAGACATGTCTAAGCCCATTACATCCGAGAGCAGTTTTGGGACATGGTAAGGATGGTATTGACAAAATGTAAGGAAAATGAAAATATTATTATGTTAGGGGACTTTAATGGAAGGGTTGGGGTGAAGAGGTCTGGTTATGAAAGGCTATTGGGAACGTTTGGTGATGAAAGTATAAATGAGAATGGTGAAGACCTCCTCACCGTGTGTGTGGAAAAGAATCTTTTTGTGACGAATACTTTTTTCGTCATAAGAAGATTCACATGTATACATGGGAAAGAGGTGATGATAGAAGCATGATAGATTACGTAATTGTGGATGAAAGAATGAGGAGCGCAGTCGTAGATACAAGGGTTTACCGGGGGTCCAACGTAGGGACGGATCATTACTTGGTCTTATGTCGAATTAATGGTCTTTTCAAGCGTTGGCGGCATCGGACATCTGTGTCGACCACTGCGTTACAGCGTATAAGAATAGAGTAGTTACAAGATGAAAATGTGAAAGAGAAGTATAAATGTAGAATGAGAGAAAATATTAGGTGTTTGAATGAGTTGTGTATGAATGATTTAGACTTGAATACTGTGTGGGATAATATTAAGAAAGGTTTGGTGGATGCAGCCACCGAAGTATGTGGTGTAAGTAAGAGAACAAATGAAAGGAAAAGTAATACGTTGTGGTTGGATGATGAGGTACGGGTGGAAGTTGAATCAAAGAAGAAAGCATGGTTAGATTTACTAGCAACCAAAGCTGGTAATTCTGGTGGTATGAATGATGAGATTGAAAGAAAAAAGGCAGAATTTAGACGTCTAAATAAGAGATTAAAAGAAGTAGTTGAAAGGAAAAAGAAAGAAAGAACGGATAAGATGATGAAGAAGATGATAGAAGGATATCTGATAATTTTCCAGACTAATATAAAAATGTTCTGGAAACTCGTAAGAACTGCCAGGGGAAATACAAAACAGCCTATAATTAATGCTATAAGAGACGAGAATGGATGTATTCTGAATGATGAAGTTTCGAATTTAAACAGATGGAAGGAATACTTTGAAAGCGTGTTTATGAGTGAAGAGTCGTCTGAATTACGAGTAAGTGTACTAGAAATTCCGAAAGAAGTGGAAAGGGGTATGGAGATAAGTGTAGATGAAATAATGAAAAGCATGAAAGCAGGTGAGGCAGCTGGATATGATAGAGTATCACTCGAGATGCTAAGGGCTGGAGAGGGAGTGGTAGCAGGCCTGATGTACACCTTGTTTAATTTATGTTGGGAATTAAAACGGGTACCGGATGACTGCTGTAAAGCAGTTATAGTACCAATATATAAAGGAAAAGGGTCACAGCAGGACTGCAAAAACTACCGTGGTATAAGCTTGCTTAGTATTGCGGGTAAACTGTATGCTAAGGTGTTAATTGATAGAGTTATGAAAGAAACTGATGGAAAAATTTGGGATGTGCAAGCGGGTTTTAGAAAGGGAATGGGGTGTACAGATCAAGCCTTTTCCATGCGCATGATTGCGGATAAGTTTTTGGCCAAAAACCAGAAAGTTTTTTGTGCGTTCATGGACTTGGAAAAGGCTTATGACAGAGTAGACAGGAATGTGTTATGGCAAACACTGAACTCATATGGGTTGAGCGCTGGTTTGATACAGGCATTAACCTGCAATTCCCCTGGTGTTGCGGTTGATCATGGGCGGCGGTAGTCACTTAACATCAGGTGAGCCGCGTGCTCGTTTGCCCCCTCTTCTATATAAAAAAGGTCTCTTTATAGGGACTCTAGTGCTTGTGTCAGGATCAATGGGGTCTACTCGGACTGGTTTGGCATCCAAAAAGGTGTCAGACAGGGCTGTGTAGCTTCCCCTTGGCTTTTCAACCTATTTATGGACAGATGTTTGCAAACTTTGAAAGATGAAGAATGTGGGTTAAGATTGGGCGAGTTAACCGTCAAATGCTTTTTGTAGTCCGATGATCAAGTCATATTTGAGGCTGAGTTGCAAATGATGGTTACATTAATGAACTGTGCATTAAAAGAAAGGGGAATGAAAGTGAACGCAAGTAGGACGAAAGTGATAGTTTTTGAAAGAGAAGAAAGCAAAACGGTATGTGAAATAAGAATAGAAGGAGAGTTAATTGAGCAAGTAGATGAGTTTGTGTATTTGGGATGTGTATTTAGCAGGGTTGGTAGATATAATAAGGTTATAGAACGACGAGTAAATGCAGGGAATAGAGTGAATGGGGCACTACACTCTATTATGAAGAATCAGAATGTGTCAAAAAAGGCACGTATAGTAATTCATAATGCTGTGTTAGTCCCTACTTTAATGTATGGTAGTGAAAGCTGGGTGTGGCAGAAGAAGCACGAAAGTAGAATAAATGCTGTAGAAATGCGGTCTTTAAGGAGTATGATAGGGTTGAATCTGAATGACAGGGTGAGAAATTGCGTGATAAGAGATAAATGTGGTATGCAAGAAGATGTTGTGACCAGGATTAAGAAAGGAATGCTTCGGTGGTTTGGTCATGTAGAAAGAATGAATGAGGAAAGAGTGACAAAGCAAATTTATATGTCAGATGTGAACGGCAGAGTCGGGAAGGGACGCCCTAGAAAAAAGTTTATCGACCAAATTGGCGATATTTTGAAAATGGGCCACGTTAGAAGTACCCTTAACCGACGAGCATGTATGCGTAGGTATATGGATGCACAAAGGAGGCGAAAGAGGTACGTCAGGATCGTGCCAGATGGAAGTCCGTAGTCTCTGCCTACACCTCTGGGTGACAGGCGTGAGTGTTTGTTGTTATATGTAAAATTTTATTATGACAATTTCCAAACGTTTGATGGAAGTCATAGAGGCAGATTATACTGAAATGTGTTTTTAAACAATTGTAGTCTAGTCTAGTCTAGTAGCATTGTGAATATTTGTCCTAGTGTTTGGATTAACGATTTTTAATGACTGAAATTTCTGCAAGGTATGTCATCTATTTATCCAAATCAACATCTATTATTTTTCATTTTTATATTGAAATATTTATTCCAATCGCTTACCTAATTATCCCATAAACTCATATTATTATCATGTACTTTATGTTTTCCAGATAGGAGACGTTTGTCACTTAATATTTTAGAGTATAGTCAAGCTTGGGATGTTATTTCCTCATCTCAGACGCTGTTCGCACCACAGATAAAGCCAAAAGACGAAAGACCTCGTAGATATTAAAAATATAATTAAAATGTCACTCAACACGTTATGATTGTAATGGTCGACACACATGGTCAGTTCAACTGATCAGTTGAAACTAGGACTGTTGATATTTTTTAAAATATCGGCTTTTTGATAAATCGATAAATAAACTTATATATAAAACTCCGATAATGATATATTTTAAAACTATCGATATATCGAAAGTTAAATAAAAAATATATCGAAGTTTCAACTGATCAGTTGGAATGATCACTTGAACTGATCGTGTGTGTCGTCCATAAGATTGTCACAGAATATGGAAAAATATCCAAAGAAAAAGAAGATAAACGGAATATACTTTTTGGTCACTTGGTGTTTGATTGTTGAAGTACATTAATCCCTGTCTTCGTACCTGCAATTACGCCAAAATTTAAAATTTTTTGTATAGGTTGTGTAGGTTCAATTAATCAACAAATTCAAAAAAAGGCAATTAATATTGATTTTGCACAAAATATATATATAAAAAGTAAAATAAAGTAAAGTTACAGCCTATATACGTCCCACTGCTGGGCACAGGCCTCCTCTCATTTTTGAGAGGGTTTTAAGGCAAGGAAGTGTCCGCCGCGCTGGCCCAGTGCGTGTTGGCGAACTTTACATGTCTTCGAAATATTTTTTTTCTTATTTCTCAGACATGCAGGTTTCCTCACGATGTTTTCCTTCACCACCGAGCACGTGGTAAATCAGCACTTAAAATTGCAATTAACAATTTCATTGGTGCCGACGGGGATCGAACCCGGTTTGCTCGCGTATTGTGAAATTTACAGCGAGCGCTAACCATCTGAGCTACCACGGCTCAAAAAATAATATATAATTAAAATCAGCTCAAAAAATAATACATATAATTAAAATCATTTGATCTTGTGTGTGTTGTTAACATTATTCTTCTAAAATATTTGATAAACTAAAATAACTAAGTTTAATGTGATATCGTGCTTCGGTGCTTCTTCATTGTAACTTTCTTTTTATCCTTATTTTTCATTTAATTCTGTTGCCCATTTTTTTTTTCAAAGTCAACGTAGGATGAGATATTTGTTTTCAAAGTCTATAATTGAACAATGTGTTTTCCTATAGTTCACAGCGACCGGCTAGCTGTAGTAGTTTTTATTTCCTATTGCAATCACATGTAGTAGGAAACAAATACTATAACTACAAACATTATTTACATTTTACCAAGACATGAATTTCTATCTCTTCTATCTTTGTCTGGTCGGAATTGATTGTTGACGAAAGTTCACGAAATAGAGAATAGAGACCAATGCATGAGTGATTTGGCCATTCATCCATATGTTTTTTAAGAAATCTTTTGTCATGAATTTAGAAATTTGTTTGATAAAAGAATTTTTGAAATTATTTCATTAACTTTGAGATATAACAAAAGTTTTAATTTAAAAAAAAAATCATTTGCATCTTACACAAATATGGTCCTCACACTATCTTCAAAATCGAATTTTAACATTTTACTTCAACGCCATATTACAACGAAACTATAAGTGATAAAGGATAGGAAGATAAGATATTATTTGTCAAATTAACTCTTCTTGGCGAAGATTTTTAATTTATATTTTAAATCTTTTTCTATATCCCAAATATTATTTGAAATAATAGCAAAAAAGTTACCATAGTGGTTTTTTGATCGTTGAACTCTACGAAGTCTAAAATACTAGTTGAACTACTTGCCCAAAGATCACTATCATAGAACTGCAGGTTATTTTTAAGTTCAACGTTAACGTGGACGTGGTAAATGCTAGCATAATCATAAAATTACTGTATATATTCATGTTTTATGAGAGTAATACCTGGTGTGTGTATGTATGGATTATTAATAAATAATTAGAAGATAATTTTTATGGTTATCATTACAATTTAAAATAAGTACTAATTTTGTATACCTTATATATATCCTATACCTATTGTATATAAGTAATCGGAAAATATTAATTAAAAACTCCAGTTTTTAAGATATTAATTTTATCTTAAAAATAACACGAAGGATAAATACAAAACTTATTCTAAATAACAATGACGGCACGAATTATGCTATTAGAACTAATTAGTCTTTTACCGGGTTTACAACACAACAAACAATCATTCTTACTTGTCTAGCACAAGCATATTATTGAGATAACTTGCAAATTAACAACCACACTTATACCATACTAAACTAGCTCTACAAATCAATGCAGTCATCATAATATACAGCCTTCGGTTAAAATATAGCCCTTACAACTAAAATTGAACATTAAATTAAATTCCTATCTGCTACGATGAATCGGCAGCGGGGGGAGCAAACTGTATCACAGAAGTATGGCGTACCACTGGAACGGGTGTGGGTAGGGAATCGACATAAGGAATAAACTTACGCTTTCTGGGCGGCAGTGAGGAAGGAGCGAGAGTAAAATGTAGACTGGTCGTAGGAGGTGAAGGGGATGGGTTTGGCATGGGTGTAGGAGACGTTGACGTAATAGACGTTGTCGGTACAGTGGGGCATGGAGGAGATGGTGGAGAGCTTGGAGGCGTCGGTGGCAGTTGTTGTAAAGCCGCTTCAACAATATCACACATAGCATTTCCGTTCCCACTGGACATTGTGGAAAGAGATGACGGCGCTCGAGGGGTTTCCGCGCCATGTTCTTTGTAAATATGAGCTTCCATTTGCTTTTTGGTGTTAAATGTGCCATCACACACTGTGCATCGATAACAGCGTTCACCATAATGTTGAAAGCGATGTAGTTTCAGCACGTGGTTATATCCAAAGTCACGAAGGCATATATCGCATGTGTAGGGTCGCTCTCCGGTATGAGTACGAGAATGCACTTTGAGCTGCTTGGAACATGTAAAGCCTTTACCGCAGCCGGGTGCTGGACAGCGGTAAGGTTTTTCGCCGGTGTGTGTTCTCAAATGGATCACCAACTGCCCTGATTGAATAAATGTTTTATGGCAATGTGGACATGCGTGTGGCCTTTCACCGGTGTGAATTCGAGCATGGCGATGTAGTTTTCCCGAATGCTCGAAGGCAGCGCCACAAACGCTACACCGGTACGGGCGCTCCTTGGTGTGGATTCGGCGATGCACTTGCAAATTCTCTTTTACACTGAACATTTTATGACAGTATTCACATTCAAAGGGTCGTTCGCCCGTGTGTGTCCGATAATGACGAACAAGTCGTGCCGGTACTGCGAAAGTCTTGTGGCAGACATCGCAACGATGAGCATCAGCGGCTACGCGATGCGAGCGGGCGTGAGCTGTTAACGCGCTGCGAGTGGAAAGCGTCAGACCACATTCTCCACATTGGTGTACGCGCTCTTCTTCACCTGCCAAAGGATTTAGTTTAATGTCAAGAGATGTTGTGTAATTCATTATTTTCTTAAAGGATTATATTTATTGCACACGTATAATCGCGACGCCCGTTCACAGTGCAATGTCTGTTGTGGACGGCATGCGGCGACGACGATCAGGAAAATCAGGATGCACATACAGGGCCACAAAGGGGCGCGGACGGGCAGAGAGGAGCGAGAAACACGGCAGAGTGAATGTCCTCGATAGCACGTGGAGGCCCGTACCGCGGTTTCGACGCGATAGTGCCGCGGTACGCGCCTCCACGTGTTTGGGCCGCCGACCCCGTATCCGCACTGAACCTCACCCCGCACTCTTCCCCACTTTCGTTTTAACCCCGTGCTGTGTTATAGTATAGGGATATACTACACTAATATAATACGTATGAAGTATGGGAATGGTTATATTTTTTTAAAGGTAAGTAAATGGTTAATATTTTAAATTTAAACTTAAACAAAAAATGTTTGCAACAATATAAAAAGTATTGTTTTTAATTTGTAAGGAGGTAAATAATATACATTCAAATAACAATTAAGGATTTAGGTATGTAATGTGTTTAAAAAACAATTTTCTTTGGATCATTGATTCATACAAAAAAATGGACTTGCAAATATTTTTTTAAATTCAAATAAACTAGTAGATATAGTAAGGATCTAGAACACTCACCTATCATATTTGTGATGATTGGATATTAGTTAAGCGCGGTTCAATATCGTCAGTGTTGGTGTAGGTTGCGTATCTTATTTAGACGAACTGAACTAACGCGCACTCCACCGACTGTCCACGGCCGAATGCGGAATTCGCGAGTTGCGAGCAAGCCCGACCCGACCCAGCGCATGTCGTGTCCTCCGCTCTCCTCTACACCGCACAGCCCTCTCGATTGTTATTACACAGACTATGGATGCTATAGGTAGATACGACATTAATTTATATGTGCGCTACTCGCGGACTGTGTGTTACATAAAATATAACAATATTGAAACAGTATATCTGCAAAAATTAAAATAAAGGTCCTATCATATATATATATATATATATATATATATATATATATATATATATATATATATATATATATATATATATATATATACGGTATTTTTGAATATAACTGGTTAATTTTTTATGGATTTTTTGACTTTACATCATAAGTTACGTACCTACTTTTAATATTATTTGTAATTAAGTTTTGTCAGTACTAGATTATTAATATTTTTATCAAGAAGTCTAGTGTCAAATCATTTTAAAACACATATAGCCTATTTCATAATCCAATTATTTCTTTTATTTCTTTAAGTACAAAACCTAAATATTTCATATTATAATAGGTACCTATGTGTATTTCTTTTAGAAAATTTCATTCTTAGGTGAGTGTTTTATTAAAATCAAGAAATTAACATACTTCAATATTATTAAAAATCATTGACATTCAAGCGTAATAATATAGGCACAGAGCCGGTGATGTTGGGTCAGGAACAATAATGCATGTATAGTTATAGCTATATTATAAAACGTACATATACGACAGACTACCGCAGCTCTGTTGAAGGTTGGAGAGGGCAGCGGTAAAGCGAGCGCGGCTGTGGCGAGGCACCACGTGGAGGCCCACCGCGGTTTCGAAGCGCGTGTGAACTCTCGATAGCAGTGCGCGTGCGTGACTTGTCGTCTTGCCCCGCCTCCCGCACTCTTCCTCACAACCTCACTAATGTTTTGTGTCTGCCCGTCTAGGACAATGTATATGTTATAAAGGCCGGAATGATTCCGAAGAAATTTCCTAATAGTGTGACATTATATCGTGCTTACCTCAATGATACGCATAGGTATATATGTAATAAACTGTACTTAGGTACCTATTATTTGTAAATAAAATGAAGTTTTTTAAAATTCAAAAGGCTTCTATTCCAACCATTGGATTAGCAGCCTTTTAAACTTTGAAAATTTGTATTATTTTAATAAGAGCACAATATTTTTAAAATATAGGTTCAATCGGTAGGTAATGGATAAATTCCATAAATGTAATGAGCATTCATTTACAATTATATGATTTCAAGAACACTTTCAAAAATGACTATAGACATAAAAAAGTCGTAATGGCTAATGTCATCCTTTTCACCCGACTTCAAAAAAAGGAAAAGGACTTTTTTCTAGGTATATTGATCGAAGAGGTGAACCGATTTTGATGATTCTATTTTTATTTAAAAGCTGGTGCTTCTCAAATGGCCCCATATAGGTATTTGATCAAGTTCTGACTAGTAGTTTTTGAGTTTTCATAATAATGCGGGTATTTAATTGACTAGGTCTATATTGACGATGTTTTCATTTGATTTATAGTGAAGTCGGTTGTAAAAACTTTTAATGTTTTTTGGTAGATAGGTAGGTACCTATTGTAGGTAAGTTTTAGATACACGATAAAAATTCGTAACAATTTTAAATCATGCGTGTTATGAGTATATAATATAAAACAATTATTTTGGATTAATGTTTTACTACGTACCTACACTTTTACCTTACTAAAATGTGGTTTTAAGAAGTTCGATTTTTCTTTCTACACCAGTAAGCAATTAATTAAAACAAATTTTGATAAAAAATTATGTAGCACGTAGATTTCTTACAAATTAACAATCCAAGTTTGTATGTTGTGTTTTAATGATATTGATGTTTCGACATCATTATTATAGCACGCCACGAGTCCTCTGCTGAACATGACTTCCTCCATTGGTTACTGCAAATCACGGTCACATTTTTCGGTAACCTTTATTCGATATTTCAAGATGTCAAAGCGACCGACTTATTGCTATCGCGTTTCTTTTGGCTCCTTTTTTTATAACTTTAACACCTGAGCGTCTCTACATCGACCACCAGTCAAACTAAAGAGTCCCCATTTCATGTACCTCAGGTATAGGGGATTAACTGAAAAAAATGTGAAGCTTGTTGAAATACCGTAAGTCTGCCGCCCACTTAAAGACGAGATAATGTCTTTAAGTTGTAAACCCCCTACTAAAAGAAAATCTTAGTGTAGGGTAACGTTTTTAAAAGAAAAAAAAATGTAAAATAAGCCTAATTTTATTGGGACTAAAACTTGTCAAAAATTAGGAATATGAGCGTTTTAAATTGCCTGCGTGTTTTAATATTAAAATTTAACACTGATAGATTTGTAACTGTGTGGTAATATTTGAAATATACTTTCCTCTAATTACGAAGAATTTTTTTTTACTGACAATGTTCGAAGATACTTTATTTATGAAGATAAAAGGCAAAAAGGCTGGTATTGGGGGCATCAACCCTATAATATGAAAATTTAGAAGGTACAAAACTTCATAAGGTGGATGCTCCTATTGTTAGACTTTTAATGCCTATTTTAACTTTAAAAATTAGTGCTATTTGAATCACCATACTGGTTTCACTAAATGAGGTGAAATGTTTGACAGATTTCATGGCGGGGGAAGTTGATTTGTTGTGGAAATGTAAGGGTTAATATTTATTTCTGTAATATTAGAATTAAAATATAATTTTATATTAATTAGATTAAAAATAAAAAGGGAGTTAAAATTGAGAAATAAATTAAAGAGCTAACAGCAACTTTTCAATTTTCTTTTATAAGATAAGGATGACAAACGAGCACACAGTCCACCTGATGGTAAGTGGACGCTGTGGCCCATAGACATCTACTTATATTTAACCTCGCTTAAAATACAAAATGCAGATGCGTTGTCACCATACAGAAATAGGTCTTTGGTTGTCACCCTTGAGGACTAAGATGGAAATTGGAGTGCCTCGATTCCAGTAAAACGGGTCTCTTGTTAATAAAATAAATGAATAAGGTTGTGAACTAGGGTACATCGTGTTTAGAGCAAAATAAGTTTTTACGTGAAAACGTGCGTAATAAAAAAAAGCTTGGTATAAAATTCAGTTTTAGCTAATGTGATGATAAATTAATGTGTAAATTATGTAATTACTATTATGTAGTGGCAATTTTTTTGTGAAAATTAGTTCAAGTTTTACTAGTTTCCTTTTTAATTCATGAACACTTTAATGATGCTACTTGCATACAATGCGACTAAAGCATGTTAGGTCTGTATTACTCAAAATCATTGTTGTTTTACATACTTTTATAGCTTTTTACTACAGATATGTATTAAGTACCTACGTGTTTCGTTTTAAAATTACCTACCTAGAGACTACAGAACAAAATGAGTAGGGCAGGTTGGTTCATGATATATTTTTAGAATTAGATTATATATTATTTATATATTTAGAATTAGATTATAGGTAGTACTATTATTTATTCTGTGATTATAGTAATATAAATGTATTAAAGGGATCTGGTAGAAATATTCATTATTGTGTCAGGTTCGAAACACGAAGAACTTAAACATGAAAGGAAAGGAGGGTGCGATTAGGCGAGGTGAGGGTGTTGAGCGCGGCAAGAGGGACGAAGCGTCGACACGCGCTCTACGGTCAGCGAACGTTCGAAACCGCAGTAATGAGGCCCGGCGGCGCGTGCGCCCGATTCAACCTTCCTCAATGCGACCGCAACTGACCCGCGCGCCACGCCACGAACGAAGTGCGCGCAACCGAGTGGTGGCTGCTTCCTTGCCTGCGCGCGTCGCTTGATAATTAGATGTCATACTAATAATAATCTGAGGATTTGATGAATATATTTTTTGTGTATAATTCACGGTAACACAAATCATATACTAACATAAACATAGCTGTACCTACCTAATATAACCTAGTAATATAGCCTACATCCATGGACGTATAAAAAAGTAGTTTTTTGATACGAACGTGTCTACAACCCTACACCACGTAGGCAGGCCTCTGTCACTCTTGCTAGCGCGTGAAATAATTACGTAGGTACAATCGCAACGCACCCAGGGTGAAATACCATTGATTTATTTGAAATACGCAGTCGGGGCTAGCGGTAGCGCGTTGTAGGTGATTGAATGTTAAAGATTTTTTAACGCTGTTTACGGAAATAATTTTTTGTTAATACTTGTTGAAATAGTTTTTGTTAAGTGTTTATTGAGTTATACAAAACTAGAGGAGCCAACCACATTACCGCGCGTCGAAAAAAGTGTAACCGCTATCCAACCGCGACGACCATTTTACGGCGCCTCTACACGTTGGCCAACACAGTGGCGAATGTAGTGGCCACTGGCCAATAGCATTGGCCAACGTGTAGAGCGGGTGTTTGGGCTTCATTGGTATGTATTGGAACGATGGCCCACAAGTTGGCGCGAGATCCGTGTGGTGTCGGTTTTTTACAAAAGATCAAAGGATTGTTGACAGAGTTTGGTCGCCGCGTCCACACGTTGGGCGCGCGTTTAGTTTGCTACAAGCTCCCAGAGTGATTACACAATTACACACATTACCAGCCTTTTAGTGCCATTTTAACTTTAAACATTCCTACTACTTTAATTAGCGCGATTTAATTATTTTTATTTGTTTTAATGAATGAGCTATTTATCAAAAAAAAAAAATTAACATTTATTTACAATCAGATTGTTACGAGAACAATTTTAAAATCAAAAAAAAAATGAAGCACGTCGTTTAAACGTGGTTGAACCATGCAGTCATTGATTTATATATTAGATAGTATTATTGGAAGTATAGTTGTAGCACGAATGGGTCGGCTCGACCGGGGACCACGAGGACCACGAAAGATCACAGAATATCAGCGTAAAATAGTAGCTTAATGATTCTGTGTTTCGTATAGTGAGTGTAGAGAACCAGAGACCCTTTTTAAAGGAAACGAGGCATTTCATTTTAGTCCTCACGGGTGACAACGCATCTGCATTTTGATTCGTAATCGAGGATAGATGTAGATTTCTGTGGACCACAGTAACCACTTACCATCAGGTGAACTGTGTGCTCGTTTGTCATCCTATCCTATAAAAAAAAAACGTCGATTTCTTATACTCCTGAGCCACTTTCCTTGTCATGAGTTTTTCATTTATGTTCTAAGTTATAATTAGTACCTATTATTAAGTCAGTGTTAATTATATTTATTGCTGTTGTTTTTGTCTTCCTCAAAAAATAATAAAATTACCAAAAAAATTATAAGGTGTTTTTTTATATATATCAAATGTCTGATAGAAAAGCAAGTACATGTTTTGCTAAACTTTAAAATGAAAACCCAATTTTAAAACACAGACTAATCGATTACAACTCCTTTAACTTTAAAATAAGTTAAGTTCTAATTAATGGTATTTATTCCAGTTTATGATGCATGTCAAGAATAAATAAAGCTAATCGTATATCGTATATCTATTTACAGCCCCATTAATATCCACTATTCTTTTATAATTATTTTATAAAAACGTTACCCACACACTTGGATTTTTTCCTGTATCGCGTAGGCAGTTTAGAAACATAAATTGCACAAGGACACACATCCAAAACCGGAACAATTATTTGTAGGACATACAAATACCTGTTCCGTGCGGGATTCAAACCCGTGGCCCCTGGCGCAGCCACTCATTGCTATGCCACTGCGCCACCGAGCCGTCGTCTAAAATAAAATAAATTCGTCCGCACATTGGCCTGAAACGAAGCAAACTGAACGACCTTCCAACGTGTGGATGCCGTCACAAACTCTCGGCCAATATCTTCGGCACTACATTCGCCACTGTGTTGGCCAACGTGTAGAGCCGTCTTTAAATAAACATATTATATCTGTCTCACTTACACAAGCTGCGAAAACAATAGCGTCGCTAAGATTAGATAAAGATAGACACACCAAACATGCAATGGCGGGTTGGTGTGGCTTACTATATGAAATAGAACCCAAAATACGCAATAAAAATAAGTTTTTTTTTAACTGTTAACGGTTTTTATTTAAAAAAGTATTTATTTTCAGGTGTATAGAAGTTAGCATAACTGATGAAATAAAATATTGTACTAATAAAGCAAACAATATAAAATAGGTAATAAAATATATTTAATAGATCATTCATGAATAAACTAAAATAAGAATAATTAATGATTTTGTATGAAAATAAAACGTAGTTATAATTTCCAAAATATTTAAAATCAGAGGTAACAAATTAACTTACTCCATTAATTATATAGTCTCCCGTTAATGTGGGATAATCACAAAGGCGGAAAAGTGGCAACATTTAACCTAAATCACAATATTCGATAATTTTATTTAATTATTTGAGGTTTTTACGTTTATATTAAAACATGAACTAAAACTTATGTGTGAAAAGTGATTCCGCTTGATTTATTATGTTTTGGTGACCTTGAACCGCATTCTTTCACTGCGCATTTACCCATTTTTTGACGCGGTTCGTTCGGCTCAACTCTGTCGGCGCCACATTGAAGACTGAACTGACTTTAGAATTAGATAGGTATATGGCTGTGGCTATATGTGCAGTGGCAACGCTTTGGCGCGGTAATTTCTAAGCTAAAATTATATATAAAACAATGGTGTTTAGTGTTAGGAGAAAATAGTTAAAAAGTTTTAATGTAATTTAAGAATTATATGTATAATACATATATTATATTACCCATCTATTTGATAAAATTTATGTTTATAATTGTTGCGTGGATAGACGCTAAATGACCAACAAAATGTTTCATATATTATGTCATTCTTTCAGGTTACCGAAGGATTTTAGTAGGAAGTTATGATACGTGAATTTATTTAATTTTTATTGTTAGATAGGTACTTATATAGCAAAACAGAATTAAGTAATAATTTATATAATACCTACGAACTTATTACAAAAAAAATCGACGAATGGCCTTGCAAGTTGCATGCGTAAATAGAAAATAGGCATTCTAATAATTAACATTTCAATGATGTTACTCTTATTGAATCCCTTAAGCTTAAAATAATAGACGTAGAGTTCTAATTATCCTACTTACTATACTTATGTAGACACCGCTGGTAGAGTAGAGTACTGAAATTTGGTAGAGTAGAGTAGGCTAGCACCGTGGGAGAGTTACTCTACCACTTACATTACCCCACCCCGGCGTCCACTCTACTCTACCGAGTACTCGACCTATGTAAACGGTTAGTAGAGTAACTAGTTTAGACTTGTTTACAAAAGGCACATGGCATTGTTTACTAAAGTTGTACGCAGTTTTTTAGTAGTAGTGATTTATGAAAAAAATATGAAGTGGGCTGAATCAGAAACTTTAAAACTAGTAGAGCTTTACGGGGAGTTTCCGTGTATCTGGGATATAAGCCACCGTGATTATAAAGATAAGAACAAAAGGAATGCGGCGTATGAATATATTATTCGTGCAATGAGCAAGGAAAACTTTGGAATTTCTGAATTAAAACAAAAAATCAAAAACCTCCGATGTACTTGTACAAGAACGAATGAAAATAAAAAAATCTCAAAAGTCTGGCAGTTGAAGTAACGAAGTTTATGTGCCTTCTTTAAAATGGTACTATGTAAGGGATACATTATTAAAATCTATTACACGAAGCACCGAGACTCAGGATAACTTTGAAGGAACAATTTATTAAAACAATATTTTATTACATTACTTAGGATATATGACGTTATTGCCAGGGTACAGCTCCATCGTTGTTGATATAGTCCTTCATTCGGTCACGTATTCTCTTAGCTAAATTGGTGCTTTGAATACTCCCAAATCTCTCAAGATTACGCAATTCTTCAATCGCGGTTCTCTAACTACCGGGTGTAATTTCTCCAGTATGTATATTTTCGTGATCGACCGTACTTGCTAGCAAATAAGAAGGCGATGATTCACGCAGCCAGTTGTGAATAGAACAGGCTGCAAACACAAGTTTGCGAACTGTGGAAGGCTTCAAATCTATTTTTCTATCAAATATCCGAAACCTGCTCACCAAAATACCGAATGCATTCTCCACAATTCTTCTTGCTCGGCTCAGACGATAGTTAAAAAATTTTTTAGGTATTGTCAAAGGACCTCTGTAAGTTTTATATGGTTTTAATAAGTATGGCTTTAATGGAAAAGCATCATCACCAAGTAGGAATATTCCTTCAGGCAAGAGTCCTCTTTCTAATTCATCTGAAATCGGGCAATTTTTAAAAATACCACCATCTGATTGTGATCCTTCGGCACCAACTTTAATGTACAGAAACTTGTAGTTAAAGTCAACAACTGCCACTAACACAATACTATTCGAGCCCTTGTAGCTGAAATATTCGCTGCCACAATTTGGAGGGGCTAGTATCAAAATATGTTTGCCGTCGATGGCACCACAACAGTTTGGAAAGTTCCAATGAGTTTCAAATCCACTACTTATTGTTTTCCAGTTGTTTTCTGAAGCTGCCGCAATCAAAAAAATAACCTAATTATATTCTTTAATTACAGAATGCAATATCAGAAAACAACTGAAGTCTAAACAAAAGCACATAATCCACAGCCATCGTCAGTCTCAATAAATGACTCACAAGAGCCAACAACCAGTACTGCACAAAATAAGATAAGATTCACAGTCAGCGCCAATTCAGATAGCTCCAACATTAAAAGGCAAGGGAAAAGGAGACATCCAAAAATAAGAATTTACAGATTCTTGCTTCGGCTGTTAATGAAGTACGCAAAGTGCACGATAGTTTACGCAGTAGTAACGACATAATTACAACTCCCGTTGGAGCTCAAAGTGCCAACGGTGCGTTTGGCTCATACGTCGCTTTAATGTTGGACAAAATGTCATTCGAACAATCTTTACTGGCACAAAGTGAAATACAAGCAATTTTGGTCCGGTTTTTAATACCGCCTTCGACCTCAAACACATCTAACGCAAGTACACCCTCAGTTATGACTCCCCGACCGCAACGCGAACAGCATAATGTTTACGTACTGGAAACCCAAGATGCTTCTCAGTTAGTCTTGCAGAATGATGTAGTTTATATACAAGAAACTCAAGATCCTTCTCAATCAATCTTGCAAACTGATGGCAATGTTGAAACTCAAGATGTTTCACAATTTTACTTACAAAGTGAAGTTGATGATCAAGAAACCCAAGAAGCAACTCAATCAATCTTATCCCAAGCTTGGAATTCTACAAATATTTAGTCTAAGTTCAAATACCGATACGTGGTTTTCCTTCATTTTTTTTTCTAATTATAAAGATACATTTACGAATTTGTCTTTTATTATTAAATTGCTTACACTAATTGTGCGTCACAACAGCGAAACACATAGAAATATATATGTTTTTACTAAGCATCTAATTTCAACTGTTTATCGACAAAATATCTGCATAGATTGCCGGCTTGCCATTTGTGGGTATGTGAGTCGACGTGGTGAAGCACACCAATAATATTGACTCCAGCTGATAACAAAAACTTACCTTGATATACTCATACAGGCTTTCGTAAATAGCGTCAGAAACTTCAGGAATTAATTTCGAAACACTGCATTTAGACACTCTGTAATGATTCTGCAATGACCGGTAGCTATCTCCTGTAGCTAGGAAATTTAAAGTTATTTCTAATTTTATTCGTGGTGTTAATGCCATCCTCATTGTAGTATCTTGTTTCTTAATTTTCGGACCGACCTTTTTGAGCAAATCCTCAAACATTTCTGGCGTCATCCTCATAGTTAGTCTATATTCTTTTACGTCCTCTGCTGCTAACTCTTTCAAAAGTAGTGCTGAAGCCCCTCGCTCATCCCTTCTCAATATCCAATCTGTTGTCCATATTCTCTTTTTCCTATTTTTCTCTTCTTCAAGAGCCTTCGTTACCTCCTTCAATAATAAATCTGTTAAGATTATTAGAGCGTTACTTACTATTTCTCGATGAGTCGAATCGACGTTCATTGTTCTAGCGTTTCTTACCGAGTGACTTAAAAGCTTTACTCTACTAACAAAATGAAAATTTACATGTAGACAGTTACTCTACTAAAACTGGTAGAGTACTGAGAACCGGTAGAGTAGTATGCTAGTTCACTCTACTGTTTACTCTACCCGCGTCCAGCAGTCTTTAGTAACAACGGAAAGTCTGCCGTAACGTAGGAAGGGGAAAAGATGCAAAGCAATAAGGACACTCGCGCAGCGATAAAGTTTTAGTTAGCTTGCGAGCACGATTTATCTAAATTAATAATAATTGTGTAGGCTATTATACCTCGGCAAGCAGTCAGCATCAAAAGGACTGCAACTTCTGCACGTAGTACTATTATTTATTCCGTGACGTAGGTAATACATATGAACATAGAAGCACAGTTTAAAGAAGAGCTTTAAACTGTGATAGAAGTTGAGGTAGGTACACGTTTATCACTATGCATATTACCAGGCCTCTGTCACATTATGCGTGAGATAATTACCTACAATCGCGAGGCGTCCCGGTCTTCATACGAAGTCGTGGCTAGTGCGTTGTAGGAGATTGATTTTAACGCTCTTTACGTAAAATAAAGTTTTCGTACATACTTGTTGAAATAGTTTTTGTTTGGTGTTTAGTATATATTTAATTGTAGGATAAAATTGTTAAAAAGTTTTAATGTAGGATCACCCGGGGCTATTGTAGCTACTAGAAATCTAATTCGAAGTTTACTTCAATTTTTTTTTCACTATCAATAACAAATCAGCAAATTCGATGAATGCTTTTGGTTAGGTATATAGTAGTTAGGAGTTAATAATTAATGCTAAATTAAAAAAATCGTTTTCATAGCCACTGATAGTCACATTTGCCCTCGACGGGGGGTAAATGTAGCTATTCACTATAATGTCTTTGTTTTTGAATCTAATAATACTTCAACTCATAGTAGACGTCGGGCCTATCTAAATTTAACTAATTTTGTATTTTTATTCTTTGTAGGACTGTTTAATTAGCTTTAAAATTATTGATGTTAGAGTTAGGACATGTGTCTCGATAACTTAAGATATCGATATATTGTACGAGTACAAATTTGTATTACTACCGATAGACCAGTTAGACATTTTAAATACAAATTAAGCAAACGACAAATAATGAACGTGACAGTAGGAACCATTTATTTTAAAATTTTAAAATTGCGAACATACTTCTAAAAAGAATATTGTTTCCGGACTCATATTCCTTGAAAAGAAAATGTTCAGTGACCGTGAAAATAAAATCAAAAAAATTATTTTACGTAGGCCTACATGTGCACTTATAAAAACGTTGAGAAAAGGTGTACGGTTCGGATTGGTCGTTACCTATAGAGAAGTATCATAAAATTCAACCATAACGGTAGATTTAGTGTAGTTTTTGCGATGATGGCAACATTGTTAAGACCGCCACTTTGTTACTTCGCACACCTCACCTCAGTCAACGTTTGCCTATTTGAGTGAGTGGCTATGTAAAAATTGCAAATATCTTTAAATATATTTTTATTACCTGCTTAAAATACTTTGGAATTTGTATCGACACTTGCTATATTTACGTCGACACCTTAACATCACTAATGTTTTTCATGTTCATATAAAGATAGAGGAGCAATCGAAGCTGACAAAACAGGAACAATTACCTAACCTACAGTTTTTAATGGGCAAAACGTAATGCCTCTAAAAACTAGACTTACTTTAGTGTAGAATAAAACAAATAACGACTTACAGTTAATAATTTCAAGATTCACTTCAAAACACCTTTTAATTATACGAAAAAACAATTTTTTTGGAATATTTTCAAATGCGGTTCCTTAGCGCTGACATATTTAAACATGGCGGAAACAAATAATGGTCTGTAGTTAGTACAGTTTACGTGTTAGTGGCATCATCTACATGTAATCTACAGATGTCACTTATTCTAAAAACGCAACAATAACGGATTATCTCAATCACCTACATTTGCGCCCTGGCTACAATAGCCCCGGGTGACCTTAATTTAAAGATTATATATGTTATGTATATTACCTATTTGATAAATTATAATGGTAAAACGTCGTTCCTACTATAATTGTTGCCTTTTTTTTTGCGGATGGAAAATAATCTAATGACGCCTTTCGCTCTGGGTGGAGCGTAAGGGAGTGTCAGACTTTTACTGACTAAAAACCATCCGTGTTCCTTCAGTGCCCTTACGTTCCGGAGCCGCGGTATCTCTTTCGAACAGCCCGCAGTCCCGGCAGGTGTCGGCCCTTGCGGGCCCCTTCACGCTGCTGACAGCTCTTTGAGGCGCGCGTGGAACGAAACGCGCCGTCGACACGGCCTGTCGTCGTTAGACGGATGGACGGCGAGCTACCCATTGCTCGCCGTCCACAAGCCCGCGCCTACGGTGGCCGGGGGCCACGACGTAGCCCCCGACGCCCGGGGCGTCTCCCGCGGCGGCCGGGGAGGAAAGCTGCTGCTCTCTCCTTCTCCCGCTCCGCCACCTCCTTCGCTAGCATCACTGCTTCGCAGAAGGTGGTGACGGCATCCCATTCCGTCTCGCTCCGGACCATGGCTTCGACCAGGGCCGGACGCGAGAGGTCGCCGCCGCCTATCGCCGCTACGAGGACACGGCGGTGCTCCGCCCAAGCAGGGCACACCTCCACGGTGTGTTCCACCGTGTCCTCCGGTCCATCCTCGCAGTGGGAGCACCCGGGCGTTTCCTCCCGCCCGATTCGGTGCAGGAACCTCCCGAACACACCGTGTCCGGTGAGAATCTGCGTCAGGCGGAAGGTGAGGATGCCGTGGCGTCTCTCAAGCCACTCCTCAAAGAGGGGTCTTATCGCCGCTATAGTGGCGTACCCAGCACGGGGTTGCGACAGTCGCTCTCTCCATGTCGCCATGAGATCGTGCCGGAAGTCTGTCCGCTGCGCGACAACTTGCCGCGGCAGCGGGGTTTCCCCCCGGCATAGTGCTTCCGCGCGCCATTCGTGCAGGCGTGCGAGGACTACCGCCTCCAGATCCCATGGCTGCAATCCGGCAAGGAGCCAAACCACGCGCCCACACCGGGGCCCCGTAAAGGGCCATGGATCGCACGATCCCCGCGTAGAGCCTCCGGCAGAAGGCGTTTGGCCCCCCTAGGTTCGGCAGGAGCCGCCTGAAGGCAGCCCCGGTCCGTTCCAGTTTGGGAGCCAAACGTCGGAAGTGCTCAACGAAGTTCCATCGGCCGTCGAGGACGAGTCCTAGGTACTTCAGCGTCGACTCGACGCCGATGGATACCCCTCCTACCATCACTGAGGATCCCGGTGGTGGCCTGTTCCGAGGACCATGGAAGTGCATGGCCTCGGACTTGTGCAGAGCCACCTCGAGACCCAGTTGCCGAATCCTCTCAACGACTATCGCAACCCCGCGTGTCATAGTTTCCGCCGCCGCCTCGTACGACCCCCCCTTGTGCCAGTACCAGCGTGTCGTCAGCGTAGCAAACTACGCTGACGCCAGTAGGAAGGTCGGCGCGCAGGACCCAGTCGTAACCGATGTTCCACAGAGGTGGCCCCAGAACCGAACCCTGTGGGACACCGCACGACATCTCTCGCCGGTTCCACTCACCGTTGCGACCGGGGTAGATGACGGCCCTGTCCGTCAGATAGTCCCCGACTATACGACGGAGATAGGTCGGCACCCGGTGATACCGGAGTGCCTCCCTAATGCAGCTCCAGGGCATGGAGTTGAAGGCGTTGGTGATGTCGAGAGACACCGCCAAGACAACTCCCCCTCTGGCCACTGCATCCCCCGTCGTGAGGGCTCTCACGCGCATGATGGCGTCCACCGTAGAGCGCCTCTTGCGGAAACCAAACTGGTGTTCCGCAAGATCCGGCCCCGTCCCCGCAAGGTGCTCGGCGAGGCATTTTGCAATGCCTCTTTCAAAGAGCTTGCCCACCTCGTCGAGCAGCACCACGGGCCCGTATGCGGACGGAGAGTCCGCAGGGCGTCCCGGCTTCCGAATGAGGACCAGCTTCCCCGTCTTCCAACGAAGCAGGAATTGGCCGCTCTCCAAGCATGCGCTTAGGAGCCCCTCCAGTCGGGGCCCGAGAGCCTCCGAGGCCAGGACCCAGGCTTTGCCAGGCAAGCCATCGGGTCCTGGGGCGGTATTCCTGGCCTTGAGCTTACGTACCGCCACTCTCAGGTCTACCCCTGTCCCTTCCGGGATGTCGTCGTCGTCGTCCTGGTGGTCCGCTTCCGGCACCGCAGGTGGCGGAGCCATAGGCGGGGGCGGATGTTCCCCTCGCGCAGTGAACAGAGCGCTCACCACGTCCTCCACGAGCTGGGGTCTGAGACTCTGCGTCAGCGGGGGGCCCAGGTGCGGAGTTTATCCCGCATCATCTTGTAAGGGCGCCCCCCACGGATCTCTGTCGAGAGTCTCCAGCATCTCCTCACGGGCCCGATCCCGGACCCGCAGGACAGCCTCCCGGAGGGCGGTCTTCGCCGCTCTGTATCCCTCGTACAGCTCCGCCTCAATGGCTGCCGTGTTCGGTGGACGAATGCGGAGCCTGCGATGCCTGGCGTACAGGTGCCGCGCGGCGACACGTCAGCTCACGCGACCACCAATACACCTGACGCCGGGCGCTTTCTCGCCGGACGCGGGGCATTGCCACGTCACATATCTCGGACATGGCCTCCTGGAACCACCCTGCCTCATCATTGACGTCGGCAGGCCTGTCCGGGGATGACACCCAGGCCTGCACGATCGAGGCTTCCAGGAGGAGCTCCCGGTCCAGCTGCTTCAGCGCCCAACGCGGACCACTCGGGGCCTGTTGGACTGGCGCGCTCGAGGGCTGGGTGGAGACGTCAAACCGGATGTACCGGTGGTCGGAGTAGGTCTCCACCCCCTCCATGACACGCCAGTCAATGGCACGTGGCGACAGAGCGGGGCTAGCGAACGAGATGTCCACCACCGACTCGCCCCGCATCCGCACACACGTGGGGACAGAACCCCGATTTAGGACGACCAGGCCTGTCTCCAGAGTCAGTCTTCCACCATCCTACCCCGCACTTCTGTGAGACGAGAACCCCAAGCCAAGTTCTTGGCATTGAAGTCCCCGAGGACAAGTACGGGGAGGGGATAACTTCCGACGACGACTGCTCTCAGCTCTGCAAGAGAGTTGTGGAGCTCGGCGAGGGATCGGTTCGGGGGAGAAGTACACCCCCACAACGACGAACTCCTCGAACCGTGCTGCTACGCACTCCTGACCCCTCCTGACACCTTCAAGGGTCGGGGTACCGGCGGCGGCCGAAGAGATGATGGCCACTGAGCCGTTAAGGTCCGCCACCCAGTCCTCCCTAGGCCAGACAAAATACGGCTCAGCGACCACCGCGATGTTAATCGACCACTGCGCCATGCTCTGGAGCAACAGATCCTGAGCGCAGGCGCAGTGGTTGATATTCGCCTGGAGGAAGCTTAATGGGGCCGTT
This sequence comes from Parnassius apollo, assembly GCA_907164705.1. NCBI lineage: Eukaryota > Metazoa > Arthropoda > Insecta > Lepidoptera > Papilionidae > Parnassius > Parnassius apollo. The sequence goes on from CAJQZP010000935.1 coordinate 7,777,140, forward strand.
ATAGGCATTCCATTTCAGCTTCCTCCACGGGAGGCCCCTCTGCGGGCGTCGGTGTCGCAGCGGCGGCGGTGGCGACAGTGACAGCGGTGGCGGCGGCAGTTGCGTCTGCGGCGGAGGCCACAGAGGCGGTGGCGGCGGAGCGCCCTCCCCTCCCCGCGGCCTTGGCCTTGGCGGGTAGCACGCAGGCCTTGCTTCCGGCCCGGTGATCGGCTGGATAGCCGGTCGCCGCACATGCATCACAGTGCGGCGTGGCGCAGCAGGTCGCCGATATGTGTCCGGGCTGACAGCAGCGGAAGCACAGGCGACTGCGGTCAACCTCCGAGGCGCATCTCACTGATACGTGGTGCCCCACGAGACAGCGATAGCACCTCAGAGGTCTGGGATCCAGCAGCTTAACCTGCGCTGAGACCCAGCGCACCAGCAGCCTTCGGCCCTCCACTATGGTTTTGGCCGCCGTAACCGGGCAGCACACCGTGGCGGCATGCATGCCCTGTTGGTCCGGGCGTATGGCGCTTGACCTGACCTGGTCAGTAGTGCACCCCCCGGACCTGGCGACGGCGGCCACCAACTCCTCCTCCGATACCGAGTCGTCCAGACCCATGACGCGCAGGTCTGCGCATCTGACGGGCCTGGACACTCGTCCGCGTCCAGAGACGCTCTGAGCTTCGCAGCCAGAGCGTCCGCGGTCGCGCCACTGGATTCCCCGGGGACCTTCAGCATACGGGCCCCCGTCTGGGTGACTTTGAGTCGGAGGCCCCCGGTGATCCCGAGCTCCCCGAGATCCACCGCCTCCTTCGCCTTCGCGAGCAGATCGCGGTAGGTAACGCCCTTCTTTTCCGCGTCCGGCTGTAGTGTAATCACTACAGCTGCGGTCTTCGGGGCGCGGAGCCTAGCCGCGATCTTGCGCGCCCTGAACAGGCGCTGCCGCTCCTGCTCTTTGGCCTTTTTGGCTGCCTACTTCCCCCTTCTTCTTGTTCCCGACCACCTGCCAACCGGCTTCAGCCGCGGGAGGTGTAGGGAGCTGGGGGACGGTGACGGCGGCGGCAGCTGGCTTGCCGCTGGCTCTGGCACATTCGTCGCAGGCACTGGGGCTGGTGCAGCCACCATCTGTACTGCCGCCTTGCCCTTTCTCGCCTTCGTCTTGCCTCTCTTTCCCGTCGCCGGCTTAGCCGGAGCCGGTTCAGCCGGTACTGGATTTGCTGGAGCCGGCTTTACAGGGGGGGGGGAGGGGCAACTGCAGCCCCGCCCGAGGGCTGGCTGGATGGCCCCGGCCTGGATGCGGCAGCCGTGGCCGCCGCGTACGAGACCGTTGCCGGCCTCGCTGCCGTCTTGTTTGCCCCTAGGGGGGGGCGCAGGACGATGCCCTCCAGCACGGAGAACCGGTGCTGGAAGGCAGCCAGCTCCTGCCGGACCAGGTTCAGAACCTGGTTCTCCACCGGCACGGGCTGGCTTGGGCGCTGCGTCTGGGGCGCCGCGCGAGAGGCAGGCTCACGTAGACTGGCCAGGTCTGTGCGGAGCTTCTCGTTCTCCTTCTGGAGAGTCTCCATGGCGGACGTCAGGCGGGCCACGTCCGCCCGCAGCTTCGCCACCTCGTCCGCATTAGGCCCGGCCCCAACAAAGTTGGCCTCCGCAGCCGCCATGATGGAGGCGGAGGCCCCGGGAATGGCCTTAAACTTCGAGGAGGGCTTTTGCTTGTAGGCCACGACCTTGATCGCGGCCTCCACCTCCTTTACGAATCTGGCCTTACGCTCCACCTCGGAGCCGCCAGTCGCACTCGTCTCTTCGCCTGATACCCAAGCCGTATCGCCCGGGTGGCGCCCCTCCTCGGCAAGCTTTGCCGCTCGTTCGGCCCTCTGATTGGCATTCCCCTTGCCTCTCAGCCCGCCCCCGCCCGTTGGTGGGGATTTTCCGGGCCGAGACCTCCTCTTCACCGGATGACCCTGGTCGCCATCCCGCCTAGACCGCTTGCGGAAGAACTTACTGTTCTCCGCGGTCCCAGGCCCCACGCGTTGGGAGCTCTCTGGACCTCCCACGCTGCTCGATGCGGCGTCGGACTCTGTCCCCGCATCGTTCCTCCTCTCCTCTACGTTGCCGTTGCCGGCGGTTTTGTTTGTTTGTTTTTTTGTTTCCATTTTTATACCCACGATTATGGGGGATTTAAAGGTCCACCTTGGCAGAGACCCCTGTACCAAGGTAAGCAGATTTAAGGATTTATTACTCGCCAGGGGGGTCTGCAGGTACCCTGGCGAGGAGCGCACTAGCGGCTGATTTGTTCATAGAACCCCGTCAGCCATCCATCCCCTCGCGGTGCGTCGCCGCTTGGTATTCGGAGTAACTGTTTATAGAGGTTTTCTCCCTCGCGGTCCGGGCGATTAAGCCAAGACCCTCGGTCCCTATCAAAGCCGCGAGACTTGATCCACGACACTTCGATACTGGGATTACGAGACCGGCGGTGACAGCAAAGGATGAATCCTTCACTGTCTGCCCGGAGGCAGGGTAAGTGCTATCCGAGCCCGCCCTCACTCCTCTGCTATGCCCTCTGCTGATCAGAGGGTCACGCAGAGGAACGCACTGTTGGTCCGGAACAGACCCCCCTCATGTCAGAATAATTAGTCGCGGCAGCAACATTCCCCAAGGAATAAGAATTTCTTCTCATTTCTCGAGGAAGATTACCGCCGCGCCCAGGGTGCACCGGCCCAGTAGTTGCTCTTCCCTCCAGACGTATCGAGAGGGACTCGCAACTAACAGGCACACGTGGAGGACTTCTGACTTCGCCCCCCACTATAATTGTTGCCTGGATGGATGCTAAATGACCATCAAAAGGTTTCAGATACATATATCGTTCTTTAAGTTACCGAAAGATTTTAGTAGGAAGTTATGAAAGATGAATTTATTTCATTTTTTTATTAGATAGGTACTTATAGCAAAAAACAATTAAGTAATAATTTATCTACAGAAGTAATACCTAAGCACTTTATTACAACCCTTAGTTGAAACTTACCTCGCTATCCAGTAGAAATGCAGATGGTCGTCGCCGTTTGCGCGTAGCCAAAGGAACAAACAAACCTTCAAGACTGCCGAGGCGTCGAGAACAGATGTCCTCTCTGACGTATACGCAAACTCCAGCCCGAGGCAAAAAGGAGTGTTCCAGTTTGTACCCTGGGTAGGAGAGATACGAAGCATATCCCGGAGAGGACACCTGCGTCTCGGTCAGAAAGAGCAGAGCCAGCCTCGCCGTCTCGAGATGATAGTGGACGGCGTTTAGGTTAGAATGAAGTCCCCTGATATTGCAGAAATTCACGGATAGCGCGGCAGGGGACAGCTTGGTCTTGTTGCTCAATTTGCCCCGAGCAATTGTTGTCTTGTGCGAAATTTGCCCCCCCCCCTGCCCACCGTAGAACACGCGGGGCAGCCTGAGCACCCACGCTCAGGAGTTGAGTAACTTGGTCGTGGTGTGACGGTTGTTGTTTAAAATAAGGCAACAACCAGTCATAAAAAAAAATTATATATTGGTAAAAGAAAAGGTTGTGGGCGTGGTTCCGATAATTTAAAAAAAATGCCCGTCTGGCTTCACTGGCAGGGTCAGGTACTCCCCTATGTGGCCGCGAGGTGGTCGAGCAGGGCCGGGGGGTTGGACTGTTCACGGGGAGCGCCGTGGGCAGCTGGCTGTGGCGGTGGCGGCGTCGAGGGGAGGCCTAGGCCCTCTTAAGAAGGACGACCGCCACGGTTGTAGTCGTAAAATTGCACCCTGGAAACAACGTCGTCCACATTTAGGTCCAGGTAATAAAATGCCGCCGATTATGAACCCCCGGTATATCGCAGGCTAGCAGTAGATGGGAGCACAGAGAGTAGCTGGCGGGTGTTCATAATCAGAACGGAGTTACAAGGCGGAATGGAAGGCAAGCGTCATAGCGGTGAGGCGCAAATTAAAATACAAATGAATTAAAATTTCGGCAAGTGTAAAATACTGTTTAAATGTACCAGGATAACTAATTTAGGCTGTGCATTGGTTGAAACATGATGGTGACTTGCGATATTTGATCGCGGTGCGAAATGTATGAGACGCCATTTTGTAACGGTACTTTTGCCAACGCACACAGCGGCTACATACATTACTTACATGCAAATAACACTAATAACGTGGCAATTAAATAGCTAAAAGCAAACAGCCTGGCATGATCAAATTACACTACCTATAAAACACTTTCACTACTTAAAACTAGGTAACGTTTCAACACTTACCCTTACGGGGTGCAAGACGATACGGAGGTCTCGGTGACGAGAATTAACGAAAAAAAACTATACGGCCACAGTGCCGGAATTATTATATTATTTTAAACTTTTTCCAAAATGGGATTAAAATTTGCAAGCGCGTACGAGGACACAAAGCAGAGCTTGTGAACGCGGCTGCAGTGGTAGTGTGCGCCTCCCAGGGCGCTCGGGCGGAGAATGACCGGGAGCGCGACGCCGTGGAATGATACCGGCCGGGTAAAACTCTGACGCGAGAGTTGCAAAGCGCATAGAGTAACGAAGCGTCAGAGTGTTTGTTCGAAATACAATATTTTAATATTTGATTTATTATTTAATTCGTTCTTTTAGTTTACTGATTTGTTTTATTAATAGGATACCTAAGTTAATTATAGAATTATTTTTGTTAATAACTTTTATTTTATTTTTATTTAGTTTATTAAATGTTTATTTAATTTTAATAAACCGTTTAATTATAATTATGCATACATGTACGTGCAACGTTACAGTGGATGCTCAGAGAGGGATTCTCCATGGGTGCTGGTACCCTCCTGGCACGGTAATTTTATCTATACAGTATTCCAACTTCATACAAACGGACGAAGCGAGAGCTATGCCTACGCGCCTCGATCTCGGCATGCGCTCGGCATGCAGACGGTCGAGACTGTGCCGCAGTGATGATTGATGATGATTTTGTGAAATATATAAAAAAATGGAGGAAATAAATAATAGAATAAAAATAAAGAAATAGTAAATCCGAACTTCATTTAAAACCAAACATATAAATTGTAAATTAAATCTACCAATCAAAAAACGACACGCATTGTTATTAACCCTCCGTGCACCAGGTGACTAAAAGTCTCGTCCCATACTAGGTGGGGTGTGACAAACCCTAAAATATAAAAGTGATAAAATTTATATATTTTTTGTTATTTTACGGATTGAAATACCTCACCGGCACGGAAACTTGGCCAAGCGGTTATCTCGCGATAGCAAAAGCTTTAAGTGTTTCTGATGAATGTTTGTTATGCAAGTATGTCAAAAAATGTTTACCCTCAAGTTCAAGAGGGTAATTCATTATGTTTAAGTGCACCATGACGAATTCTTTAATTTTTAGTTGAATCGGGTCATTTGAGCGACTAAGTTCACATTTTAAATTTGTGTGTTGTGAAAAGTTTACTGTAAGGTTATTCAATTATTGTGATCTTGTGTCTTAATTAAATAACTAAAGGTGCTTTAAAGCCAATAAAAATGCCATTAACACCAGCACAAGTTGCACAAGCAGTAGCATTAATTGACCAAGGGCTGACACAGCGTGAAGTTGCTATTGTGCTTAACGTACCACGGTCCTCAATGCAGTATTCACTGAAACGATACCAAGAGACAGGCCACTACACCCGCAGGCCAGGCAGTGGGGGCGTAAGGTGCACATCGGCCCGGGACGATCGTTTTATTGTTATGGAGATTTTGAGAAACCGCTACCTGACCGCTGTTGAGATACGCCAGCGGCTCCAAATCGCAAGAGGCGTTAATGTTAGTGAGCGTACGGTGAGAAGACGAATGGAGGAAGTGAATTTAAAAGCTCGCAGACCAGCACGAGGTCCAGAACTTCTCAGACAGCACCGAGTAGCCCGACTTCAGTTCGCAAAAGAACATGTCAATTGGACCCACGAGCAATGGGCTAGAGTGTTGTTCACAGATGAGTGTCGAATAGCTTTACGTGCTCCAGACGGTCGAGAACGAGTGTGGAGAAAAAAAGGAGAGAGGTTTCTACCCATTACCACCCAAACTGTGAGTTTCCATGGAGGCTCAATAATGGTATGGGGAGGTGTAAGTTCCGACGCACGTACAGAGTTGGTCATCGTCGATAATCGGCTTACAGCTACTCGATACATCGAGGAAGTTCTTCAGGAGCACGTAATGCCTTATTCGGGATTCATTGGACACGACCAATTCCTCCTCATGCACGATAATGCACGCCCGCACGTCGCACATTGTGTAGAGGAATATCTGGAAGAGGTTGGAATACAAAAATTACAGTGGCCAGCTCGTAGCCCGGACTTAAATCCAATTGAGCATGTATGGGGTATGCTCAAAAGAAAGATAAAGTCCAGCTCCAAACCGCCACAAACTCTAAATGAGCTCCGAAATGCAGCGCTGGCCGCTTGGGACAGCATACCGCAAGTTGATGTCAGAAACATCATTCAAAGCATGCCAGATCGAATGCAAGCGGTTATCAGGGCTAGAGGAGGAAACACCCGATATTAAAACCGATAGACAATAAAGAAACAGACTTAATTTTTAACTTTGTAGTGTTTTTAAAGTTACAATGGAAAGATGTTAATTTTAGTGAAAACATGTTATCTTGAAAAGAAAAATTTCGGTGAAGTAAGCATTAAATTTCTATATTCTAAAACCATTAGAGACACTTATTGAATGCATCTACCCTTAATTTACTGTTAAAAAAACGTGTTTCAAAGTGCAAATAATCAGCAAATTCACGAGTGGCCAAGTTTCCGTGCCGGTGAGCACAATAATAATCAGGTTTAAGTAAAACTAAGAGCGGAGAGTATTTGTTAAAATAATAATTATTATAAATGAACAAAAAAACACAACTTCTGTAATTTATGTAACTCAACAGTCATTTTCTTATATACTAATTCCAAATGACGCTTATAATTATTACGGCGTATCATCAAAATATTTAGCAATTCTATTGCATAGGTCCCTTCGAAGTTTTTGGTTCTGCCTTCTGGAATTTAAGTGGCCTTTTATCAAAGAAATACCAAATTCTGGAATAAATTTACTTCTCGAAAACGGTGAGCTTATGGTTATAAAGTAAATTTTCTGTACCTTCGTAGCTAGTAAAAAAATTATCCATAGTGATATTCCAAGAAGACTGTATAATACCTTTTTCTAGACGGGCGAAGCTCTAAAAATGGTACATCGTCGTCACTGTCAAAATCGGAAAAAAAATTTACACTCTGAATACTCAAATGTTCAGATTCACCTTCAGATCCCGGTCCTGAACCTCGAGATTCTAACTCAAAGTCGTCTCCTTCATCTTAAAGAGCTTGTAATATATCAGCTTCCTTGATATAGGACATTTTTCATGTAAACTATTATCTGTAACTAGTTCAAATTCATTTAAAATGCTAAACATACATAATATAATACAAATAAATAAAAAATACATAAATTACATCGAATAAAAATCTTACCTTTTAATTAACGCGCCGTACGAGGTGGGGTGTGTGACGCCCACACGCACTTTAAGGATGTGTAGCTAACTTGGCGATTGTCACCGGAACGACTTAGCGGCACTGGTCGGAGTGGCAACGTTATAATTCCAGCTACTGAAAATTCGAACTTCGGCGCGTTCACAGTTTTAAAATTATCGCAAAATTTGTAGGACTGGGGTTTGTCAAACCCCACCTGGTACACGGAGGGTTAAACACTTCCTATTCAATTCACAAAGTACCTCTTTTTATAGAAACAGACTACAGCTTGTACATTTACCAATATATATAAACAAGTTTTGAACATATTATGTAATATAGAAGCCTTTATAGATTTACATCTTTTTATATTTGTTTATATAAAAAAGTATATTTACAATCATAAAACTAAATGGAAACACAAAGTAGGCAAATGTAAAAATGCTGGAGGCAGGCAGCCCTATCGCATGTTTACGTACCGCGCGGCTATAGGCATGTATTTGAAAGATACGGCCGAGTTACAATACTGTATAGATAATATTACCGTGCTCCTGGCGTAGATTTTTTACTTAATTCCGCTTCCATATTGGGGGGGGGGGGTATTGGGCCTCCGGTCACTAATTACTTGTGAGATACATTATGTTTTTCACAGTGAAATGAATTGTGTTTTTCACAATGAAAACACAATGTATCTCACAAGTAATTAGATTGTTTAGTGCGATTGCCAAGTCAATCTATTTATTTAAAACATAAAAGACTTTTTAATTTGATATGGTCACTATAAGATGTTAGGTGCTAAGTTAGTTAGCACAAAACAAAATGTTTAAAATGGTTCATGAAGAAGCCATTGATACCACAACATTTGAATATTTTAAGGGTTCCGTACTTAAAAATACTAAAAGAAACAACATACTTGAAGGTTTTTATCATGCGGCATAACCATTTTTCTCAATGCTGTATTGACTTGAAAATTGGCATAATCATAGAATAAATTAGGCAGTAGGTATTTTCCCGTTATAGAATTTCGGGATTATGTGATATAAATAAATATGGTCATTTCGTTTTAGTTGTGAAAATGACATACGGAATATTATTTTTGCTTCTTTTTGTAATTTTAACGCAGTTGTCTTTTTTTAAATTACTTTTATTATTATTATTGTTTTATTATTCCCGCTGTAGGGAGAATAACCTCAATCCTGTCATTTGAGAAACAGATGTACGATTGAAGTACCAGACCTCTCGCAAATTTAACGCTGCATTAATGCTGCCCGCTGGTTTCGGTAGTTTACGTCTGGACGTACGTAAAGGAGATATTCCAAAAAGGGATGGCCATATATCATAATATAATAATAATAACAATATGGAGGTACAAGTTGTCTGAAATAAATCATTTATTTCAGACAACTTGTACATCCATATTGTGTTAGTAAAAATGGCTTACAAAATATGTTAGTATTTTATTATTTGGGATTAAAAATTACACTTGTAACAATAATAATAATAAATTAATTACCTACAATTATATTTGTTACTAAGATTGACCATCAGGGGAAAGGGTATGTTCCCATGATCGTCACTCTTCACACAAAGCATTTCTAGATTGGTGAAGTAAATCGGTTTGCTAATGTCTTTAGGATGCTATTGGAACTGTTCCTTACTCTGCTAATCAGGGAGATCATTTTTTTACAAATGATGGCTTTGAAGCTCAGTTTGGTATTCCGCAAACATTCCTGATGCACTGCAAAAACGCGGCAGGCCTAACATAATCGTGAAGACATTGTTATATTGGATTCGAAGAGTGTCTAGCGATTTCTTGGTATGTTTGACCCACAGATTTCCCGTGTACATGCATTGGCAGTATGCTTTAAATAGCGTCACCTTAACCTCTTCTGTACAGCGAAAGATTCTGCGAGCCAACATGTTACCTCTAACCGCCAGAGCCCTTCGCTCCCTTTCAATATCATCATTGTCTTTGAGGCTGCTAGTGATGACATGCCCCGGATATTTAAATTCAGTCACACGTTTGATGTTCACGCCATTAAGGGTGATATTTGTTGTATTATTGGGACATTTACCAGCAGCCTCAAAGACCATAATATATTCCGTCTTTTTCACATTGTATGTAAGCCCGTGCACAGCAGCATATGTCTCACAGACATTCAGCATCTCCCTCAGACCACCCACCGTGGGGCTAAGCAGCACCATATCGTCTGCGTAGTTTATGCTGTTTATATTGATGCCATCAATCCAACACCCAACACGCATGCTATACAGTGTCACGATGAGATTGTTTACATATACGTTGAAGAGTCTGGGAAACTCTGTCTCACCCCGCACTCCAACACATACGATTCCGAAAGAGAGTCTGCCCATCTCACAAGGTTGGTCTGATTGGCATACCAATACTTTAACGTAACTCCAACCGGTACATCCCTATCACCAAGCTTCCTTCAAAGTAAGTCATATGACACAAGGTCAAAAGAGGTTGAGGAAACAGGCATACACCGGGGTTCCGCGATCACAATATACAAAGCTATAAGAAGGCACTCGTATAGTTGCACCTTTTGATACCCACAGGACGAGACGGGGTAACTGGAGAGGAGGATTGTTTTACGCCGCCACCACACGGCAATCATTTTAGAATTAGGATTGTTCTCTTCTTATTTTCTTTTTCAATCCAATAAATCCTATGCCATCAAAAACATGACTTGTAAAAAAAACCAAGTCTCGCACACTCAGTTCTTCCACCGTAAAAAGTTGTGAGATCCATGTAATATCAAGTCGGTTAATTTATTCAGTCCCTACTTCTGTTTTAAGTTATTACGTAATTAGTTAACCGAATAACATCTTATAGTGACTATATCAAAGTTAAAAATCTTTTATGTTTTAAATAAATTAGATTGACTAGGCAATCGCACTAAACAATCTAATAACATTGTGTTTTCATTGTGAAAAACACAATTAATTTCATTGTTGGCGTCCATTAGACAGGTCTCGGACGACAACCCGTGTCTATAGATTTAATTAGTATATAATAACAGTGTGTGCTTATGTGCTTATTGCTAATACTTTAAAAATTTACCTCACAAATTATAAACGTGGTAGAGCCATGCTGCAGTTATATTGGTAGTTTAGTTGTAGCAAGAATGGGTCGGCTCGACCGGGGAAGGACAACGCTCTCACAGAATACCAGCGTAAAATAGTAGCTTAATGCTGCTGTGTTTCGTATGGTGAGTCTAGAGAAACGGAAACCCTTTTTACTGGAAACGTGGCATTCCATCTTGGTCCTCTAGAGTGACAACGCATCTGCATTTTGATTTGTTATCGAGGATAGATGTAGATGTCTATGGGCCGTAGCAACCACTTACCATCAGGTGGACAGTGTGCTCGTTTGTTACCCTAGCCTATAAAAAAAACCACTTACGTGATATAAGTGACTACGTACATTCAATGCAATGCATGCTATATGTCGTTGGTTTTACTGATTATGCCTGTCGCGATTGCGTATTGTTAATATTAAAACCGATGATCATATTATTTTGTCCATGGTACGCGCGCTGGCGATAGCGTGCTTTGTACGAAGTTGTTCCGTATATTAGGCGAAACATGAGAATATCCGTGACTTCTGCTGTTACTAAAATATGGTCTTGGTTTAAATTGATGTTGAAAGGTATTTATTTATCCTACCAGCGTACTACTTTCGTCCTCTGCTACCCTGATCGCGTCTGTTAATGGTGTAAATTTTGTGGTATTAATGTGGTAGTCACTGGAGGATCCAGTGGTATTGGTAAAGCTGCAGCAGTAGAGGCTACTAAATTAGGCGCTCATGTAACTATTATAGGCCGCGATGAACAAAAACTTAAAAGTGCTGTTATGGACATTTATAATGTATGTACCGCTCAGGGTAAACAAAAAGTTATATATAATATGCTGTTTTGGATGTTACATCAGACTATTTGTTAATAGAAAAGTCTGTCAGATCTAGAGATGAATATAGGTCTAATTTTTATGCTTATAAATTGTGCTGGCATTTGCATTTGTCGCCAATTTGAGAACATGAAAGTTGAAGATATTAAGGAAATGATAGACCATTCGTTTCAGATCATTATTTTTGTGATTTCGGTCATTCCTTTATACTTTTTCGGGATAATTACACGTAAAATTTTATCCTACATTATAATGAATTCATAAACAGTTTCTAATAATAATTTTTATGTCTGTCATACACTACAACACCTTAGGCGTATTTAAAAGATCGAAATCACGGCTTGAGCGAGTTTGGGTACTACAGTACCCAACGACGAACGGCGTCAAATTGAGTTTGGGTACTGTACTGCACACACCTACTAACATATATTTAAAATAAAAAAGTTAAAAAATCGTTTGCGTTAACGATGAAACAATCATTTAGGCATATTGGGCATGAATTTCTTTATCTTTTAAATAAAAAATATTTGAAACACGAGGCAGATAGGTCGAAAAAAATTTATTTTATATAATTTTTTTGAGTCGTTATTATTGTACCTAATCGATGATCGCGGAGACCATCTGCAAATATTTTGACCTCATATTTTATGCTTCTTGATTTTCCCCTGCTTATGAAATGTCATGTTAGTCATTATTAGTAATTTTTCTATTTGGACACCGAAGTCGGCAATTGATTTATCGTATTGTTTTTATGGGAGCAAGTTTCGCTTCATTTGCCATGTTGGATTTTACAGTAAGTAAATGTTTTTTCATGTCAGCCAAAAGACTATTTCAATGATTTTTACAACCTTGACACATAATAGTTTGTATCATCATCATTCATCATCATTACAGCCCTTCACAAGTCCACTGCTGAACATAGGCCTCCCCCAAGTAATGCCACAAAGCACGGTCCTGAGCCACCTGCATCCATCGACTTCCTGCATGTCTTACCAGGTCGTCACTCCATCTAGTGGGGGGTCGCCCTACACTACGCCTACCGGTACGAGGCTGCCACTCGAGAACCTTTCTTCCCCATCGGTTATCGGTTCTTCGAGCTATATGGCCGGCCCATTGCCACTTCAGCTTACTAATCCGTTGGGCTATGTCGGTCACTCTGGTTTTACTGCGGATATCCTCATTTCTGAGTCTATCACGCAGAGAAACTCCGAGCATAGCCCTCTCCATAGCTCGCTGAGCGACCTTAAGCGTCCTCATACGGCCAGCAGTGAAGGACCACGTCTCAGATCCGTAAGTCATCACTGGCAACACGCACTGGTTGTACAATCTAGTTTTTAGAGATTGAGGTATACCTGACGAAAAGATATGCCGTAATTTCCCGAACGCTGCGCAGCCGAGTTGAATCCGTCGATTGACCTCTCGGTCGAAGTTGGACTTACCTAGTCGGACTATTTGTCCCAGGTAAACGTATTCGTCAACAACTTCGAGCATAGTGCTCCCAACAACTACCGGCATAGGTGTGACATGGACATTGAACATGATCTTTGTTTTGTCCATGTTCATCTTAAGACCTATCCGTTGGGAGGCACTATTGAGGTAATTGAGCATAGTGCTTAAGTCCTCCAGCGATTCTGCAATAAGGACTATATCGTCGGCAAATCGAAGGTGAGTGATGTACTCGCCATTGATGTCAATACCGTATCCTTTCCAGTCCAGTAGCTTGAAAACGTCTTCCAATGCAGCGGTGAAGAGTTTCGGGGATATAACGTCACCCTGTCTTACACCTCTCTGCAGTTGGATAGGTTTCGAGCTCTGGTTCTGTACTCGGATAGCCATCGTAGCCCTACTGTACAAACACTTCAGCACTTCGATATACCGACAGTCAACTTGGCACCGCTGAAGGGACTGTAGCACCGCCCAAATTTCGACGGAATCAAAGGCTTTCTCATAGTCCACATACGCCAGGCAAAGTGGCAGATTGTACTCTTCAGTCTTCTGTACAATCTGCCGCAGGGTATGTATGTGGTCTATGGTACTGAAGCCTTTTCGGAAACCGGCTTGTTCGGGAGGCTGGAAGTCGTCAAGTCTGCGTGCGAGACGATTCGTAATGACTCTCGAAAACAGCACGTAGACGCGGCTCAGAAGGGAAATCGGTCTGTAGTTCTTTAAGAGAGCGTTGTCGCCTTTCTTAAAGAACAAGACCACCGCACTTCTGCTCCACGCCTCTGGAGTAGTGCCACCATGGAGGACGGAATTGAAGAGCTTCTGAAGGACTTCAAGTACCGGTGTTCCACCCGCTTTCAGAAGCTCCGCTGTAATTCCATCCTCGCCTGGGGCCCTGCCGTTTTTAAGGTGCTGGAGAGCCATTCTAATCTCGCTTAGACTGACGTCCGGGATATCATCGGAATAGTGTCGGATAAGACTTGCTCTTGGATCGTTACTCACACTTGCGTGTGGCTCCAACGATGATGTGTACAGCTGCCCATAGAACCTCTCAATCTCACTCAAAATCTCAGGTGTCCCGGAAACGATGTTGCCACACTCAGTCTTCAGCCTTGACAGTTGGCTCTTTCTGGCAGACAGATCTCTGGCAAAGACTTTGGAGCCCTGGTTCCGCTCGATCGCTTCTTTAATACGAGAAGTATTAAAGTTGCGTAAGTCTCGCCGTATGCATTTGGAGATCTGTCTGTTCAGTTGCCTGTATGCTGTCAAATCTGTTGACGATTGCAGCCTCATCTCCCGTCTAACAGCCATGAGATTAAGAGTGTGATCGGAGAGTTTTTGTGTTCTTCTGCGGCGGGTCTTGCAGAACTTAGCTCCGACCGCATGGACAGTTTCCACGAGCTTGTCGTTCATATCGTCCACTGCATTGCAATCTTCTAGGCACTGGAAGCGGTTACGTAACTCGAGCTGAAAGGTTTCGGGATTCTGGATTAGAGCACGAGGGGGGACGGAGCGATGACTTCATTAGACGAGACCTCTCCAACTTAACGTTTAGGTTCAGTGTGCCTCTAACCATTCGGTGATCGCTGCCAGTTTTCACCCTTGCGATCACTGAGACATCACTGAACAGTTGGCGTCTGGTCGTCATAATGAAGTCAATCTCATTTTTTGTCGAACCGTCGGGGCTCGACCAGGTCCACTTCCTGTGGGGCCGCTTCTGGAAGAAAGAGTTCATCATAAAGAGTCCCTCTTTCTCCATAAAGTCGGCCAGCTGCTGGCCCCTTCGGTTCCGTTGCCCTACTCCAAATTTCCCTACCTTCAGCTCACCGCTTTCTCTTGTGCCCAGTTTTGCGTTGAAGTCTCCCATCAACACCGTGTAGTAGGTTTTGGAGGAATGTATGGCTCTGGAAATATCCTCATACATTTCCTCCACCTCCTCATCGGGATGTGCCGAGGTTGGTGCGTAAACCTGAATGACCTTCAGCGAATACCGTTTGGTGATTCTGAGTATCAGGTACGCGACCCTCGTCGACACACTCCCAATCTTTACAACGTTGTAGACGAGAGATTTGTGGACGATAAATCCGACACCTCCTTGGGACAGATGGTCGCCCTCCCGGTGATAGAACAAGTTGCCGGACTCGAGGATTGCCGTGTCCTCCCCCTCTCTTCGGACCTCGGATAATCCAATAATATGCCAGCGCAACTTGTCTACCTCTTCTTCCAGCTCCAGTATCTTCTCGTCAGTCCTCAGGGTGCGTGCGTTATATGTTGTCAGGTCGAGTCGTCGTAGGTGGCAACCGAACCTCCACCGGAGATTCTTAGCACCCCCTAATAGTTTGTATAAAAATTGAAAAATTGGGGAAGCAACTTTGCCACGAACGTAAATTTTGCTACTTACAGCTCAATTAAAGGAGAAACTCATAACTTTGGGTGTTGTGTGTTATTATGTGGTAAACTTAAGTTTTCATCCTTGAAATCAAAACTTATTATTTTCATTAAAAACCCTGATGGCAAAGTAGCACAAAGGAAGGTTAACTTTGCCATTTTCTACATTTGAGTTTTTTGTCGATTTAATGTTAGTATTTTTTTGTCACTAATAAATACCAAATCTATGCGTGAACAACCATCGACATCAAATCGTCATCGTTTTCAAGAATTGAACATTTCACGCTCATATTTGAGAAGAATTTTGCATAAATGCTGAAGCCGCATGACCATTCGATGCGTTTTCGGTTTGCTCAATGGGCCAACGAACTCTTGATCGAAGACGAGCAAAAATCATCGATTTATTGTTTCCCGAAATTGAAGAGGATGACATAGACGACATTTGGTTTCAACAGGACGACGCAACGTGCCACACAGCCAACGTAACAATCGATCTTTTGCGCACTGTTTTTAAAAATCGGATAATCAGCCGGAATGCTGATGCCAATGGGCCACCTTGAAGTTGTGATTTGACTCCGTTGGACATTTTTTGTGGGGAGCTGTTAAGGAATCTTGAAACCTAAGTTGCTATTGACGAAATAGAGGGCAAAACAATCGAAAATGTACTGAAAAATTAGACTAATCGAATGGGGTATTGTGAGGCTAGCCGTGGCAGTCATTTTATTGATGTTCTCTTCCATTCCTAAATGGAAAGGTTAAATTTTTCTAAAAAACTCATAACTGAAAAAATATTCATTAGTTTTTTTTTTTATAGCCGATTCAAATGCCAAATCTTAAATGGTACGACCGTGCATACTTTTAACATTTAAAAAAACATCTGTTAGTTTGAAGAGGGGACACTTGACTCTAGTACCATATTGCAGCTAAAAGTTTCGCAAACAGACCCTTGAATCGGAAAAATGTTATTGCGTACCCCCAATGTTTTTTAAAGGCCCATCCAATATAATTTTTTACGATGGAATAGATAGGTGAAAAAAATCACCTGCATGGGAGGTTCCCAAAATAAAAATCAACTTTTTAGGCGAGATTGATGTCTATGCCAAATTACAGCTTTGTGTACTACTACAGGGTTACTGCTTAGAGTTTTTGAGTAAAATCGCAAACGAACGGACGGACATGGCGAAACTATATGGGTTTCTTGGTTTTTCACTACGTAACCCTAAAACGGTGAAAATTGTTCCAGAAAAATTTAAAAATATCTAGGCAAGTTCTGTGTTTCAACTCGAGATGCAGTTTCGCGTACTATGGGTAAATGAGCAAAAAAATATATGTTCAAATATAGGAAGTACTTGGCAATCATCGTTTTTTCTTTAAGTTCGGTAATGTTTTTCTGCTCTCTTACCCTTGTAAAATATGACATTAGGACGTCAAATACCTCAATCACTCCAAGTGCCTGTATCGCTCC
Organism: Parnassius apollo; assembly: GCA_907164705.1. Lineage (NCBI taxonomy): Eukaryota > Metazoa > Arthropoda > Insecta > Lepidoptera > Papilionidae > Parnassius > Parnassius apollo. The sequence goes on from CAJQZP010000935.1 coordinate 7,793,829, forward strand.
GACCGGTGCTGTAAAATACCCGAAACGTCAGGATTTAAGAATAAGTACCTAAAAATAACTTAAATTAAAAGCGATAGCATCCGTAAAATTAGTTTTGTTCAAAGTATGGTATTCGTGTAAATCTAAAATAAAATCATAACGTTTGTATAGACTAAACGTCGCCCGGTCCTCTACAAGCGAGCTCTTGTTGGTCAGTAAGTCAGTAAAACTAAAACACGACGAATGGTATTTTACAGCGTTGTGGAACCTTCTATTACAATAATATTGTTCTTGATTACTTGAAGTTTAAATTTGAAAAAATAAATTTTCCTACTCTCTGTAATAATATATTTTTATGTCAGAATTAAATTAAAGTTTCCTTCGTATAATTTGATGTTTCCGTTCACCGCAGAGCACGTACTAAACCATCATTATTTGGTTTTGCACAAATGTTGGCTAAAATACCTGTCGGCTATTTTAAATCCTTCATTTATTATTATTTCTTAATTTTATCATTTATTAAAAAACGTTATCTCCACACTAGTGATGGAGGGATGTGGGATGATGAAATAAATAGAAAGTAAAAAATGTTTAAAAAATCAATTTAGTTTTTAAAAATGTTTTTAGTTTGGTTCTAGGTACCGAGGAGGGCGTGTAACGGGGTGCGACTGACTTGCATGGTAGTGGTTAGCTAAAAAATGCTGATTCCAAACTGTAAACATGACGTCCAGTCACCACCATAGTTTCTATCGGAGAGACCCTAAATATTTTATTATTATTTTTTTCATAGTAACCAAGGGTGAGAAACGAGCACACCCATAGATATTAAAAAAGGAACAGGACCCCTACGATCCCATTCGGTTAGAAGCAAGCAGGTTGTATATGTTTCGGATATCGACTAATAGATGGCTTTCGATAGATGGTGATATACCTAACCATCACACATCACACCCAAAAACCACAAAACCCCCCCCACACCAAAAAACCTCCCCCCTTCTTAAATAAATAAAAAACTAACACACCCCCCCCCAAATAATTATTAGAAATTTTAATTTTAATTAAATTCAAAATATCAAAAAAAATTTTCCAATCAATATATTTTCTTTTTTTTTTTTTTTTTAATATTTTTAATAATAAAAATTTTTTCCTCTCCCCCCTCCTTGTTTTTTTTTTTTTTTTTTTTAATTTATAATAAAAAAAATAAGTTATAAAAAATAAAAATAAAAAAAAAAAAAAAAAAAAAGGGGGACATTAATTGTTTTTTTTTTTTTATTTATATAATAAAAAAAAAATTACCTCTCAAAAATATCCAGACAGGCGATGGGAAGCAGCGGTAATAGTGCGGACGTTTGATACTGCGATCGCCAATTAGCTAGCTAAGACGATAACAGGAGAGGCCAATCTCTAGTAGTAGACTTGTACGCGTTCATGTAGCTATTTGTGTTTTTTCTTATAGGTATCGATTATCAAAAGCTTATTTTTATTGCCCTAACAATACCAGTAACCTTCAGTACACGTTATGTAAGGGTGAAGTCATTGACCCGACAGCTAACACTGGCCCACGGGCCTACGGCGGCGCGACAGGGAAAGACGAAATGGAATGAAGTATGGGTTGAATGACCGACCTCGCTGTTACTATAACACAAATATTGTTATGGCTTTAGTTGAAAGTCCTTTGCTCTAGGATAAGGAATAGCTTATAAATACTCCAAGGCCATAGCGATAGGTCCCGATGCTTTTCTTATCTAGGGCTTCTTGGGCTATCATCATAATATTATTAACGTGTAAAATGTATGGCAAGCAAGTGTTATTAATTAATAATTAATTAATATATAACCTTAAATAGGTGGCATGTCTATGGTGAATGGAAGTTCTATTGAAATTTCCATGAAAAATCAAGTACCTAGCCATTTTGATTTCTTAAGTTAACGCGAACACTATAAAATTAAATGAAACTACAGCACCCAGGGTCCCCGTGACCATGGGGGTTGTAAAGTAAAGTACCTACTCGAAATGTCGGCAATTTATAATTTTAATTGAAAATTTAAAAAAACCCTCGAAACAAAAGTTTCATTTAAAAGAAGCCATTTTATTAAAAATTTCAGTGCCACAGCTAAGTACTTGTCCATCATGTACTTGGGATATGATTATGTGGGGGGGGGGGATTAAAAATGTTACGTAAGATAATTAATTATATACATTAAAATATTTTTGAACAATATATTAATCTAAAATAATAATACTATTATTTTATTACATATGGTATACGGAATTTCTTTTAATTTTTCTTCCCAAAAACAAATTTTCTAAGAATTGACTTTACTATGAGTAAAGAAACCGACTAGAGCCAGAAGACAAAGAGCCCGTGGCCACAACACTATCGGTACTTTAATTTCAAAAATAATTAACTTTTTTTAATATTTAATAAAAGTTTTGAAAAATTCCTTATTATTTGGAGCAGGTTCACAATTTTTTTTATTATTGTTTATGTTGGGGGTAGTCTAAAAGCATTGAAAGTTTGCTTACGTAATACTTGAACACTCCCTTAGAGAACTTATGAAATTAACGTTTTATTCGTGGTAGAGCCATACTGCAGTTATAATTAGTAGTATAGTTGTAGCACGAATGGTTCGGCTCGACCGGGGAATGACCACGCTCTCACAGAATACCAGCGTGAAATAGTAGCTTAACGCTGCTGTGTTTCGTATGGTAAGTGTAGAGACCGGAGACCCTTTTTACTGGAAACGAGACATTCCATCTTAGTCCTCACGGGTGACAACGCATCTGCATTTTGATTCGTAATCGAGGATAGATGTAGATGTCTATGGGCCGCAGCAACTACTTACCATCAGGTGGACTGTGTGCTCGTTTGTCAACTAATCCTATAAAAAAAAATAACGCTAGTTAACAAACAAAGTTATTTTATTTTATTTTCAGGATGACAAGGTAAATATGTTTATGTTAAAAAAACTCTTTTCAATGTGCCACCGACGCTGACTAATCGGGGAAACCTATCGAAAAGCTAAAGCTAAAGCTTAGTGTCTAGCACTTCTTATTGGTTAGTGGTAATTTACAACCAATTTCGCTAAAATTCGTGTATCCTACCTAGGTTTATGTATACGCTATATGAGAGGTCAAGCAGATAGTTATGCACTAGTTTTTTTATGTGTAAGACTGTCCAGTAATAGTTTATTATGAAAAACGATTATTTACAAGTTCAACAAATACGAATGTTCCAACACTAAATTTCCCCCACATTTCAATTTAACCCACATTGTAACAACGAGTTTCATTGAAATATTGTTCTGAAAAAGAAATTAATCTGAATCGAATAAATTTTTTCGATGATTATTTACAATTTCAAATATTTCCTAAAACCGGACGAATCGTTTGACAGCCTTCACATGGTACTTATGGATAAAGGCCCTCATAGGACAACCGTGTACCGCGGGTATAGCTAAAACAGCAAGATTAATTAATTTTGAGACAGAAAGAAAGAAGAAGAGCTCCCTTTGACTGCTGCTGCGGAAGGAAACGTGAAAAAATTAATTGAAGAGAATTGGTGCATTACGTATGAACAGATTCAGCACATATAATGCGGACCGTGTCGGGTAGCTTTCACAAGATTTTTTACATGAACACGCGCACGTAAGAAGGATAGCGAGTTTCATGCCGCATAACCTCACCAACGATGCTTTCTTTTTTTGTTAAAATATTGGTACTCCCACCAATGATGGACATATATATATATATATATATATATATATATATATATATATATATATATATATATATATATATATATATATCGAGTGTATTTCTGGATAAATTGGTTACAAAATACTTATCCAACCGCCCGCGTTTGACGAGCCTCAAAGCTTACGCAATGTTAGCAAGTTGAATCACAAACAAAAGAATTAGGCGATCATATAAAATCGTATTTCCATTTTATTACAATCTAATCAGTAAAAATAGCCTACTGGCGTTTGCTAACCTGTTTTCCTAAGAAAAAAATGACGCTTCATCTCACTGCGTTTAATTTAGTTTGAGTTTATTTTTACTCCTTAGTTACTTCATAGGAAAAATATATATAATAATTAGTATAATTTAAATTATTACATATAGATCCCTTAATAGTTATATAGTTTTTGCGCGGCGTTGGCCGTTGGTATACAGTTAAAATTGATCACGTGTCTGTACATACATCGGACCTTAACCGCCTTAGATATAAGAAAGCTAAGAGTTGAAATGATATTAAAAAAAAACCATAAGAGTGCGGAACGCTCCTGACAGGAGTTGGGACTTGGCGTGATTCATGTGGCCCACGCGGGTCACACGTAACATCTAGTAGATCGCGGGAATCATGATTAGGTCACATCAAATTGTGTACCAAAATAGTGATCAAAATTTGTGAAATATCTTGATCACAATTTCGGTGCACAATCCCCACAAACTACATTAATAACACTTTGGTCACACATGTCGCGTGGGTCACGTGTCTCACGTGGGTCACGTCCGCAGCTCGGTGGTAGCGGTAGGTAAATGCTTGACTTATTGGCGGTCGGTGGCGCGGATTTTCTCCTCGACGGCTTCCTGCGAGGCCTCGGAGAGGTCGGTCGGTTGGATGCACTTCTGTACACCGACCAACGATTTTTTCAGCGCGTCGAAGGAGCTAGAGTACAACATCTTCTGGACCTTGGCGGTGTCGGGGCACCATGACATGAGGAACAGTTTCTGTTTCTTGCTCGCCTCTGATGTGCCCTGACATTGATGCGTGTACTCGAAATCGTATAGACCATATCTGCACTCGCTAGTGCCTCCCTTCTGCAGGTCTTCCAAGAACTGGTCGTATTCCGCATTCCTCTCCCCTATCGTCTCCACATCGATCTGTTTCTCATCACGGATGAAGAAGACAACATAGCGGTGCTTCTTGTCTTTCTTTATCTCTTCGTAGGTAGTTTTGCAAGCGTCCGAGACTGTTACACCAGACGCCATTTTCTGATGTTATAACACGTAAAAATTCCACTACTAAAATCACCGACTCCACAACGGCGACCGGAACGACACTATCATCCTTCACAGTTAGCTACCATGGGCAAATCTCAGTTACAGAAATCACAAGTGATCTGTTACAACAAACACCTGGCCGCTGAGCTTCAGCACGTCACGCATGTTTTTCTGGTCTCTATGTTAACTGTCACTAAGAAAAATCATATTGCTTGTGCAGCTCTACTCTTGAAAAAGTACATTCTATTTGTGACCTTGGAATTACCATTAACAGTGAATTAACACTCGATACACATGTTGAACAAGTATGTAATAAAGCTCTTAAAATGTTTGGGTTTGTAATGATAGCCTGTAAGGATTTCACCAACCCAGCAACATATATCTTTTTGTATAAAGCACTGATATGCTCTCAGTTGGAATACGCTGTTGCTTTGTGGAATCCCTTCTATAATGTCTATAACGATCAGATTGAGAGGGTACAAAAAGTTTTTTTTTAAGTCAATGTACTAGATGAAAGCATAAATATTGTTCGTATAATGTTAAATGAAATAAATACAGAATGTTAACTTTAAAGCTCAGACGACAACAATTAGTAGCTATGTAGTTATTTGACCTTTGTCATGATAGATATGATTGCATTCCTGTAACAAAAAAAATTGTGATATCGTGTACCTACTAGGTCACACGTAAGATCAACATGCTCACGTCAAACATTTGCCCTTCCCTTGTGCAGAACGAATGCTGGCAAAAGAGCGCCATTGTATCGCTTAATGCAAAATTATAATGATCACTTTTGGGACATTGACATTTTTAATAACCATGCTAACTCCTTTAGAAGCAAAGTGATTAATAAGCTTATGAGTCTTGATTAACTAAAAACTAAATAAAATAAATCAAAATATATCAAAACATAATTTAAATTACATAATTGTTTGAAATCATAACTAAAATGTGAGCAGTTTCTTTTTGTTTAGTTGTTTGTAATAGATTGCAGTGTTTTTAAATAGTTCAATATTGCTGATATGTTTAAGTAATTCCAACTAATGTCATTTTGTAATATTGCATATTATGTAGAAGTCCTCTTCACACACTTACAATTCTCATATCCTATCCTATACCTTTAAACAAGCAATTCTGAAGGATCTCGGAAACGGCTCCAACGATTTTCATAAAATTTTGTGTGCAAGGAGTTTTAGACCACAAATCCTCGCGAAAGCACATCGATTCCCATCAAGAATGACACATGAGGCTATTAAAATAAAAAAATAAACATCCTAATTTCAATAGAGAAGGAGGCTCGGTACAAATTAAAACTAAACCTAAGCATACCACTGTAAGCTCATTCTGCGTAGATAGGACCAAAAAAAGACCAAAGACAGACAATAATGGATGGATGAAATCATGCATCTAGAAGCCCAAATATCATAAAGATAAAAAAAAAAGTGTCAGATGCCTGGTGTCGTCTTGCCGAATTAATGCAAAAGCCAGTAAAATAATAAAACGCTAAAAAGAAATAGTGATTAATAGCGATGACGATTCTAAGAATACGAAAGCCTAACTTAGCATAAAAATGAAATAATGTAAAATAAGTCTTATTTTATAGGGCCAATAACTTGATGGGAAATTAATAAAATGAGCGTTGACCATACAGCTACCGTCGGACCAGAGGAAAGTAGCCATAGCGCTTTATCTCAATACAGAAATGTCTGTAATTTATTCCGGGGGAAATCTGCGCACACAAAAACAATCGTCTGTCTCTACGAAACATAAAGTGACGTACGTGACGCACGTGATAAACAGTGGCGGATTATCCAAACGGCAAACAAGGCACGTGCCTAGGGGCATCCGGGGAAGTAAAAGAGTATAGTCGTACGAGGTGGAAAATTCCGCGTAAATCGCACAGTAGTGGATCGCCAGGCATCGGGATGATGAGAATGGTACTTCGAGTGCTATTGCAGTCTCTAGAAATGTCAACGCCGAGGATTCCGATGCTGGTAGAGAAATATTAGCACGGACGGTTTATAAGGCATTGCCAGTGCCGTCGCCAGCATAATAATGACTGTTACTAGTATGCAACATATCATAAATATGCAGAAGGAACATAGTAGGCAATAGCATACAGGCTTGTAGTCGGAGCATGCACCGCCGACTACGACTTTAAAACGCCGATCTCTAAGAAAACTGGTGACCCAATTGCATAATTTCTCGGGAAGCCCATAAGAGGAAAGCTTTGAAAGAAGCGTTTTGTCAAATCCAATCGAAGGCCTCCGCTATGTCCAATTTAACCGCCAGGGTTTTCCGAGGTAGCACACAAGCGGTATAACAAAGTGCTACAGCAGGCGCTTAACAGGTTTAATGGCTTTACCTTTATAAATAAGTGCTACAGTAACGATAGAGAACTTCTCAATCGCTTCCATGCCACTGAAAAGGTACCACTTTATACGGGCTTCAGTGCTACTATAGTGACATGGTGAGTTTGTAAAGAGATACAAAGCTCCGTGAAATGAGATTTTTGGTGCTAAAAGATATATTTACAAGAAGTTCTTGTGCCACCTTTACAGAATTTGCACATGATTGCGACGCGACTGTAACTCGTAACTAAATCTTAAAGCATCTTAAAGGTATTTTTATGGTGAGAATTAGTTACAGGACATAAATGATACATTTTATTTCAAATTGATCGTGTTATGTTATGGTGGTAAATATTTAAAAAAGTTGATTAGTGTAACGTAAGATATGATTTAATTTCACTTGTTTACGTAGTAAAATATACATTAATAAGCTAAATGTACCCGCAAAATCTGTGAAATTTGCTGTAATTTATCTTACTAAATTGTATTAAATTTTAAGGTCAATTATGCAGTTTCTTTTCGATTGAGTTATTGGAACTTGTGAATTTATATAACTTGGGTTTATTTATTGTGAAAAGTATGCTCTCTAACATAAGAAAACTGATTATTTTATTGAAATACATAACACATCAAATACTGCCAGGTAATGGCGACTTTTTACAAAAGCTTTAGGTATCTACTATATCCATTATAACGATTTTAGAAGTAATACGGCGCTAGTGTAATTAGTAGTAATTATTTTAAAGCTTTAAGATCTATAATCACCGAACTATTTTGCCATGAATAATGTCTTTAGGGAGCAGAGAGAAAAAGTTGTACTCTAGCGATAAAAGGGAAGACAGTACGCGCTCGTGCCACTGTTATATTACTATACTAATTTACGTGGTAGCACCACGGCAACTATAATAGTTAGAGCACGAATGGATCAGCTCGACCGGGGTAGGACCACGCTATCACCGAATACCTGCGTTAAGTAACAGCTTAAGGCTGCTATGTTTCGTATGGTGAGTGTAGATAGCCGGTGACTCTTGATTAAATGCATGATGCATTCCATCTTTGTCCACAGGGGTGACAACGTATCTTGCATTTTGATTCTTAATCGCGGATAAATATAGCTATGGGCCACAGCACCCGCTTACCGTCAGCTGAACTGGTTGCTCGCTTGGCACCCTTAGTTTATAAAAAAACTATCGTAACAGTGCCCTCTGTGAACATTCCGTGACAAAAATCCAGTGTCGATTAAACAAATACAGTTATTATTACTTATGAAACCCATACTAAGTCTGAGGTAAGGAAAGGTCTTTGGCGGAAATATACCGGCTGAATTTAATTAGATTTCATACTGAACTTTTCACCATATAATTTAATGTAACGGTAGTACGAAATTCCGCATTATTGACTAACTACGTTTTTGTTGTAAGATGTCAGATGAAGCTTCCATAAGCTTGCGTTGATATAAATAAGTTTTACGAACCGGATTAATGAAAATAAAAATCCTTAATTTTACTAAGTCATTGAGTAATGCCCCTATTACACTAACCTGAATAAGGGCCCTGAATCAAGGGTGGGCGTGGCCCCTAATTAGGGACGTCAGTTATTACACTACACTGATTTTACGCTCTTACCAAGCCCTTACTCAGTCATAGGTATGGGCAAGTGAAAAAAGTATAGGTATATATATATATATATATATATATATATATATAGTGGTGAAGAAAAATATCGCAAGGTAAACTCCATATCAGAGAAGTAAAAAAAAAATATTTCGGAAATCATTTTTAGGTATATATAATGTAAAATTGGTCATCTCGCGTTGGAGTCAACTTAATCAACTCCTTTTTGACCTAAAACTCGCTGTGGCCTGTGCTCATTAGTGGGGTGTATTCACAAGTTCACCGTGGATAGAACTATATTTATAAAATTTTGAAGTCTACTCGAACGTAAAAAAAATACTGGCATGTGGTGCTAATCAATATTCAATGGGACCAATATTAATAAAGACCATGGAATTAAACCTTATTTTATGAAAACTATATCAACTTTGATAATGCGTATTATATAAATAACACAATTCCGATTTCAGGCAATTTTCCCTTCATAAAGACATATCGGAAGGCGCGCCCGATTTAAAAAAGGTGTTGCTTGACTTATGACACTTATGCGATTCTGATAAACTAACTTAAGTGTTTCTGTAGCCTATAATATTGCCAATATAGACACATATACCGACCTGTCTCTACAAGTGATCCAGTTTTGCTAATTTTAGTAAGAAATAGTGTAATCGATGTTTCTAAATTCAAACCCACTAGTTAAATATATTTTTTTACTTTTACGTTTATTTCTTTCGAATTAAATTTTAAAATAACAATTTTGACAACCTGGCGTCTAGAAAGCGGTTTCTCTCCTGGATGATTGATTGTAGATCCAGCCTCTGAAAATAACCGCTCACGGGATACCGAAGTTGCCACGATAGGCAAATAGATCTTAGCTAGCCTATGAAACCCGGGAAGTAACCCTTTCATGCTATCCCACATCTTCAACGCATGTAATAAGTATATAAAACTAATTCTTCTGCTTTAGTTTAATTTCTTACGTTGTAGTGCGTTAATTCTTTATGGCAGTTCCATATTATGTCACCTTCAGTATTATAGCATTTTCTAAATAACCGTTCACCCATCAAAATCAATATTTCAGAAAAGTGATTGTAACGAAATACAAAGTACCATAAGCCGACAAAATAATTTCGAATGAAAAAACAATTTCAATCCATTTACAATATTTGTAAACTTATGTTAATTAATTATAACAATAAAAATAACTACAATTTTACATCGAAAATGGAATTAACGATTGAAGACATTTACACGCCCGAAATTCAAGAATATTTATTTTCGGCTGAAAGACCATATGCCTGTTTGTTGATTCGTAATAAAATTTTTCGGGATGGAGTTATTTCTGCCAAATAAACCTTCTAACTTTAAAAATTTAGACTTTTTCTAAAAATATTGTTGATCGAAGCTTTTAAATTATTTTGTTCTTTTGTTAATTTTGTCGTTTGTTAATGTGATGAAAGTTTAATAAATAATATTTATTTTATTTTATTGAATTATATTAAATATGAATCGCTAATTGCAAAATGGACACATGTCCCGACATGTAAAATGTTCAGGAGAGACAAAAAACTTTTATTTTTGAATTAATCAAAATGAAACATTTTTTATTTTTAGGGTCATTTATATTGATATTTGCATAGAATACTATAATTACATACATATTCTATGGATATTTAAAAGTAAAGTAAAGTAAAGTTGCAGCCTATATACGTCCCACTGCTGGGCACAGGCCTCCCCTCATTTCGGAGAGGGTTTAGGGCAAGGAAGTGTCCGCCGCGCTGCCCCGAACTTCACTTGTCTTCGAAATATTTTCTTTCTTATTCCTCAGATATGCAGGTTTCCTCATGATGTTTTCCTTCACCGCCGAGCACGTGGTAAATCAGCACTTAAAATTAACATTAAATTACAATTAACAATTTCATTGAAACCGGCGGGGATCGAACCCGGGCTACTCGCGTTCTGTTATATTAACAGCGAGCGTTAACCATCTGAGCTACCACGACTCCTATGGATATTTGCTATGAGAAAACATAAAGTTTTCTTTTAAAATAAATTTAGTTAAGTAATTAGTAAATTGCCAAAAGAAAACATGGACTTGTTACCTTTAGCAAAATGGTAACATGTCCATGTTTTCTTTTTTTATTAATATTAATATAGGACATGAGTCCTTTATGTAGTGAAATTTATTTTTCTATTCAAAAATTAATTGAAAAATAAAACAGGAAATATTTCAAACTATGTTTATTTTCTAAGCAAACATCGCTGTTTAAAATTAACCGTGAGCTTACATGCGTATACAGATTAATTACACATTCTACTATCCCTTTCCGTACGATTTTCAGTTGGTCATTAATAAAGTTAATTCCAGAAAGTGTTATATTTTGAAGGAATGTAAACATTTAAATCTTCTATTTTACATTCCAGTCGAGGTATTTTATTATGATAAAGTTTTCCTCAAGGCAATCTCACTGGAATTGTGGTAGGTTTTCTCAAATGAAAGTAATGAGATAATAGGCCCCCAATAAATTCTTTGGTTTTAACCACTTTTGGTTCCTTGTAATTAAATTCAAATTTGTGGTAATTTGATATTTTGGATGGAATTGAGGCTGATTTACCTCGAGCTTTAGATTTTTTATTTTTATAATATAATTAAAGATACCAATTTTGGACATCATTGGTAATTGAAAAATCTGCCAGAAACACTGTAAACTTATCTTTAATATTGGAAGACTTCATTATTACTTCTTGCATATACTCATCTACTGTGTAAAGCCTGTCAAATTCTTTCAAAGACCAAATGCTCGGTCACAAGACAAAAATGAGTGGCCACGTTGAGGAAAATGCAGCTTTTTTTTTAATGAACCTAGTTCTATCAAACTCAATCATATAAGGGCGTGGTTTTTATTTTGACACCAGCAATTGTCACAAAAAAGGTGTTGTACCTCTTCTACTTTAGGTTCTAAAAAATTCTTTAAGTAGTGTAACAGAAATGAAGAGACATCATCAGGTGTTTTCTTTGCCATTCCTTTATGAAATTAGCAAGTCACCCTGTCATTTCCTGTATTATAAATACCAAAGGTGTTCATTACTTAGTTTTCGATTTCTTTAAAATTAACCTTCATTAGAAATAACAAGTACTTCATTCACATTCTCTTTATCTCCTGTTTGATTGATATTTTCAGACTTTAAAGTTAACATTGTTGTGCTCAAACTTTGTACAACCGCCGTGGTCTTGTAAGGCACTTCTCACTCTCATGATATGGTCTGCGATTTTCGTGAGCATTCTATTTCACAATTAATTTTAGACGATGCTCATCATCGAAAACGCCCGTTGTACAGCAGCATTAGCAAATGGTAAACTCAAAATAGCCGTGACAAGTTTCGTTAAATTTTGTTATGTTAGCTGAACAAAAAGTACGTTCGTTTCATTGCACTTTTTATTTTTTATCGTTTTTAAAAATTCTAGCCCCCAAAATTCCCCATTATGTATTCCCCCCCCCCCTCAAAATTTCCCCAATAACTATATTTTCCCAGTTATTTCCCAAGAATCATTTTCCCCAGAATTGAGAAAAAAAACCCAAATTTGGTAACGGTGGTTGTGATGACTGACATGGAGGTTAGAGAACAGGAGAACGATCGCTACGTGGGGTTGGTTATAGACATCCGGTACTTGATTTTGATAATGGTTTTAGTCTAGGAGACTTGTTAGGGTTAAGCTTGAACCTATTACACTATTTTTAGATGTCGGAAATGCGTTTTGAATTAATTACGATAAAAACAAATTTCACTAAAAATTGTGTAATAACGAAACGCAAATGTGTGAATTTGTTCTCGTATTATGAAGTAGATGTCCGGTACTTGATTTTTTAATTTTGTTTTCAATTAAGGAGGATTGTCAGGGTTAAGTTCGAACTATTTACACTGTTTTTGGATTTCGGAAATGCTTTTTGAATTAATTACGATAAAAATAAATTTCACTAAAAATTGCAATATCGAAACGCAAATATGTCAATTTGTTTTTCTAACACACATAAAAAAGGTAACCACTCGGATCGAGACAATCCATTTGTGGCTGGAGACGGGACTTATATACAACAAATTGAGTCGCAGTGGAGAGCAGTCAAGAGTTTTTTCAGAAAACAAAATTATAACAATTCACAATACATTATTTCATTTACCACTATCATAGCAGAGCTTAGGGCAACCAAATTTTATAGATAAGATTGGTTGAATCTGTTCTAAAACCGAATTAGCACACCCCGACTCCACGTAGTCTTGTCTGTCCTACCCCTAGAGTGTTTTTGTAAAGTCGTAGCCTCGACTAGCTCGCCTCCGCAGCTTCGGCTTATTTCTTCGCCTTCTGCGACCAGCCTCAGCCGCTACGGCTCCCTTAGGTGCCTGCGATTTGCTACATCGGGCGTGGGCTGCACTTGCCGCAGTGCCGAGCCGTTGTAGAAGTAACTTTGCGTCAATATTCCTGAATAAAAAAGTGAGGTTATAATACTTGCCTCTCTGCAGCTTCTGCTTATTGGTTGCCTTCGGCGACCAGCCTCAGCCGCTACGGCTCACTTAGGTGCCTGCGATTTGCTACAGCGGGCGGGGGCTGCACTTGCCGCAGTGCCGAATGCGTTGCAGAAGTAAGGGTAGGGGGGACTTTCCATGACCCCCTCTCCCCCCTCGTAAACTATACATTTTGGCAACGGGGGAAAGGTAGTGGGGGCTTCCCATGACCCCACTTCCCTCCCCCTCCCCCTCTCAACACCGTACGCGAGTAACAGACGTCTAAGGTTTACCCGCTACCTGCTAAAGCGTAGCCCGCCTGTTCCTGCAAATTTGTAGAATTTATAGCCACGCTGCCGCGTCGGTAAGTTGTGTCTGCGAAGTAATTTTTTAATTTTTGATAAAAAGAAACATTAAAAGTGGTGAAATATTGTAATAATAATAATAAATCAATAATAATTTATATTTATAATAATTAACATTGTTGAGACAACTTAGCGATCGCAGCGCCTCACTTATTTTGTCCATATTTCTGGGACACTATTTTCTACAGCGATCATTCTCCTGTCCTCTAACCTCCATGGTCCTGTCTGTGATGATGGTCCGGTCCCAGTAGAGCCTGATGCGATAATTTTCGAGTTAGGTTAGGTTCCAGTCCCAGCCAGTCAGCCTCTCAGGTTATCTGAGGCGGCAGGGACTCCGTGACGGACCGTTTCAGGCTCAAATGCAGATGGCGGTGCTCCCTCGATACCGCCCGCATCGTCCGTCGGTTTCTTTCCCTTTCCCCCTAACCCTCGGCCGTTTGGTCTCTCCTGCCGAGGGCCTCCATCTGGTTGGGATTTTATTTATTTATTTTAGAATATTAAATATATATTACATAAACACTCACGCCTGTCACCCAGAGGGGTAGGCAGAGACTACAGACTTCCATTTGGCACGATCCTGACACACCTCTCTCGCCTCCTTCACATCCATACACCTCCGCATACATGCTCGTCGGTTAAGGGTACTCCTAATTTGGCCCGTTTTCAATAAATCGCCAATTTGGTCGATAAATTTTCGCCTAGGACGTCCCTTTCCGACTCTGCCATTCACTTCTGCAACATAAATTTTCTTTGTCACTCTTTCCTCATTCATTCTTTCCACATGACCAAACCACCGAAGCATTCCTTTCTTAATCCTGGTCACAACATCATCTTGCAAACCACACTCTTCTCTTATTACACAATTTCTTACCCTGTCATTAAGATTCAGCCCTAACATACTCCTTAACGACCGCATTTCTACTGCGTTCATTCTACTCTCGTGCTTCTTCTGCCACACCCAACTTTCACTACCATATGTTAAAGTAGGGACCAACACAGCATTGTGAATTGCCATACGTGCCTTTTTCGACACATTTTGACTCTTCACAATAGAGTGCAGGGCCCCATTTACTCTATTTCCCGCATTCACTCGTCGTTCTATATCCTTATCATATCTCCCATCCCTGCTAAATACGCAGCCCAAATATACAAACTCATCTACTTGCTCGATCAACTCCCCTTCTATTCTTATTTCACAAATCGTTTTACTTTCTTCTCTTTCAAAAACCATAACCTTCGTCTTACTTGCGTTCACTTTCATACCCCTTTCTTTTAATGATCTGTTCATTAATGTAACCATCATTTGCAACTCGGCCGCCGACGACGCAAGTATAACTTGATCATCGGCGTACAAAAGGCATTTGACGGTTAACTCACCCATTCTTAATCCGCATTCTTCAACTTTCAAATTTTGCAAACAACTGTCCATAAATAGGTTGAACAGCCACGGGGAAGCTACACAGCCCTGTCTGACACCTTTATGGATGTCAAACCAGTCCGAGTAGACCCCGTTGATCCTAACACAAGCACTAGAGTCCCTATAAAGGGACTCCAATGCCCGTATCAAGCCAGCGCTCAACCCAAATGAGTTCAGTGTTTGCCATAGCACATCCCTATTCACTCTGTCATAGGCCTTTTCCAAGTCCATGAACGCACAAAAAACCTTTTGGTTTTTGGCCAAAAACTTCTCCGCGATCATGCGCATGGAAAAGACTTGATCTGTACATCCCATTCCCTTTCTAAATCCTGCTTGCACATCCCAAATTTTTCCATCAGTTTCTTTCATGACCCTTTCAATCAGTACCTTAGCATACAGTTTTCCCACAATGCTAAGAAGGCTGATGCCACGGTAGTTTTTACAGTCCTGCTGCGACCCTTTTCCCTTATATACTGGGACTATCACGGCTTTGCACCAGTCTACCGGTACCCGCTTCAGTTCCCAGCATAAATTAAACAAGGTGTGCAGCAGGCCTGCCACCACTTCCTCTCCAGCCCTTAGCATTTCGAGTGAAACTCTATCATATCCGGCAGCCTTACCTGCTTTCATGCTTTTCATTGCTTTCATTATTTCACCTACACTAATCTCGCTACCTCTTTCCTCTTCTTTCGGAATTTCTACTTCACTTAGTACACACGTTGTCTCCTCACTCATAAACACACTTTCAAAATATTCCTTCCATCTCTTTAAACTCAAAACTTCATCATTCAGAATATAGCCATTCTCGTCTCTTATAGCATTCATCATAGGCTGTTTTGAATGTCCCCTGGCAGTTCTTACAAGTTTCCAGAACATTTTAATATTTGCCTGGAAATTATCCGATATTCTTCTATCATTCTTATCCGTTCTTTCTTGCTTTTTTCTTTCAACTACTTCTTTTACTCTCTTATTAAGATGTCTAAAGACTGCCTTTTTTCTTTCAATATCATCATTCGTACCGCTAGAATTACCAGCCTTTGTTGCTAGTAAATCTAGCCATGCTCTCTTCTTTGCTTCAACTTCCATACGTACCTCATCATCCCACCATAACGTATTATTTTTCCTTTCATTCTTTCTCTTACTAACACCACATACTTCGGTAGCTGCATCCACTAAACCTTTCTTTACATTTTGCCATACATTCTCCAAGTCTAACTCCTTCATACATAATTCATCCAAACCACTTATATTTTCTTTCAGTCTACATTTGAACTTCTTTTTCTCACCTTCATCTTGTAACCTTTCTGTTCTAATACGCTGTAACGCAGTGGTAGACACAGATGACCGATGGCGCCAACGCCTGAATAGACCATTAATTCGGCATAGAACCAAATAATGATCCGTTCCTACGTTAGAACCCCGGTAAACCCTTGTATCTACAACTGCGCCCCTCAATCTTTCATCCACAATTATTAAATCTATCATGCTTCTATCGTCACCTCTTTCCCAAGTATACATGTGAATCCTCTTGTGGCGAAAGCAAGTGTTCGTCACAAAAAGATTCTTTTCCATACATACGGTGAGGAGACTTTCACCATTCTCATTTATACTTTCATCACCAAACGTTCCCAATATCCTTTCATAACCAAGCCTCCTCACCCCAACCCTTCCATTAAAATCTCCTAGCATAATAATATTTTCATTTCCCTTACACTCCATTAACACCATCCTTACCATTTCCCAAAACTGCTCTCGGATATAAGTGGGCTTAGACATGTCTGGGGCGTAGACCCCTAACACAAACAACTTCTTTAAGCCCACTTTCATTCGTATCCACAGCAGTCTTGGGCTTACACATTCATACTCTTTCACACATTGGCCCATTCTTTCTGAAAGGATGATACCTACTCCCTGGCATGCCCGCTCGATCTCGTCTACCCCAGACCAGTATGCGGTATACATGCCATGTGTAGTGACATCCTTTCCCTTCCTTTTCGTCTCATTTACACATAACACATCTATTCCTCTATCATTCATCATATCGCATACTTCATCCATTTTATCATTCATTGCCCCACATACATTCAACGTAGCCAGACGGACCTCTGCAATCCACTTTTCGCCTCTCCGGGAGACAGAACGTGACGGGTGGCGAACCTCGTCGCCGGTTTTCCTCCCGGAGATTCTTCGCACCCCTGCCCCATTAAAGGGGCGCCGGGAACTCGGGGCCATTTCTATTATATTGTTCCTCATGGTGCGGATAAAGGGTGGTATATTTTACGCCTCTACCAGGGCGTGGAGCCGAGTCTGTGCTATCGGCTTGTCGCTCATTTAGCACCACCCGGGGGTGTCTGCTAAATGAGCGACAAGCCGATAGCACAGACACTGACCCCATTTGACAAGGGTTCAGTCGAGCTACCGCATATTGTTTCCATTGTAATGAAAGAGATCTAAGACCACACACTTTTAATTTTGCACTACAACTTTATTCTACACTTCCTATTATGAGACTCACAAATAATACTTGCAAAATTTTACCAGGAAAATAGAACTACACTGACGAGCGCTGGAACTGAAGTGATTCTGTTGCCGCGTTCATTCAATAAGGAAAACGTAATAACGACTTATGTGTGCTCTGATTGGTTGACGATTTGATTGGTCAATACTTGACTAAACAATAACTTTTTATTGAATTCATTAGGTTACTTAAGCAATTTCAATTATCAGGATTATTAATCAAATCGACAATTATTTATTCTACGATTTAAAACCATATTTGAGTTAAAAGTTGATAATGGAATAAATAGTTGTTTTACCAGGAATTAGTGGTCAATAAAGAGATTTGTAAACCAAAAGAGTTTTAAAGAACTAGCTAGTTACATGTTATGTTTCTGATAAATTGCTCTTATTAAATTGTAGTATTAATAATTATACACCGTTGATTATTATAATCAATTAAAAGACAATGCAAAGCTTATGCTTTGTCAACCGATGATGTACTTGCTCCGATATATATATATTCAGCCCAATCAGATGAGAATATTCTATTTGTACCCTAAAATTTTCATAAGAAATTTATAAAAAGTTCTTTAAAATTTAGACTGTAGCTACAATGGCGCCACCCTTATTTAGCGCTTTCCTACGGACACTTTTTTATACAGACTCAAATCGGTATTGCCAAACCAAAATTTTTGTAAAAAGGGCACATGCTTGCGTATGTGCCGTTTATTTAACAAACTACCTTACTCTGCGTTTAATTTCTCGATAGTGGTTAGCTGCTCATGTGTCCTTTTTGCAGAAATGATGTATAATGATAAAATACGTTTGAAAATGAAAAAAAAAAATATAAAATTTTCACCATGTGCCCTTTTTGCAATTAGCGATTCATATAAAATTATTGTGTTTTCATTTGTTTTACATAATGTAACATTGTTTGATATTTCTATATATTGTCAAGGCACGCAAAATTTCATTTCTTTCAAAAGTTCACTGTTGATCATAGGCCTACCTCACAGATTGCTTCAGATGAGGGATATCTGCCATGATTGCCACCCTTGGCAAGCGGGTTGGCAACCGCTGTTTTAATTTTTGTTTAGCTGTTATCAAGAAAATGCTGCTGCAAATAATTGTTTAAATAAGTAATTTTGTGAATTTAAATGCTGCGAATATAAATAAACCTATAACCGGGGAAGAGGAACACTATCTGGTAACCCAGGGATAGTACCTACCGCCTATTTCTATCTCAAAAGTATACAGTATACACGAATGCTTTATCTAGTCAATCCTCAATCTACGGTTAAATCCTTAGGTCTATGGCTCATATGTTTATTAATAATTATTTTATTTGACATTGGCAAAAAAGCTTTTAAGGGTAAGAGTCTTGGGTAAGGGTGGGTAAGGGACTGGAAAAAATAAAAAACCTTCCCAATGTCAGACTCAGATGTCATTTGTAGTGATGGGACGTGAGTGACGTTTTTTTCTCTCGAGTCACTCGCTAATGATAACCTACTCACTCGAGTTTCACTCGAATGAAGATAAAACTCGAATGACTTTTTTCACTCGAACTACTAGTCTGACAAAAAATTAAAAAAACCTTTGTTTTTAACACTTTTAAAAGTTTTGTAAATCTTGACGAATAATTTTGTTGAGAGCTAAAGTTTTTGAAGTGAAAACTTCTTTAGCGGCGTAGTACACTTTTTTTTGTAATGGGTAAAAAAATTTAAACTCGCGTCAGGACACGTGACCTGATCGAAAATTCGTAAGACGGACGGCGTAGGAAAGCAAGTCCCCTCTCTTTCTACGGCGCGGCGAAAATTTATGCCTGCGCCTGCTGTTTCGTTTAGGCGGCGCAGGGCGCTTGCGCGAATGTAATATAAATTGTCATGTTTCTGTACGATAGCGCAATAAAAGTATTGTATTCTACCACATAAATGATAGTACTTTTATACTGATAATTAAAGCAATTCGTGCAAAATTATTCCATAACCATTCCAAAATATCAAAAATGCACAACGTTAATATTCAAGTTTTCACTTCTGTAGGCACTCCCAGAGTGCAACCCGTCGTTTTTTTTGTTTCGGCTTAGTAAGCGATGCATTAGGCCTTGTAAGCTGTAGGTGCTGAAAACGCCATTTCATTGAAGTAGGATCGGCGAACGTGGTAGCAGAACTATTTCCTTCATTAATTGAAGAACCGCAACCATCCCTTTCTTCAAATATGAGAAATCAATTGTTAGTATTCAAAGTATTTAACTTTTCTTCACTCTTACTTAACTTTTTTTCCCACATTTTGTCTTAAAATGAACATATCTTTTTTGAACTTTAATTCTTTAACAATACTACGACAAACACTTAAAATAAACAAAAGAAAAAACCACAATTTTACTAATTTCAATAAAAGTGCATCGCTCCCTAATGAATTGAACACTCACACCGTCAAATGTCACTGTCAGTCGCTCTCGGTCTGATTTTTATTTGTGACATTGGAGTGTTATGGAGTAAAATATAATTAAATTGTTTACAATTATTAGTTTATTTGTTGTCTAATTACATATATTTGGCGTTTTAAAATAAATTCCTAAAGTCAAATAAAGAAAACTTATTCAAGAATCATGGGAGGAGGGGACTTGGTAATAGATTTTTATTTGTCTCCGTTTTTATTTTATTTTATCTTAATATTAACCCAGTATAATTAATATCTGAAAATTTGATATGATTTCCTTAATAGAATTCTAAAAAAGCTTGGCACCCAAGTACCTTAAAAAATCAAGAACGAGTATGGAAGGCAGAGCAAGCAGCAGCCGAAGAGAACAAACGCATTCTTGAATTGCAACGAGAACGTGCGGAGGAAAGGGATAGGGAAGAGCTAAATAAAATAGTTAAACGCACTTCAGGTAGTGCTGGTTCGTCTAATGAGAATCGTCTACATTGGATGTATGATGTACGTAAACACTGTTTCATTTCTAACCAAGATGCTTAATTTTACTTTACTTTAAGTGAGGTTTATGTATTTTATTCATTCTAATGGTTACTTCTTCTAAATAGTAAATTCTAACAATTTTATATTTCTAAAATTTAAATTTTATATTTATTAGTAAGGTTTCTTTAAGTACTTAAGTGACAAGTGAAGTCACATATTAATAGGTACAGAAGGAGGATAATGTAGTCATGGACATTTACAAACAACTTAATAAATAAGTAGTTAGGGATTTGTTGTCACTCTTGAGAAAATAGATGAAATGCATCATACCAAGTACTTTTACCGGCTCTCCATACCTCCTAATGGTATGGAGCACAACAGAAGATAAATATCAGCAGAGATAGCTACGAAAGAAGGCTCCATTTAAATGCCAAATTATTTAAAGGGATAAAATGCTTTTTTTTCATCACAAAAAGTACCCACATCACTTGTTTGGCTTATAGTGCACAGTTGCTTTTGTCTCTTACTGGGTTGTGGCCGTAGAGGAAAAAGGGGATATCTCCCGCTGGACAAGGTGTTCTGCCCAGGGAGCGGCCAATGCTCCATGCAATAGTTTGGAGCTATTCTATATATACTGTTTTTTGATTCGGAACTTTGATAGCATGATTTAGGCTTCTAGGGGTTATTAGGGTTGTCATTAATATCTAGTTATGGGGTCACTCGAGAACCTTTTTTCACCATTGCTTATCGGTATTTTGAGCTATATGGTCTGCCTATAGACACTTCAGCTTACTGATCGATTGGGATATGTTGGTTACTCTGGTTATGCTGCGGATATCCTTTTTTTTTTCAAATCTGTCATACAGAGAAACTTTAAGCTTAGCCCTTTTCATAGTCCATTGAGTTATCTTGAGCTTTCATATATGGCCAGCAGTGTAGGACCCTGTCTCAGCTCTATAAATCATCACTGGAAACAGGCACTATACTCACTGTATGCACTGTAGCTTACAGAAAGACTTAACTGCTTACTTACATAAATAGAACACACTAAACATGAGTAGTAAGAACATAAGTAGTTAGAAGTTGTATGAATTTTCACATACCCCACAGAGAAGTCAATAATGATCATACATTATATAATTATATTGTTATGTGTTTCTAATATCTGTTTGATATAAACTATTTTTAAATGCTTCTGTTAGCTTGATTGGGTGTGTGTATTGAAATATTTCCCGTTCACCTTGACCCTACTTTCCGGAATGTATCCTTGGAATACACTCACCACCTTCAATTGTTAGGGGTTCATTTTTCTCTGGACCTCTACTATGGGTGGTTCATTGAGTTCAAGGCCAAATCTGCCGTGAGAATAGAGCCATGCTGCAGCTATATTAGTAGTATAGTTGTAGCATGAACGGGGTCTGCTCCACCGAGGAAGGACCATGCTCTCACAGAATTTCAGTGTAAAATAGCAGCTTAAC
This sequence comes from Parnassius apollo, assembly GCA_907164705.1. Taxonomy (NCBI): domain Eukaryota; kingdom Metazoa; phylum Arthropoda; class Insecta; order Lepidoptera; family Papilionidae; genus Parnassius; species Parnassius apollo. The sequence continues at coordinate 7,815,957 of CAJQZP010000935.1, forward strand.
ACCTATGTTTTGTATAGTGAGTGTAGAGAACTTTTCAATGGAAAAGAAGCATTTCATATTAGTTCTCACTGGTAACAAAGCATCAGCATTTTGATTCATAATCGAGGATTGATGTAGATGTCTATTACAAGCAATAACCACCTACCATCAGGGAGGACTGTGTGCTTGTTTGTCACCCTTATCCTATAAAAAAAAAGAACTAAGTGTTCTTGCAAGGTTGCAGTGTTACTTCACGCCAGAGCAGCTTCTTATACAAGGCGCAAGTACGGTCGTGCATGGAGTACTACTGTCTCATTTCGGCAGGTTCTGCAAAATGCCACCTAGCAGTGTTGGACTCAGTGGAGAGACATGCAAAAAGGCTCATTGGTAACCTTGATTTGGTTGAAACCAATCTTGTTAGCCTCAAACACAGGCATAGAGTAGCCAGCCACTCAGTATTCTATAGGATGCATTTCGGTGAGTGGCGCAGGAGTTATATGCTTTAATTCCTCCATCTCCTTTCCACCATTGGACAATCAGACGGTCGGCGGGTTTTCGATTATTTAATGTTGATATTTCACACATTAGAACCAAACTTGTTTACCTCTTCTTTTATAATACGTACAGCAAAAGAGTGGAATCATTTGCTGGTGTCTATTTTTCCCTCCAAATACAATCTGGGCTTCTTCAAGAGTGAAAAGGGTTTTGTTACGCTAAGACATTGCAATGTACCATCTAGGGCTATATCACTACTTACCACTAGATGGGATTGTGGTCAAGCACTGGCTTATAAAGTAAAAGAAAATATATATAATTCAGCTTACACACTTCTGAAACTGATGTTGTGGCTTTACCGATGGACCATTGAAAATACAACAATAACATGACTAATATAGTACCAGGTTCATCACAGCTCATGGTCCAAGCATGATGTTTAAGTTTATAAACTAGTATATTTTAAATAGAAATTTATTATTTATTTTCTTCATAGTTTTACATCTTTTTAAACTTTCTTAGCATATTTAATTTCAGAAACCTGACAAAAAAGTACAACAAGAAGACTTTCTGTTGGGTAAATCTATTGACTCAAATCATGATCAAACGGACAAAGGACATCTAGATATACCAGCTGTAGCTCGTAGAGTTGTTGGTTCTAGCATGATAGCCACATCAGGAGACACACAAGTTGACTTAGCTCGTAAACTTCGAGAGGATCCATTATTGTTAATCAAGGAGAGGGAAAGAGCAGCAAGGGCTGCTCTTCTGAATAATCCTTTACAACGTAAACGACTTACAGAATTGTTAAGAAAGGAACAAGTAAGAAAACATATGTTCTACTTACATTTTTATAATATATTTCGTCCCTTCACAAATACACGGCTGAACATGGGCCTACCTCACAGAAGACGGAAGGCACTGTATAATGCTTAATTTTAAACTTATTTAAGACATTGTTTTTTATATCTTTATTTTTTATTACTTCATCACAGAAAAACTTTTCAGTTTCATATGTGATTGAAGCAGAAACACAAAAATTTTCAGTTTTTATGTTTCTCTTCAATTGTATTTTATAAAATAATTATTGCTAAATTTTATAAAACAATTAAGGAAAATAGCTTTATTTAATTGCATAAAAGCTGCATATTGAATGGAAATGTGAAGATGTACATTACCTTTTTATGTAGCAGAGTCACCTGGCGCGACCCAAGTACCGGCACGATCAACCCTCAAGCACTGACGTGCAATTTAGTAACACTAACACTGACGTACATATGACATACGTCTATGATTTTAAAGACCTCTTGTGCATCGATAGAGTGTAAATATTGTGATTTGTATTTACATTTTGGTTAAATATATTTAATATAACCCAGGGATATTAAAAAAACAGTTAAGATAATTAAAACAAAATATTTATTAATCAATGGCCTTAGAAGTAATGAAATTAACATAATATTTTGTTAAAATCAACTAAAAAATAATTTTTAAGAATAGGAGCGTTTATTATTGGTTTTGTTACTTACTAAGGATGGTTTTAATTATAAAAACATAGCAATCACATAAATAATGAAAATTAGGCACTTTTTAACAACAGTTGTTGCAGGTCGGCTTAGAGCACTGCAAACATACTGGTTTACCGCATGCTTGACAACCGTATATTGTTTTGCGACGTTTTAGTTTATAACACATATAACAATTCTTCATGGTTTCAAATTTAATAATTTCATGACTTGGTTGACCCACTTCGGTAGCCATATCTTTGCTCAAGATACGACCAATAAGACTCGAAAGCTCATGTGAAAGTTGCGGCGTCGTGTATCTTCGCTCGAGGTGCGGCTTTACTAAGCTTTTTCCAAGATTTTTCATGAATCTCAGGCGATCCGAAGTATTATAATTTGGCATTATAAAAGAATTGACAGCAGCAATATCTAAAATTCTGTAGAATATGATCAACGGCCATCGCCTAGACCTTGTTGCACAGCAGTATTTGATACATTTTTCATCTAAGGAATCAACACCTCCTTTACAAGAGTTATAAAAAGATATTATTTCTGGGATCCCTTTGACCGAATCCATGCTCTCTGTATGGTGCATCGACGACAACATTATAACAGTTTTGTGTTTTTTTGGTACATAGGACAACAACATAATATCTTTCGTGAAACCGTATAAAACTGAATGAACTGGTCGAGTTTTGGAAAGAAATTCAGGTGGTATTTCCCTTTTGTTTTTTTTTAGTGTCCCTACATATGTCAAACAATTTTTTTTAATTCTCTGCATACTTCAATCGAGGAGAAGTAATTATCTGCAGTGATGTTTCGATTAGTTCCCATGATGGGTTTTGCTAAACGTAAAACACATTGTGTAGGTACCAGCAGTTTTTTCTGTTCGTCGGTTAGTCCGTTGCCGTCACTGTTCTTGCCCGTATAGAGGTAAGCATTGTACAGGTAACCGGTGTTACTATCAGTTAGACATTTTATTTCCAATCCATACTTGCAGGGTTTGTTAGGCATGTACTTCTTCCATCTGCACCTGCCTCGAAAAGACACTAACATTTCGTCGATAGTGGTATTCTCTCCAATTTTATAATACTTTTGGCAATTGGCGACAAATTCATAAAATATGCTCGAGATAGGAGCAGCGACATCAGACTGTTTTCTTTCATCTCTGGTAGATGCATCATCAAACCGAAGACTTATGAGAATCATTGCAAAACGATCTTTGGACATTACTCCTCTAAAAATATCTCTCCCTGTTCCATCAGTAGCAAACAATGCATTTATGTCTTCATCATTCGATTTGAATGCTGCGCTAAAAATCAACAGCCCAATGAAAGCATCCAACTCTACAGAATCTAAGTCCTTCAGTTCAGGTTTACCTTGTCGCTTATATTTTTGCCTTATCAATTCCAGTTTTTGGTTAGTATTTTCTTTAATTTGTGTTTTAATATTGTCAGTTATTAGCAAACTAAATAATTGTGAAGGCAGACTATCCGCTGAAAAATCAATTGTAGTTATTGGAGTAACGATGTTGTGCGCAGGTGTGTGTGTAGTTCTCGATGGCCTTTCTGCAGACCACTTTATGTAGCATTTTTTTTGTAGTAGTACTTTCTGCGAGATTGCGATACATTACCCTCGGCAACTGTATTTACTTGAGAATCGCTTACCTGGACGCCAGTTTGCCTTTTTTAAGAATCAATATGGCAGGAAAAATGTGACAAAGGCATACCATCTTCAGAAGAGTCAGGGTCCGAAGCTCCACCAGCGGCCTCTCCATCTTCATAATACTCCTCTTCTGAATAATCATCGCGGTCCGACTGAATGTAATCATTTTCATCTGCCGATGATTTATCTGATTCACAAAGCCAAGATGCGATAATTTCTTCGTTATTAGTAGCATCACCTCCAATACGTAGTATTTTTCTAGACGAAGATATGCCGGAAGGAGAATTATATCGCTTACGATTCATTTTATCGAAAGACAAACATAAACATAATATAAAAAAGTCACACTAACACTGACAATAGGTACGACGTACGTCAAGGTATCAAACTTACCTATTTAGACATGTGCCACACGTCTGCACTCCACTGTTACGCGGTCGTTACTGGCGAATAGGAAACTACAAAAAAGGACGCGTTCGAAATCCCGCGCAATTTAAAATTTACATCGAAAAATTGTTTAGGCGACGTACCACATACGTACGTCAGTGGTTGAGGGTCAAAGTAAAGATCACACTAGCACAGAATACCACCTTGAGATTTGCGTGATATAAATGACCATTATGATTAATGAGATCTGGTGTGCCGGCTTACCAGTGGTGAAGCCTCCATAAAAGCTAATAAGCTAGGCTTGCCCTTTCAAACTGCTCAATCAATAATATCAACTAATAAAATAACTCGTAAACTGTTTCTAACTATTTCAAATTTCCCGCGCGCTCCTCTGTTCTACACAGATCCATGACCTCTTAGCATATATGTAACGTCAACACTGGCAGTTTGTTTTCAATTCGAAATACACTGATTCGTGTTCTGTCTGTAGCAAAGCGAAAACGCAATGGACTGTCAAAATTAATGAAAGCAAGGATTTGATTTGAGCTATTAGACGTCTCTCTCGCACGCGTGGGCTTTTTACCGGACTTTCGAGAAGACGTTCGCTCCCTTTCTAACGTGTGGCAAAATGTTCTATAATGAAATATAACTACGAAATATTTATATAGTAATTACTATGGAACCAAATGCCGGGCTTTGCTCTGAAGTTGTTTAGTAGAGCGCGGGCGTGCGGGCGATACGTTTGCACTTTGCAAGTTCACTTCACATTTATGTTTTTTTTGTTGTGTCTGTTAAAAATTTATCCTTTTTCATCATTCTTTAAGATTTTTAGTGAAAATGGAGGATAATAGTGTTCCTTGTCATGAATTGAAGTGTGTTAAAGTGCTAATCATCGAGGAAAAGGTAAAATCTTTAAAATTTGTAGAGAAAATACACAAGGTCAAGAGCGTCTTTCGGACTTATCAATTATCGCAATTGAAAAACAGTTATTGGTACAATTAAAATGTTCACCACCATTTTAAGCGGACGTAATCAAATCTTTCCTGAAGAAAGAGAGACCATTGAATTTAAATATAAATAATTTGTTTTTTTTTTAATTTTGCACATTGTTTGTACTTTGTTCATGTACATTGTATGTAAATATCTTTTTCGTGCGCTCAAGCAAACCCAAATGGCTATTTTCAAAGCCACCGAAGGTATGCAATTGCAGATATGCCATACAATCTATCTAGCAGTAGTATGCCTTCTGTGTGCTTTGTTAAACACGTCCTCGTCAGCACTGAATATGAAAGTAAAGAGTGGAGACAGATCAGGATGATGTATTTTTATTAAACTGCTAAAAACGAAGATCATATCTTGGGCTTGCCCTAGTTTGGAGCCCTAGCTTCGCCACTGCGGCTTACCTTTACTGATATTGAGGCATTTCATCTCAGTTCTCAAGGGGCAAGGCATCCGCATACTAAATTAATAGAATAGATTAATAGATATGTAGATGTCTTTGCGACAGCAGTCACTGACATCATGATCACCTTATCACCCTAATTTCTATACAATTAAAGAAATTTAATTTTATGGTTTTACCACTTTTAGTTTAAACTTGAAAACTTGTAATAACCTATTTGTTTTACGTAAAATACTTCATCATAGAGGAATCCTTAATTAGATTGCCATTCCGCCGGCCAAGCATGACGATTATGGCAAATTCTCGATATAACAGGATAGAAGCTCCACCACCACAACTAGCTGTGGACTTTTATGAGCTAATAATGTAGAAAAAGCATAATGATTTCTTATATTTACGCGAACACTACACATTGAAATAATACTAGTTTTTACGGAATTTATCGCGTATATTTTAACTTTTTAAATACCCGACGTTTCGAACGCTTTACAGCACTCGTGGTCACGGGCAGGACTGAGATGTTCAACGTCCATATGTCATAGTTAACCGCGGTTACCATAGATTAAAATTTAACTTTTGTTCCGATCTATGCAGTATGAACTTATGGTATCTTGAAGTCTTGCAGTTGTATGCTTGGGTTGGGATTTAATTTTATTTATTATAGGATCCCAAGCAGATGGTAGCACCACCACTCCTAAAATAGGATGTTTTTGATTTCAATAGCCTCCAATCATCATTTCTATCTCTTACCATGTAGTGACGCTCCTTGTTCACAGACTGCAGACTTCCCGGAGCGTCGATTCTTCACATCAGCTATATGTTCTTTAACGCGGGTTTTTATTGATCTTTTAGTTTGTCCTATGTAGGAGAGACCACATTCACAATGAAGCTTGTACACTCCTGCATCTTGCAGAGGGACATTACACTTGACCGATGGTAAAAACTGACCAATCTTCTTCAGCGGCTTGAAGTATGTTTTGATGGAAGCGCGCTTCAAGATGTAGCCAATCTTGTCAGTGACTCCTCTAACATATGGCAGTACAGCAGGTACACGCTCGACTGTGGCCGGCTTCCAAACACAGATCATAGATTAATCGCGCTCTATAATCTGTCAAAACAAACACTGGATGATACAACAATTAGAGTTTTATCCAAAGGCCTCAACTTTGCAATTACACCCCGCAAATTACCGTACGAAGAAATTATCTGTAGTGTCGAGGACTGTTTATTTAAAAACAATATGCGGAAAGAAGATTTGGAGGCGATACGTCAAGACATCTCGTCTATGTTACGTCGATGTTCAGTGCCTAAACCGAATCTTCCCAAAGACGAATTTATAGCGTTAAAGAACCTACGCAATAAACACGAACTTACGATTCTCCGCGCAGATAAGGGAAACGCCACAGTAGTCATGGATACGTCAGATTATAATTCTAAAATACAAGAACTTTTGTCGGATGTAAGTACTTATAAAAAGGTTAAAAACGACCCAACAAATAGCACACTAAAAACAACTAGTGACCTCATAAAGAAACACTCCGAAAAATTAAATCTGGACGTAAAATGGATAATACCTACGTGCGCCAAATCACCAAAATTGTATGGGTTACCAAAAATACACAAGCCCAATGCTCCATTACGTCCCATAGTGAGCCAAATCGATTCACCAACTTACAGATTGGCTCAACACTTAGCGAAAATACTCTCACCACTCAGGGGACATACAAGAGCACACATAAAGGATTCCTACCATTTTGTCAGCGAGATTAAAGACCTACATCTGGCAGACAATGAAACTATGGTCAGTTTTGATGTGCAGTCATTGTTTACATGCTTACCTGTTGAAGACTGCATCTCAATTGTAACTAGAAGGCTGGAAGAAAACAACATGCCCGTAGAATATGCAGTATTACTCAGACACTGCCTTACATCTGGCTACCTATTGTGGAAGGAGGAGTTCTACAAGCAAGTAGATGGTGTGGCGATGGGCTCACCTGTATCTTCCATTGTCGCCGACATATTTAATGGAAGACTTTGAGGAGAAAGCCCTGCTTAGCCTTCCCATAAATCCAAGGTTCTACAAGCGGTACGTAGACGACACTTTCACAATTCTACCTTTAGATAAAGTAACTGCATTTTTAGACCATCTTAACTCTATAAATTCTAAAATTCAGTTCACAATGGAGTTAGAGGCAAACAATTCCTTAGCTTTTCTAGATGTGTTAGTAATTCGGAATCCTGATAACACCTTGAGCCATACTGTGTATAGAAAAAAGACCCATACAGATAGATATTTAAACGGTGATTCTCACCACCATCCTTCACAGTTAGCTACCGTGGGTAAATCTTTGTTTCAGAGAGCACGAGGGATCTGTGACAGTAAACACCTGGCTGCAGAGCTCCACCATGTCAAGCAAGTTTTGCATGACAACAAGCTTCGAGTCCCGCACCTACGTCACAGAGAACGAGTGAAGCCGGCCACAGTCGAGCGTGTACCTGCTGTACTGCCATATGTTAGAGGAGTCACTGACAAGATTGGCTACATCTTGAAGCGCGCTTCCATCAAAACATACTTCAAGCCGCTGAAGAAGAATGGTCAGTTTTTACCATCGGTCAAGTGGAATGTCCCTCTGCAAGATGCAGGAGTGTACAAGCTTGATTGTGAATGTGGTCTCTCCTACATAGGACAAACTAAAAGATCAATAAAACCCGCGTTAAAGAACATATAGCTGATGTGAAGAATCGACGCTCCGGGAAGTCTGCAGTCTGTGAACACGTACAGGATCGCCCCCGTTACTACATCAGATTTGATAGACCGCAGATCCTCGCTAAAGAACACCGATTCCTTCCAAGGATGATTCGCGAGGCTATTGAAATCAAAAAACATCCTAATTTCAATAGAGAAGATGGCTGGGTGCTACCATCTGCTTGGGATCCTATAATAAATAAAATTAAATCCCAACCCAAGCATACAACTGCAAGACTTCAAGATACCATAAGTTCATACTGCATAGATCGGAACAAAAGTTAAATTTTAATCTATGGTAACCGCGGTTAACTATGACATATGGACGTTGAACATCTCAGTCCTGCCCGTGACCATGAGTGCTGTAAAGCGTTCGAAACGTCGGGTATTTAAAAAGTTAAAATATACGCGATAAATTCCGTAAAAACTAGTATTAGAAAAAGCATGTAATAAATGTATTTTTAAATAAAAAGTTATTGTATTTTACAAATTTTATTTATAGGAAGAGTCTAAGGAAAGCAAAGAGAAATATAAATTAAAAAGTAAAAGCAAAGACCTGGATAATATTTTAGCAGCCAAATTAAATGCATTAGGAGCGAAAAAAGGTGTAGATTTAACAGCTTTACTTGCATCTGATGATTCTACTTCAGATTCCTCGTCTGATGAAATTAAACATAAAAAGAGAAAGAAAGACAAGAAAAAGAAGAAAAAGAAGAAGAAAAACAAAAATAATGACAAAAGTAGGCCACGTGTTGATTCTGAAGACTCTGAAAAGAACCCAAAGGATACTAATAAGGGGTCCAAAAAGTTAAAAAATGACGATAAAGATAGTAAAAGAAATTCAACACAGCATAAAAGAAAAAAAACAGTATCCGAAAATGAAAGTGATCATGCTGAGATGGATACAAAAAAACAACGAAAAGACAGCACAATTAAAGAAAAAAGATATTATGACAAATACCACCATGACTCAAGTGAAGAGGATCATAGAAATTCACGACGGAATTCATCAATTCGTGAACGAGGCGAGAAACGATATATAAATAGAAAAGAACTTACAAGTAAAACACGTGTAGGGATGAGTGAAGAGGAGAAGGCTGCTAAATTAGCGGAAATGGCGGCTGCTGGAGCAGAACGGGAGGTACAGCGTGGCCGCCGCGTAGCGGAACAGTTGGCAGAAAAAGAGGCTTCTGAAAAGAGTTCTAATGTGGCGAGGCATTCTAGACGTAAGGAAGTATGTTCATTGCCAGACTCCCTTGAGAGTCGGATACATTCGAACCGGCACTATATTCAGCGTGATAGACGCCATATGAATGAACATTTTGCTAGGCGATAGCAAATTAACAATTTTTAATTTATCATACATTTTAAAAATAAAACAAATAATGCTATAATTTTCTTTATTTATTAATTCTAAAAATACAATAAATATCTTATGTGGGCGATAATTACGAAAATGCTTAGATTAAAATCAACCCCTATTATATTACATTTAGACTGGAAATTTACAAGGCCATGTTTAATATAGAAACAGGATTTTATCCATGTAAAATACTAATATTAGTTATAAGTTTCTGCTTGGTATTACTCCAGTTTTGCTAGGTAATTTTACTTAATTAGATTTAAATGTATTATTTTCATTCCTAGTGGTTTAGTCGAGGGGAATCTTCTCTCGGACAATCTGTAACGAAGTATTTTTCAGTTACATTTATACTGGGTATTATTTTTAATTTAACATTCATTATTATATTTAATATTAATATTCTCTTGGTTTAGATTACTAATTTTCACTGCCATGGAATGACGATATTATCATTATGCGATAATATGGTGGTGTAACAGATGCCATCACCACTAACTCCTCGCGTAAATGTCTCAAGGGTCTAGGAATATTAGGAAGAACTTGTAATGAGGTTTTGAAATAATAACCATATTTAATAAGCCAGAGTTTAAAGTACTTACGCAAACCAGTGAGAGGGAGCAATATGTTTTAAGAGGTCGTTACTTTGATCAATAACTACATCAATACGCGTGTCAATCGTGATGATATTTACAACTCTTCCTTATTATGGATGGCCCTATGTAGCAGTGAGATGTTTCACGGGCTGATGATTATGATATGTATGTGGTGCGCGATGCGCGATGGTTTAATCAGCCAATTACAAGGATAGAATATTTACGCCAGTTATTAAATATTAAATTACAATAACATTCAATGTTAATCTGTTGAGGTTTACATTATTTGGGTGATCTAAGTTCAAAATCAGCCCTTTTTGTTTATTTTTTGCATTTCACAGTTAAGTCATTTCACAAAATGACCTTAACAGCAGTTGTATAATTTTCTAATTTAGATATTTCAAATTTATGATCTTGAGAACAATTTTTTGTTACGTTTGGTTGCAACAAAAAAACTTTTATCCAAACCTGATAACAGTTTCTGTAACAATTTCGTTTAATAAAATGTCTAAGCTCCGCCCTTAGTTAAACGTTAGTTAAGTTGGCTAAGCCTTTACAGATTTTATTGAAAAATCTATTGACAGACGAATTTACAGTTCATCTGATGGTATATAAGTGGCTATTGCAGTCCATGGACACCTGGAAACAACTTAGAACAACATAGAAGGCTACGGATGTGTGTTGTCTCCAGAGACTAAGATGGAACGCTTTACAGCTTGTTTTTGTTTCTGTTTAACTATTGAGTCTATTGCGCGGTCAGGGAAATTGTTAAAAGACCTTTTTAATTATTTCTCTTTTAGCTATGTCTGCCGACAGAAATACTTGCCCAGGCTGACTCTTAGAGAAGAAGTCCTACCACCTAGGATTGAATTGAATCTACTAAACTAGCCCCGAAGTTACATATAATACGAGGTAGAGCCACGCTGCTACTGTATGGTTGCAGCACGAATAGGTTGCCTCTACTGGATGTCCTCTTATAATGGAATTTTAATAGCAGCATAATTATTCTGCTCATATGGTGAGTGTAGAGATATGGAAACTAACTATACTGGTAAACGAGGTTTTTCGTAGTGGCCCTCAGGGGTGCCTTCGCATGTGCACTTTGATTCCTTATTGAGGATAGATTTTGGTGCCTATGAGCGCCTGCATCCACTTACAATCAGGTGGACTGTGTGCCCGCTTGTCACCCAAATTTCTATAAAAAAGTTAGTGATGTTTTTGGGGTGTATGTATTATTTTTAACGATTTTGGGGTGTATGTATGTATGTTTGTTTCTTCCTTTATGAGACTCCTGTAAAACTATAGATACAAGATATCACGAATCTAACCACCTAGGTTCGTTTTATTTTCGAAAAGTCACACATATATGTAACAGATAATAATTACATACAAAAACCTGTCACCCACATGGGGCAGAGACTACGGACTTCCATTGGCCACGATCTCCTAGCCTTTTTCACATCCATATACATCATATGATCTTCGGTTTAAAGTACTATTGATTTACCCATTCTCAATATATAACTATATATACATCATCATCATTGCAGCTTTTCTAAAGTTCGCTGATGTACTTATAACAATTTTCTAAAATCCAGCGAAATCTGATACATGTTATGACGTTAGAATATGGCGTTTGATTGAAGCGTATTCCGATTATAGTTCATAAAAGATAGCTTGATCTCTGCGACAGCTGTCAAAGTAAAATCACGCCTATGAAGTCCTGAATTTCTTAGTAGTACAGATAGTACCAGTCAATATCATACTTTATGGGCATGCCGACCCATTAGTGCATGCCCATAAAGTGTGACATTGACAGGTACTGTCTGTACTACTAAAGAAATTCAGGACTTCATAGGCATGATTTTACTTTGACAGCTGTCGCAGAGATCAAGCTATCTTTTATGAACCATAGTGTGTTTTTTATAATTTTTAATAAAATAATAGACTACCCACAAGACACGAAATGCAAAGAACTCTACGTTCTTTGTTTTTCTTTTTTATATAATAATTTACTAGCAACCAAAGCTGGTAATTCTTCTGGTATGAATGATGAGATTGAAAGAAAAAAGGCAGAATTTAGACGTCTAAATAAGAGAGTAAAAGAAGTTGTTGAAAGGAAAAAGAAAGAAAGAACGGATAGGAATGATATAAGGATATCTGATAATTTCCAGGCTAACATAAAAATGTTCTGGAAACTCGTAGGAACTGCCAGGGGAAATACAAAACAGCCTATAATTAATGCTATAAGAGACGAGAATGGATGTATTCTGAATGATGAAGTTTCAAATTTAAACAGATGGAAGGAATACTTTGAAAGCGTGTTTATGAGTGAAGAGTCGTCTGAATTAAATGAACTAGAAATTTCGAAAGAAGTGGAAAGTGGTATGGAGATAAGTGTAGATGAAATAATGAAAGCAATGAAAAGCAGGTAAGGCAGCTGGATATGATAGAGTATCACTCGAGATGCTAAGGGCTGGAGAGGGAGTGGTGGCAGGCCTGCTGTACACCTTGTTTAATTTATGTTGAGAATTAAAACGGGTACCGGATGACTGGTGTAAAGCAGTTATAGTACCAATATATAAAGGAAAAGGGTCACAGCAGGACTGCAAAAACTACCGTGGTATCAGCTTGCTTAGTATTGTGGGTAAACTGTATTCTAAGGTGTTAATTGAAAGAGTTATGAAAGAAACTGATGGAAAAATTTGGGATGTGCAAGCGGGTTTTAGAAAGGGAATGGGGTGTACAGATCAAGTCTTTTCCATGCGCATGATTGCGGAGAAGTTTTTGGCCAAAAACCAGAAAGTTTTTGTGCGTTCATGGACTTGGAAAAGGCTTATGACAGAGTGGACAGGAATGTGTTATGGCAAACACTGAACTCATATGGGTTGAGCGCTGGTTTGATACAGGCATTAAGGTCTCTTTATAAGAACTCTAGTGCTTGTTAGGATCAATGGGGTCTACTCGGACTGGTTTGGCATCCAAAAAGGTGTCAGACAGGGCTGTGTAGCTTCCCCTTGGCTGTTCAATCTATTTATGGACAGGTGTTTGCAAACTTTGAAAGATGAAGAATGTGGGTTGAGAATGGGCGAGTTAACCGTCAAATGTCTATTGTATGCCGATGATCAAGTCATATTTGCGTCATCGGCGGCTGAGTTGCAAATGATGGTTACATTAATGAACTGGGAATTAAAAGAAAGGGGAATGAAATTGAACGCAAGTAAGACGAAAGTGATGGTTTTTGAAAGAGAAGAAAACAAAACGGTATGTGAAATAAGAATAGAAGGAGAGTTAATTGAGCAAGTGGATGAGTTTGTGTATTTGGGATGTGTATTTAGCAGGGATGGTAGATATGATAGGGATATAGAACGACGAGTAAATGCAGGGAATAGAGTGAATGGGGCACTACACTCTATTATGAAGAACCAGAATGTGTCAAAAAAGGCACGTATGGTAATTCATAATGCTGTGTTAGTCCCTACTTTAATGTATGGTAGTGAAAGCTGGGTGTGGCAGAAGAAGCACGAAAGTAGAATAAATGCTGTAGAAATGCGGTCTTTAAGGAATATACTAGGGTTGAATTTGAATGACAGGGTGAGAAATTGCGTGATAAGAGATAAATGTGGTATGCAAGATGATGTTGTGACCAGGATTAAGAAAGGAGTGCTTCGGTGGTTTGGTCATGTAGAAAGAATGAATGAGGAAAGAGTGACAAAGCAAATTTATATGGCAGATGTGAACGGCCGAGTCGGGAAGGGACGCCCTAGAAAAAAGTTTATCGACCAAATTGGCGATATTTTGAAAATGGGCCACGTTAGAAGTACCCTTAAACGACGAGCATGTAAAGGAGGCGAAAGAGGTATATCAGGATCGTGCCAAATGGAAGTCCGTAGTCTCTGCCTACCCCTCTGGGTGACAGGCGTGAGTGTTTATATATAATTTGCTTGTTTTCTGTGATGCCTGATTGAACCATAAACCTGACACGTGTATATATTATATGTGTAAAAAAAAGTAATATACTTTAATTTATAAAAAGCATGTTCATTAGTCCCAGCAATATTACTGACATGCTAAAATTATAATGATGGGGGTATACCTCGGCGCACATCCCCGCGTAAATAGGGTCTGTATCCCAAGGACCGCGTTCCGGTAGTGGAAGAGCACGACGGCGCAACTCCGCAACTAGTTCAGTGACGTCCATGATGGGGATCGGATCAAGGTTGCGCGCCAACCCCGCCAGATACTCCACGTAGTGCATCCTGTAAGAACAGCGGGTATGAACACACCTCGATAAGGCCTCGCTTGTAGAGACCCTCTAGCGTGCCGTAGGGGCGCGGCGGTAGACGTAGGGCCGCGCGTCGAACCAGTGTTTCAAGGTCATCCACTCCCAGGATTGGCAGCGGATCGATGTTCCGACTTCTCAGCAGCCGGCTCAGATACTCCAAATAATGGTTCCTGTAAACACATCCCAGACTCACCGCCGCGCCATCCTCTTCTCACACAATATTTTTATTGTTGTACATTTAGCAGGATTGGGCAGCTATGTGCAAATGTCAACAAAAATTTAAAAAATGCATTTTAATTAATTCCTGTGTATTGGGAATTTGTGCGCTCATGTCAGGTATTCATGTGTAATTTGTAATTACTTTATTACGCTGATTACTTACTTGCAAAGTCCCGCGTTATTTGGGGACGATTCACTGCCACAAGCGCCATCTACGAGACCTGTTGGTGTCTCCCTTTGCAATTGTATAGGACAACGGCCTGTGCTTCCTTCGGCGGCTTCTGTTTCATAACTTATGTTATTCATCTGAAGCAGAAATATAAAAGAGATGCTGTTATTAATTACTTACATTATTAATTTGGTTAAGAAAAGTAATGTGCGATTATGGTTTCAAGGGTTTGGTGTTAAAATCGTAGGGTTGGACAAATCAAGTTGATTGTTAATGTGAGTAGGTAATAAGACGACCGCATACCCGTCAGAATACCTGGCGAATAGACCTTCCCGTCTGAATACTTTGCTGGTTCTGGGTTTAAATCACAGCCAAAAATAACATTTGTGCAAAAACACAAAAATTGTTAGTTTTCGAGTCTGGTTCTGTTGTGATTGTCCCCGTGTATCTAACACTTTATTCTAGGTCACTTTCGATTTTATCGCTTGGATTGCCAACATTAGTACTATATATTATCCTATATAGTATCATCATTAGTACTATATATATCCCATATTGGGTCCCAATAACACAAGTAATAGGTAATTGGCAATTCTGCTATATTTTAATAAGGTCTGACTATGGTATGAGTTCGTTAAAACCCTAATGTTATCTAAAATAAAAACTGATATGATTAGAACATGAATAAGGGCCCTGTAATTCATTTATTTAACAATATACAATCGTCTACATCACCTTGCTATATAGGGCCCCCATGGCGTAAGAAAACGATTCTTTGAAATCTATCTTTCCAATCCAATTTACATTTTATCGATTACAATTACAATTTTTTCGGAAACATTTGTAGCTCAACGCAGACAAGGTTTGTAAAAAATAAAAATCTGAATTTGTCTAAAACATATAAAAATAATCAAAAACTAAATTTTCTATGGGAAAATACAAACCTTTATTATTGAGAAAAAAATTAATTTAAAACAATTGTAATGTGATTAAATCTTTTGTTGAAATGAAGATAGTTATGACTTTAGACTTTTACTCAGCTCTGTTTATAGTGCTAGCAAAAGGTTTTACCTTTGCATCTGCATCGGTCCTAGTGTTATTTTGTATTTGTAAATAAATAAAAACTGTATTTACCTGTAGCAGAGTTTGTAGTTCATGCGGTTCTTTGTCACGTAAATAGAACAGGCAGTTTCGAGGGTGGTGAGCATGGAGGCCTAGTTTAGCGCAGTATTCACTAAGTCCGCATTGGGCGCCCATCATAAAGGGTTTGCCACATCCGTAGCAGAATTCATATTTGCATTGCGTGCAGGTAAAATGCATACAGCCACCTCTGAAAATGTCATGTTATTTAAAATAATCAGATGCTGCCCCTTCTGTATAGGTGATATATTGATTAACTTAAAATCTCATCATCATTCATCAACAACCCATAAATGTAGGTATATGAGCCTCAATAAAATTGTTAGTCATTTATTTATAATTTCTAGAGGATTTTGATTTGTTTTAATTACAGACATTAAATAGGCTGTATTACATTTGAAAGAAATATTGTGATTCTTCCTCATAACGCAATTTTTTATTATACACATACTTAAGTACTTACTGTTGTAAAATGCAATATAAGTTTGAAGATAAATTGAATGTATAGCTTAGCCGCTAAGCCTTAGCGCATTGACATAGGTCAGTATTAAGGAAATCTAAAAGTTGTAAGTAAAAAGACTTAGAAAAGTTTGTTAGAAAAACCTCATCATCGATATCGGAGAAAATATAATTGTATAATTTGCCTGTTAACTGTTGACGTATGTGTGAGTGTGTAACTGTATATTAGCCTTTATTTTTGATTGGTTTTGATCTATGTATAGCGCTGCTAATAACGAACAAATTTTGAGTTCGAAAGAAACATAATGTGTGTCTAGTCTGATGAAATGCTTACTTTTTGTATATATTATATGCCAAACGGAGCCGTCATTAAGAAGTAGGTAGATATGTTGAGGGTGACTCTGAATGAGAGCGTGAGAAATATCGGGATAAAAGTGTGTTTTGCAAGAAAATGTTCAGACCAGAATTAAAAAGGAATGCTTCATCATTTAGGTGGTGGTGGTAGGTAGGTTACATGACTAATGTAGAAAGAATGAATTAAGAAAGGTAACAAAGTAAATTTATGTTGCAGAAGTGAATGGCAGATTCCGCAAGGGTCGCTGTAGACAGTTTTATCTACTAAATTGGCGGTATATTGAAAATGACCAAATTAAGAGTACCCTTAATGGGCGAGCCTGTATACTCAGGTACACGGACGTGAAGGAGGTAAGAGAGCTGTGTCACGATCGAGCCAAATTGAAATCCGTAGTCGCTGCCTACCCCTCTAATTGACAGGCGTGGAAGTTTATGTTATATTACTACTTACTTTTTAAATTAATTTTGACATAATTACTCAACTAGTTACCACTCGCTGGTATATAATAAATACATATATAATATGTATAATATATTATAGTAAATGGACCCGTCCTGGCTTCGTCTAGGTGGATCTATTAATGTGGTGTTATTTAGATTTAAGATATTCATCAAAAAACATTTATTTTATCAATTTTTTGATTTCTCAAAAGAGTTTCAAGTATTTCGGATAAAATAATATAATACCTATGTAGCCTAAATCACACCTGGCATTGCTCTCTATCTATTCTTGAAGTTTTATTACAATTAATTATTCTGAAGATATATCTTCCCGGACAGGCAGAAAACAAAATAAAAAAATAAAAACGTAGTTCGTGTCATAATGACATGCAAAAAATCTTCCCAGTTCAATAAAAGTGTGTTATTATTATATTACGTCAGAGAATAAATAATAGTACCTACATTACGGACAGACCCACTCACTTAAAATTTCATCTTTGTGCTATAATGAACAGAGATGAAATTTTGCCACGCAAAATATTTTTATATAAAATATCCGTAATTAAAATTAAGGCAGTAGAACCAGAGTGACCGACACAGCCCAACGGATTAGTAAGCTGAAGTGGCAATGGGCCGGCCATATAGCTCGAAGAACCGACAACTGTTGGGGAAAAAAGGTTCTCAAGTGGCAGCCTCGTACCGGCTGCCACTCGAGAAGAGGCGAAGTGTAGAGCGACCTCCCACTAGCTGGAGTGACGACTTGGTAAGACATGCAGGAAGTCGATGGATGCAGGTGGCTCAGGACCGTGCTTTGTGGCATACCTTGGGGGAGGCCTATGTTCAGCAGTGGACTTATGAAGGGCTGTAATGATGATGATGATGAAAATTAAAAGCTAGCACAATATCCTTTATTTGTTTCTTCGCAATAAGAATTACCCTAAAAGTAAACAATTTTTTACTATCACTAAATTTAAGTAAAATAGTGCTTGTAAGAGAAAGTTAGAAATAGGTTAGGAAAGTAACATTATAGAGAGTCGGCGCTTTAAAACATACGGCGTGTAATACAGACAATTATTTTTAATGCGGAAAATATATTATAAAACTGAATATAAAAATTAAACAATTTTTGTTTAAAAAATTGCATAAAACTGAACGTCTTAATGCTATTTAGAAGCAACGAGTTTCCGTTTGAGCATGTTTGCGAATTGATTACTACAGGCTGGGCTATAAGTTTTTGCATTTTTGAAGTTACCATGAAAAAAATACTGTACATTATATTCAAATAAATGTTTATATATACGAGGGAAAATTATTTCTTAAAAATAAAACTGGCTGCCATCTCGCCGCTGGCATTCCTGAAATCCGGCCGCTAAATTTCTAAAAATTTCGCGCTGGATATGTTATCCATTTCTTGACGAATATTATCCTTTAATTGGAGTATTGTTCACGTAGACTCGACTTTTAAGATAACGCCATAGAAAGAAATCAGCTGGAATGAGGTTTGGGCTGCGGGGAGGCCATGGAATGTCACCTCTGCGCGAGATCAGTTCGTTAACTCTCGTTGGATGTATGGCAAGTAGTGCCGTCTTGCTGTATTTATGTCTCACTGCTGTAACCCTCAAAATGCTGTAACTGTGGTTGAAAAAATCTCGAAGCATTTTCACATATTCTGCAGTTAACAGTCACAGAATCATCGCGAGCATTTTTAAAGAAGTACGGACCAATTAAGCCCTTTATAGACATTGCCGCCCAAACCGTCACGTATGGAGAATGTAAAGTAAAAGGGATTTCTCTATTACAGATTCTACAATTTTGTTTTGGAAAAATGTGCTTTGTCCAAAAAGAAAATGTTATTGAAGTTGCTAAACCGCTCGGGCATCTTATCGACGAAGCTTTTCTTAAAATTAAACCGTTTTCTTTCAATTCTTGCACCAACTGTATCTTAAAGGGATGCAGTTTTAACTCCGATTTCAATATTCTGTTTGAAAAGTCGTTCGGGGTATCGCCAAAGCATCTGAACGCTTGTGCGTACCGTAGACAATCTTGGCTCGTCCCGCGCAGGCTCGTTTACTTGCGCTTGTGCCACGGTCTCTGTCGCTCCCCCTGCTCCGTGGCCGCACTGTTTGATTATTATTGATAGTCAAACCGGTTGCCTCGAAGTTCTTAACACATGATTTAATTAAATTAACACTTGGGCACTGATTAATATCGTGTAATTGGTAATACGATCGAAATAGGCGGTGAGCAGGGACGTAAGAATCATTGTTTTTGTAAAATTACACAGAACGCGCGTTGTTTACCCGTGAAGCGATGCATTGTGATTTGTGTATCTCTACTCTATGGATTTGTGACTAAACTTCCAAGAAGCGAGGAACCGCACGATCTCTCCCTCTGCGCCGTATCCACGCTAATGTATAATATTACACCACCTTGAATCAGGGCCCTGAATGAAGGGTAGGCGTGGCCCCTAATTAGGGGTGTCAGTTATTACACTACCCTGATTTTACAATTTTTTTTTTCCTTATCAAAAAATATAAAAATAAAATTAGCCCTTACTCAGTCATAGGGATGGACAAGTGAAAAACGTATATATATTTATTGAATCGACATTTTTAAAGTAATTGTTACAAATCATTTAATGTGTTTCGTCCTGCTAACTCTAGTTGCGTAACTCGTGTTTAGTTCCAGTTGTGTAAATTTGAACTTGAGTTAACTCGAGTCGTAATTTTTCCAAGAAGTATGCACATCTACAGGATGCAACATCGCTCATTAAAAACATCAAAGCTTATGTACGATATATCGATTTTTTTCGATGTTTTTATCATCATTTAAATATATACATACATACATAATATGGAATAAATAATCATTTTGAACAGAAATGAAACAAAGAAGTGTAATAATCAAACATTATATTTATGTTATTTTAGAAAGTTTTACACTATTTATTTTCACGCATTTAATTTTATCTACCAATTATCAGAAAAATTTAATTAAATATTTTTTTACTTGTACGTTCATTTCTTTCGAATTAAATTTTAAAATAACAATTTTGATAAGCCTAGTAAGTAGTTTCTCTTCTGGGTGATTGTAGATCCAGCCTCTGAAAATAACCGCTCACGGGGTACCGAAGTTGCCACGATAGGCAAATGGATCCTATCTAGGCTATGAAGCCCAGGAAACAACCCTTTCATGATGTAATATACGAAACTCGTTTTCTGCTTTAGTTTTATTTCTTATGATGTGGTGCGTTAATTTTTCATCCGAACTATATCGAAATACAAACAGGTGAATAACCGTTCATACATAAAAATCAATATTTTAGAAAAATGATTGTAACGAAATACGAAGTACCGTAAGCCGATAAAATAATTTCCGTTACAAAATAACTATTAACTTATAAGACTGTACTTAAGCTATTCATTAAGTTAAAGCTCAAACAATATAATTATTAATAAGAAAATGAATAAAACAATTTCAATCCATTTTTAATATTTGTAAACTTATCTTAATCTTATCACAACAAAAATAACTACAATTTTACATCGAAAATGGAATTACCGATAGAAGACAATTGTACTTCTGAAGTTCAAGTATATTTCTTTTCGGCTGAACCACCTGACCATTCGCCTGTTTTTTGGATTCGTAATTAAACTTTTCGGGTTTGAGTTATTTCTGCTAAATACTCGTAAACCTTCTAACTTTAAAATTTAGACGTTATCTAACTTTGACATATTTTGTTTCGGATATTTTTTATTTTTTGGCAACATAAAATTCGTGATAATAATCGCAACTTTTAACATACGGAATTTTATACCTTCGAAAAGTTGGTTATTTCGTAACCTTTGACGGCAAAACATCGTTTATAAAACATAGCTCACGAAGAACCAACCATGTTTATGAACGATATGTCGATGTTTGAAAGAATTGATGTATCGTTTGCATCCCTAGTCGCGCATCGAATAAGTGCCCTAATTCCCTTAGTGTTATTACCTTCGATCAACAATACCAATTGGTATGTTGGTATTGTTGATCGAAGGTTATTACTCTGCACGGTGGAAGGGCACTGCAGACCGTGTCCACTTTGACGCCCTAATTAGGGAACCTTACTTCCTTTCTCCTATTACACCACCCTGAATCAGGGCGTAGGGACCCTGATTCAGAGTAGTGTAATAGGGGTATAAATCGAATACAAAAGTGCAAAAATTTATAACCCACACTGTATTTAAATCGTTATGTACGTGGGGCACACTGAAATGATCGGGAATAGAATATTTCGGATTGACATTCAAACAATTAAAAAAATGTTTAAAAACAAAAACTATGTTGGTTTAAACAGAAATGGAGCTCACGCGTGAACATTTCCGTACCATAATTTATCACAATTTTCGTCGCGGCTTATCTCAGCGAACTTGTTTCGATTTATGATGTTGAAGGACCGACTCAAACGACAATATGCCGCTGGTATGCCGAGTTCCGACGCGGTCGTGTGTCGCTCAGCACTGTTTCTTCTGCAGGTCGACCAAGCGACAGCGGTCACGCCTGAAAACATCGCAGCTGTGCGATCTATTATATTAGATGACCATCATGTGGCTTACGAGCAGATTCGGGCTGTTATCAGTATCGGAATGACTGCAATTCAGTCGATATTACATAATGAGCTGTGTGTAAGAAAACTAGTTTCCCGCTGGGTTCCCCACAAGTTGTCCGAAGAGCAATAGGCGGCTCGCGTAGATTGGTGCCAGAATACTCTGCAACGATTTAATGGAGGGAAGTCAAATGCCGATTTATAATGTCGTCTCAGGTGACGAACCATGGATTTATTCATACGAACCTGAAAGAAAACATCAATCAGCAGTTTGGGTCTTCGAAGACGAGGTCAAACCAACGAGAGTGGTTCGCTCCCGCAGCGTGTCAAAGAAAATGGTCGCTAGGATTGTCTCGAAAAAGGGGCATGTTGCTACAATTCCTTTACAGGAACGCAGAACGGTTACCGCTGAGTGTTATATCACGGTTTGTTTGCCAGAAACGAAAAAATAACCCGAAATATTGCATCATCTTACATCACGATAATGCGAGCTCCGATACGGCTCGGAAGACAAATGATTTTTTGAAGCAGGAAAACGTTGAGCTGATGAGCCATTCCTAGAATGAAAGATTTATTACGCGGTCAACGGTTTGAAGATCCCGAAGCAGCTGTGGAAGCGTACAAATCAGCCATTTTGTCAGCATCAACTTCAGACTTGAATTATTGTTTTAATTATTGGTTTGCACGAATGGAAAAGTGCATTCAGTTGAACGGAGAATACTTCGAAAAACAATAAAATACAATTTAACTATACAGTGCATGTGGTTTTTCTTATTCCCGATAATTTCAGTGTGCCCCCCGTATCCGTTACATTCAAGCACTAGATGCAAAATAGTTTGATATTTTATTTTAAAATGCTCTCGATAAACTCCCCTACAATTTTATTTATACAATTGCACACAACTGTAATTTTTAACTTGATGTTATTTTAACCAATGAATAACTTTATCTGAGGATTGAAAAATCGGCTCTTAATAAAAGATCGAATGGGAAATTAAATTGTAAAAAAAGAAAATGACAATTGTTATAGAAAACTGCCTACTCAAAGCAGCTAAATAAGTCTTATCAGCAAACAAAGTCTAAACATTTAAATTACCTTGACAGAGAGTACTTGAAATGACAACGCGGACACTCCAGGCCATTCTCTCGCAAATGTTGCTGCACAGCGGCGATAGATCGTTCGGGATCGTTGTCCTCCAACCACTCCGCGTATTTTTCACAAGTTAATCCATCATGATTGGAAGACCACTGAAAATTTTAGTAAAATTGATACTTGTATTGAAACAGGTATTTAATCAAAGCAAAGCTCGATCTCGTTGAATAGCAGTTGCTTCTTTGCAGAGAATTACGTTTGAGGATTTAAAAATTATTATATAATAATACCTATTTATAATGCCGGGTGATGGCGGCATATAAAATTCATCACCTAATTTTATCCCGTGGGTGCTTAAGAGACGATTGTCATTATTTGGCAGTAAAATTCACGTATTTTTGTTATATGTAATTTACATTGATCTTAAACTTTTCAAAACTATGAACCTTATGAATTTTATTAAAATACTTTATTCGGACCATTCAACAGTTTTTATTATATTAAAATGGACTTCATACTAATATGAGTTATATACAGTTCCAGGTATGGAGGTTTGTCACTTAACCAGGTCCCACTTATTTAACCAAGTTTTACTGTATATGAGGTATTAGACATTGATATATTTAAATATATCAATGGTATTAGGTAGGTTTTTGATTTAAGATGCCATGAGTGTACTTCAAGAACATTTCACGACTCAATCCTAAATGAAAACACATATCACAAAGGCAGAACTCTCAGTTTTTGCAAAGGTAACTCAATGGATTCGATAGTATGTATTAGCTTGTCTAAACTACTTTAACGCATTTTATCGAGTTTGATTTGTTTTCACTTCCTGATTCGAGTGCTTTGCAGCACCTATGGTCACAGTGACACCTAATTATTAAAGAGCTAATAGTATATAAGTAAACAATTCTAAAAAAAAGAGATTTAAAAAAAGATACCGGTTTCCTGCATGAAGCACAGCTCACTGATTTGCACTCTGGACATCGCAGTTTCTTTTGCTTCGGATGTACAAAAAACCCTGAGGAACATTCCACACACCACTTGAAATTTGGATCTCGTGCGAGGGTTCTGTCTCTTAGCTGCAATAAGTAATGTTTTTATGTATTAAAAGTGACTGTACGAGTATATGTTTGAAGTTGTGTGAAAAAATCAGTTTCAGGCATTAAATGTAATTTTAGAGTACCAAGAGCAATTTAAAAAGTATTATTGGAATTATAAACTAATTAATGCACCCGATAGAAAGTGGCCACAATATAGCCCATTGACACTAACATTTAAAGTTCAAAGAAAGAAAGCCATTGATGCATTGTTACCCTTGGGAACTTAAAACGAATGCTTTAGAGGTTTTTATTATAAATTTATATATAGGAATATAAAATATTGATTTTTAATATCATAATATGTTCTTATTTATAATTGCATTAAGTTATTTTGAAAATACGAAAATTGTTTTGAAATTTGTATCTGTCATCTTATTTCTATACCTTTCTCTGGAATAGTTCGTGAACATCCGTATTTAGTAACGTCTTTAATAATATGTCCAAATGTGCAAAGTATTCCAACCAAGCATCTTCTGGAAGGTTCTCTAATTCAGGCTCCTTACAGTATGGACACACGCAATCCGCTATACTTCGCTCAGTTATCTGGACTGTAAAGTAATGACGCGCACATTCCCGACAGCATCTGTGAGTGCAGCGCAACATTGACACCATCTGTAAAAAGAAGTGATTTTTTTTAAATTTTATACAGTTTTTTTATAGAACACTTTTTTACTGTTTTAATCGTAAATTGGCATCAGATTCCGAGCTATGGGATAAACAAGAAAGTGACTTGTTTTTATAGGTTAAAAGTGACAAACGAGGACACAGTCCATCTGATGGTAAGTGGTTGCAGTGGCCCGTAGACGTCAATCCGCGCCCGTAGAATCAAAATGCAAATGCGTTATCACGCATGAGGACTAAGATGGAATGCGGGAATGCCTCCTTTCCTTTGTAAAATGGGTCTCCGGTTCTCTACACTTACTATACGAAACATAGAAGCGTTCAGCTGCTATTTTACGCTGGTATTCTTATAGAGTGTAGTCCTTCCCCGGTCGAGCCGACCCATTCGTGCTACAACTATACTACCAATATAACTGCAGCATGGCTCTACCATGTAAATCTTAATAAAAACTTGGTAACATTTCTCATTTTAACCTTCCCTTTACAAAAGCTTGTTAGAAAATAACTTACCTCATATTCTGGTAGACGTGAAGCACATAATTCACAGTCTTGATGTAAGTAAGCGAGAGCGGAATCAAGATCAACACATTCTAGAGCTGCTAACAGCGCCGAAGGTGACTGGATGCCTCGTGTAATTAGCTCTACCGCAAGTCGAGCTTGTTCCCAATTTTCAGTTGCGCCCTCTGCTAGTAGCATACGCGCTTGCCTCTGTCAAAAATAACGGAAAGCCCGTCATAAAATGTATACATAATTAACAATTGTTCGAATGTCTAATTATACATGTCATTATACAAGTCTATTAAATATTACCTCTGGTGAACCTTCCGGTAGTCTGATTGTAGCTAAGTCGATAAGTTTTCCCGACACTCTGCGTACTGTGATAGGTGGCGGTGGTGATAGCGGAATCTGTTCTGGTTCATTATTTTGTTTTACCACCGTTGTTTGAGATTCTTCTGAGTCACTTTCTGTCCATTCATCCTCCGTGCGACATGTTTCGCGAAAGAATTGATTTTTCTTCTTTTGAGAAGCTTCCTGTGGAGGTGATTGCTGTTTTTGCACCATTGGTGGTGGTAACGGTGCAGGTTTTTTCTTTAT
The DNA here is from genome assembly GCA_907164705.1 of Parnassius apollo. Taxonomy (NCBI): domain Eukaryota; kingdom Metazoa; phylum Arthropoda; class Insecta; order Lepidoptera; family Papilionidae; genus Parnassius; species Parnassius apollo. The sequence goes on from CAJQZP010000935.1 coordinate 7,841,662, forward strand.
AGACACTGTAGCCGAGGTTGAAGCTTTTAATTCAACATTGGTCGATACATTTTCTAAATTTTGAGGTTTATTATTAAACAGTTGGGTTTGTAGTTGCTTAATATGGCCGTTTTGAACTTTACTAAATTGCGTATTTGGAGGGGCTGGTGCAGGATACTGTTTTATAGACGTCCGTCGAATAGGCACTTTCGACCCTAACACTTTTGAAGGATTTTTTTCTATTTTCAGTTTATTACTTTGCAATGCTTTTACTAATTTTGGGATGTTAGATTTGTTTGAAATTCCCTTATTAAGAGTCAGGTTAGCGTTAATGTGGTTTGTTGAATATGAACTAGATACGGATTTTTTCATGTCTTCATTATTTTTACTCAAATTATCATTTTCTTTAACTTCAGTATTAGAATATGTAATTTCAATAGTGTTAATAGAAACAATATGGGGCGTTATATCTGCCTCTATAACATCATTTTGTTGGATATGCTTAGTATTATTATCATTGTTTGTTTCAGATATTAATTTATCTGTCAAAACAGTATAATTTTGTGATTGAGATGTATTTACGTTTTTGATTTGAGTGGTATTATATTCAGATGAGATCGGATCCGTTGGAATTTCAGAAATATTTTCAGTAATATTATGAATTACATCAGATGATTGATACATTTTATCTGAAGATACAGAATTGCTTTTATTAGAATCCGTTAATTCAGTACGGTTGTCATAACTTTCATCATTGGATGATGCATATTTATACAAATCTTTGTCAACATCCTCTAAGGTCGCTTTATGTATTGGAACTATATTTTCCGATACCAAAAGAAACATTGTAGGCTGGATATACTTAACTCTCTTAATATCCTGTTTAATACCTATTTGCTTCTGAGGTAAATTATAATGATCATTATTCTCTAAATTTTGTGATGCACTTAAGTTATCCTGTAAACTTGTCTTAGTCATATTTTCTTTATTATCAGTCAGTTGTTCATAAATTTCATCAAAAGAAGTAACAGCATTAAATAAGTTATTATTAAAGTCTTGTATATTTTGAAACACATTTATAGAATTGCTGTCACTATACTCTACTTGTAATGAGTGTTCTTCCTGTAAACTTTTTGCTATAGAGTCTAGTATTTCAATATTTGTTTGTTTGAAATCTTCTACTTGTTCATTTATTTGATGGATTTGATCACTTAAATTAGTTTGCCCTTCTAAATGATCAATAGCCTCTTCAAATTGCTCATTGTCTTCAGAGCTTGTCCTAATAACTTTTGGAGTGCAAGCTATATTCTCATCCTCTGTGTTAGATGTTTCACTTTCATTAACATCAGACGATAACTCCTCTGTTTCGTTTTCTGTATCACTATATGATGATTCTTTTTCTGACGATAAATCAGAACCGTTCGAGCTATTATCAGCTTCACTTCTAGATTTACTTCTACTATCAAGTGATCTGATATCTGAATTTAGTTCCTTCTTCATTTGTTGTATTAATTTTTGTGTATTGCCCACCATATCACTTAAATTATTTGGTTTTTCTTCTTCATTTGTTTTGGCAACTGAAGTTTCAGAATTACTTTTAGAATCCTGGATGGTATCCGTGCTTTCGCTTACAATGCTATTTTTTGTTTTGCTGCCTACTTTTGATTTCGAAGTATGTGCATTCAAAATATCACTATTAGGAAAATCACTCTGAGTTTGTGTTTGAAAATGTTCGAGCGAATCACCAATTTGAGGTTTTTGTATTAAAATGGTATTTTTTTGTAATTGATTTGTTTTAGCAGAAACATCATTTGTAGTGTTTACTAAGTCGTGTTTTTCTTTTTTCAAGCCTATATTATCCTTGTTATTTATAGGACGATCTCGGTTTTCAGCAAAATTGCTTGATTTACTAATATTAGGTAATGGACTAAGCCTAGTTAAAGCGTTATATGCATCTATAAAATCATTTTCAGATTGAACAAAGTCATTGGAATTTGGTTTTAAATTAATATTGTTAATATTAAGAGGGCCCGTATCTCCTTCGTTTGTCATATTATTTTGGTTTGCTAACAAACCTTTTAAGAGCAATTTTTCATTTATGTTTGGAATTCCAGCTTGTAATAGGAGTGATTTTAATTTCTGCACTATGTATATATCTTCTGTTTCGCGATTTGCTGTGTCTGCTTGAGTTTTTGTTGAATTTACGTAATCATTTTCATTTAAATTATTTTTGTGGTTTTCTAGAGGTAAATACATCCAGTCGTCATCTTGATCCATGATTGCTGGTGTGAGATCAAACTCATCAGAACTTTCTTCGGCTGAAATGTAAATGTGAGGATTATGATGGCGTTATGTGACGAAACGGCGAGTCAATGACAATTATTGATTTGGTTTCTTTTTGAGATTACCGCGTATGCGGTGTGAGCGGTCGGTGGGCGGTGCCGCTTCGTCCTCCACGCCCGTCGGAGAGCCCCACACGTGACCACGAAGACGACCCTCACCTTCGATGCCTATTGCTTCAGTCTGAAACATATGTTTTAACAATAACCACATGCATATAGATGTAGAATGTTAAACAAAATGAATTAATGTGTCCAAGAAATTTGTAGAATTATAATAAGAAGACGCACACCTGTCGACGCCATTTTTCAACGCAGTCGGTGACGGCGGGCCACATAGCGCCGCGATGGCGAGCGAGTGCTGCCCGAGCATCACGTTCGCTGACAACAGCACCGGGAGCAAGCCGCACTGCAGCCGCACGTACTCCGGCACAAAGACTGGGCCAGCGTTCGCGTAGCCATGTTATCGGCGCTGCGGGGTTTTGAGCCAGCGCTGCGTGCACTTCCGCCGCACTAAATCCGAGCTTCTCTGCTTCGCCCATTAATCGCGCCAGTTCTAATCCTCTTTCAGTTTCTCGTCGAGCTTCGGCGATGGCTAATGCTTCAAGTGATACAGCTCTATTTCCAGAGAACGGTTCGGGAGATGGAGCCTGTGTACATTTAAAAAAAAACATTTGAATTATTTCTTAAATCATTCCGGTTATTGGGCCGTCATTGGATCAATAATTTACTGCGGAACGTAGACTACTAGAAAGATTTATTACGGCATTCATTGTAATATTTGCTACTTTTGGTAAGCGGATTGGAAATCGCTAGTTTTTTATTCATGTGATGCCTATGAAACAAAAATAGGTTGGCAAACCTTTTCGATGCTATGGGTAAATGAAATCAAATTGGGTATTGACTTCCTCTCATCATTTTCGGCAGATTTTATATGTTGAAATATTTACATTTAAAGCCATACAGGTTACGATATTATTCGTTATCACCAAAGATACAAGGTTGAATGTTTTCAAGTACTTGGTTTTTTTTTCAATTGTCAAATATTATAAGCTAAATATACGGCTTTGTCTGATAACAGAAGTTTGTATATGTTTAAATGTATGCCGTAAGTTAACTGTGTAGTGGCGGTGCGGTGTATGAATATCCACTGCTCCATATCATCCTGTGAGTGTTGTAAGAGGCAACAGAGAGAAACTCAACCAGGGGTGGTAGCAACATCTTTTTGATAACAGCCAACCCGCTTGCCAACCGTAGCAACTTGGCAAATATCCCCCTTATGAGGCAATCTATGGGAGAGTTGTATGTTTTGTACTTTTAATAGGCTGTATACGTAAAATGGATCCTCACCAGGTTGTCACTCCCTACTAGATGAACGTCCTTTTGAAAGACGTTGTTTATTTTAAAAAAAAAACGACGGGTTGCACTCCGGGAGTGCCGGCAGAAGTGAAAACTTGAATATTAACGTTGTGCATTTTTGATATTTTGGAATGGTTAGGAAATAATTTTGCACGAATTGCTTTAATTGTCAGTATAAAAGTACTATAATTTATGTGGTAGAACACAATATTTATTTATTGCGCTATCGTACACAACTAAACGACACAGCAGGCGCAGGCATACATTTTCGCCGCGCCGTAGAAAGAGAGGGGAATACTACCTCTCCTACGCCGCGCCAGCAGTCTCTTTCACTCCATCCGTCTTACGCATTTTCGATCAGGGTCACGTGTCCTGACGCGAGTTTAACATTTTTTACCAGTTACAAAAAAGTGTACAACGCCGCTAAAGAAGTTATCACTTCAAAAATATAATTTGCTTAATTATTTTTATATAGTTTGTGGATTTCGCTTAACCGCGGTAAATATTAGTGTGTAGGATTTAACTATATTTTACTTAATTTAATCCAATATTCTCGAAATATTACACTGTTTCTTGCGGAAAAAGAATTACGTGATATTTGCCAAGATCCTCCCACACTCCCACGTAAGATTCGGCTCGACCTTCTCCAGCTTTAAACACCTTACGTTATTAATGGACGCTACCTAAGGAAACGAATGAATAGGTGTACATTGTACAAGGGGTGCAGAGAGGAACCTCTGATCCATAGACACTGGAGCGCCGCGAAGGGCGCGAGCGGCGCAGGTCGAGGTGCGAGGCGCGACGCGTGAGGCGCGTGGTGCGGCGCCGCTCGCTGCCGCTCCACTCGCCGCCCGGGCTGCTGTCGCGCGTCTCGCGCCACTCCCATCGCCCCACGTTGCCGCCGCCGCCGCCGGCGCCGCTCGTACGGATACTGCGGTCACTTTCCTAAACCACACAATACCAAATTAATTTAAATGCATTACTTTATAAGCCTTTTAAATTCCCTGCTGGATAAACGCCTTATGGTCACTTGGACAATGTATAGATAAGACACATTTAAGGGTTAATGTGTCTTATCTAATACATATAAATAAAATTACATTACATTGCAACTTTTGTCTGTCCGTCTGTTTCGAATTGCTGAACTGATTGTAATGACACTTGTAAAGAATTAAACTTGTCAGATAGAGAGCAACACCAGGAGTGAAATAAACTATATTCAATCGTAAAAACAAGTAAGTAGTATAATTTTTAATTTTTTCAAAAAATGAAAAATTGGTATAGGGCGCACAACACAGAATAGGTAGACGCTAGGTGAGTGCAATATCGATATAAGAGAAACAACAGATCCTATGATAAGCGGGTGGTGATTATTTTGTAGTCGAACTACTCACCAAGCATTGCGATTAGGAAAAGTAAGATTAACAATATAGGGACGGTGTAACAAAATCCGTTACACATATACTTACTCCGTAATAGGCGACGAAGGGAAAGAAACCAGGAAATGAGCAGCAGCGATTTCTAATAACAACTATAAAATAAAAAAACTGCGATTGCCAACCCGCCTGCCAACTATGGCAAATACCTCACCTAAGAAGCAATCTATGGGGGAGATCTATGTCCAGGAGAGGACTTTTGATAGGCTGCAATATGTACCAATAATATAATATGAAGCCGTGGTAGCTCAGATGGTTAGCGCTCGCTGTAAAAAAGTACGCGAGAAAACTGGGTTCGATACCCGCCGGTACCAATGAAATTGTTAATTGCAATTTTAAGTGCTGATTTACCACGTGCGTGGCGGTGAAGGAAAACATCGTGAGGAAACCTGCATGTCTGAGAAATAAGAAAAAAAATTCGAAGACATGTGAAGTTCGCCAACACGCATTGGGGCAGCGCGGCGGACATTTACTTGCCCTAAAACCCTCTCAGAAATGAGGGGAGGCCTGTGCCCAGCAGTGGGACGTGTATAGGCTGTAACTTTACTTTTTTACTTTAATGTGATATGTACCTAACACATCGGTAAGATGGTAAGATCCAATTTAAGAGGGGCCTATTTCCAGTATGGAAATAGGCCCCTCTTAAATTGGATCTTACTTTTAAATTGGATTGGATATTAGCATATTATGATATTCATTAGATATTAAAATTGAGAACAAAACGAACTCGAGTATCGCTTGAAACGGAGTGTCGACTGTGTGAGCGTTCACGACGGCCCTCGTCGCGGAAGCGACGCCGAGCGCGAGACCTAGCTACTGAAGGTGCACGCTCCCATGTGCTAGGTACGTCGTATGTCTGAAAATAATAAGTTTGAGCTTACGAAAATTTGTTATACATATATCATGGAGCAGGTATGATAGTAATTTCTAATACGATGCAGCGAGTTTATTAACTTGCGATTTAAGTTCCCTCAGCATGTTATTTGAGTTATGTTAATTTAACGCCATTATTATTGGATTGGATGTACAGAATGTTTTTCATGTAGCGTAAGCTCTACATGAAAAACTTTCTGTACATACCCTTTTGTTGGAACAATTAGTGTTGTTTGTGACCGTCTTCGTTATGATTAAAATGTTTCTAGAATCTAGAATCATTATCAACAACTCTTGAACCCCCTTTGCTATAAGCACTTTTGTCTTTTTTCTAGGCTGAGGTACTAGTCTGCTTAGAATTTTAATAATACTAAATTTCATGTGAAAGATTAATGATGAAATGTGAAAATTATTTAAATCCAATACTGGACATTACTATTTCCTTACTTGGATGATAAGTGATAACCTACAATTTAAATACATTATAATTTTCTAATGCTAAACACAGACCACCTTTTATTTCTGAAGAAGCACTAACAAGATATGGGTTTTTGACAAAATACGCCTTATCGGCCTTCACACATGTTTTTGCAAAATTTTTATTTCTTTTGTTTTTTCTTAATACCCTATCCAGTTGAACTTGTAGTAATTCAGATTTTAAAATTGCTGACTGCTGAAAGTGCTGGCGATATCGAAGAGCTTTCTTACTTGTAAGATTGGTCAATGCTTACCGCGCTGGTCAATTGCGTTGGTGAGCTTGGAGCCGACATTAGCCGTTCTAAGACACCACTTCACCAGTCTGTTACATTTGAGTTGGTATTTTTGGAAGGATATCACGTCATCGAACTTCGTCCGTCATTCAACGCGCGAAGCTGAACTTAGCTTTCAAGAAAATTTAAAACAGCAAAGGCGGATTATTGTCCGCTGCACCCTAGCGTAATTTTATTGTGATGAATTTAATTAATGAATAGGAATAAATCGACATAACTTTGTTTACTACTTTACCTGTGTTGATATGCTTTGAGGTGGTGGAGAAGTTCCAGTATTAGACACATTTGCACGGCTTGAATTAGACGAAAGTATACTCGACGGTGTATCAATACGGCTTTCCCGTGGCGGTGAAGTACCAGTGGATTTTTTTATGATGCTTGGAAATGAATTTGATGAAGCTTGCTTCTTTGATACCTGCGTAGCTATTTGCTCACGTGGTGGTGAAGGACCGACTGATATACTGTGTCGCTTAGGTTCCTCTGCTTGCGATATATTGTTTCTATTTGGGGAAGACCTAATCTGCGCTCTTGTTGTTGGATTTACATCCGTTTTATGAATTTCTTTAGGAGGAGATGGTCCTACAGCCATATCATGTCGGGTTTGATTTGATTCTGACGGTTTGTTAATAATTTCATCTCGCGCAGGTGTTGCTAGCCTGCTAAGCGGTTTTCGAGTAGTTTTGTCGTCTCTAGGCGGGGATGGGCCGCATGCAGTTGAGGTGCGCTCTTTTAGAATTCTTGTTTTTGTTATATCTGCACCTGTGATGCAAAAAATATATCATTAACTTGTACTAATATGTTATCATGTTTTACATTTAATTTAATGTTTAAAAAATTGGAGCTGCTATAAAATGCAAAAAAAAAAAAATAACGTACCGCAATTATTAATTTGACAAATGAACATTTTTTTAATTCAGTACTAACCTTGTTTCTTGACTGTTTCCTCTGTATTCCGCACTACCGAAGGAGATCTTTTCTCAGATATTTTAAGGTGTTTCATTCCGTTTGTAACACTAGCAGAATTGATTATTTTTGGAGTAATTGTTGGAGTTCTACAACAAACTGCACAAACTCTTACGCCTGGTTCATTGACGAATGTGCAGTGTTCGCATTGCCACGTGGCACTTGCCGCCGGTGGGGGTGGACCTAGAGGATCTTCTTCAGTATCTTCTTTAGCAGGATTTCGATCGCTTTCGACCTCACTTTCCGAATCAGCATCACTTGAAGGGAGAGATGGTGGTGAAGGCGTGCGGTGCTTTGCACGTCGGGAAGTGCGAGAGCGGATGCTAGCAGCCGGAGATGGCGCTCGGGATCCTGCCCGGGATGCTGTCCTGGATACTGCTCGACTATCCGCTATGTAATTATAAATATTTTAACTATTATATCACAAGACATTATTAAATTTCGATAAAATTCTAAGTTATTTTTTATATAGAATAGTCTAATTGATGGTAAGTGGATGCTGTAGCCCATAGACATCTATATGTATTTTCAATTTATAATCGAGATGCAGATGCGTTGTCACTCCTGAGGATTAAGATGGAATGCTTTGTTTCCAGTAAAAAAGGGCTCGGGTTTTCTACATTCACCATACGAATAACAGTAGCAGTCATCTGCTATTTCACGCTGGTATTCTGTGAAAGCGTGGTCCTTTCCTGGTCGAGCCAGTTTTCGTACTACAAGATAGCAGAAGCATGGTTCTACCATTTAAAAAAGGTGGCACAGAATACCCGATGGCTTTAGACAATGATTGAAATCATGTATTAAAGTGAGAGATATGCTGGCCTAACTTTAAAGCATTATACATGAAGGTATGTCTTGGTTTGTCAAGACTTTTTACAGGTGATGAAGATAAAGTATAAAGTGTAAGTGATAGCAAATAATATAAAAATGAAACTGTATTATTACCTCTGCGATACGGTTGCGGAGTTTGCGACGGGTGTACATGAGAATGAGCAGGAAACCGTGGATGAGGGGCTACACAACAGGTTGGCGGCCATGCACCGACCCACGTGTGATCAAGGCTGGCACAGCTGCCATATCGCCATGGTTGCGCCATGCAGTGTGCACAACCCGCACAGTTGGTATTTGCAGGTGGTCCAATTCCTAATTCCATAACTGAGGTCCCTCGCCTCAGCGGGCGACTCCATGAGTGTGTGTGAGGGTTCGCGTTGTCCTGTGAGGTTTCCCATTGCTCTGCTGGCAAAGGCTGTGCCTAACCATATGAAAATGAATAATTTATAATAAAATAATTAAGGAACAACGATAGACGAGATAATTCGAACAACTTGAGACATTAAACCACATGTTTAGCGATTACTGTATTTTTAAAAGATTGCATGAGTGATATTGACACTTAATATTACCTACAAATACATTTAACCTCTTAACTGACTTAAAGAACGAGAAAGATTTAATTAGACTTTATATTGAAATTGGTTGCGCGGAAAACCATTCGCGTTTTTTATTTATGACGGTAGGAACTTACTGAATCATTATTCCTTTCCAAAACGATATCATTCGTACCCTCCTATCGACACATCGGGGTGATGGGGTGGGAGGGGAAAGAAGACGATTCTAGAACATCGCGTAATCACCGGAGCCGAGGATATATAAGACACGCGCGACCGACGCGCGCTTCCTCTTCCCGCGCGCTTCCTCTTCCCGCGCGCTCGTTTGGAAACACCTCACTAGTGGAAACCGCTTTGGCTTGGAAGCAGTCGAGCTCCAGGAACCCGCCTCACCTCGTGTGAGATATCGTCGCGCACCGCCTCTCTCCGGAGTGTTCCAGAAGTCGCTATAGTGATCGACAGGATAGAAGAACCCCGGTGAGTCAATATTCCTTAATTTACTGCCTGATTAATATTTAATAATTGTTTTAACCCGTTCCAATTCTGTGTTCTCCTCATCAGGCAGGATTCCTTTCATCGATTCGGCAAGTAATAGTTTTAGTTTAGGGAAGAGCGAGAGCATTGTACCGCATGCTATAGTAGTCGCTTTTACGTAAGCGTAGAAGCAACCGCAAATACAGTCCACTTTAGTTAATATCTCGCGTAATAGGTTTGAGGTTTGACCGGGGAACTAGATTTTCGGCAGCCTTAAACACGTGGCTCCACCATTTTATGGTCACTTCGGCAGGATCTGGATTGGTGTTTAGTGGTTATCCAACCATTTTCTGGTAGAATTATTAAATTAATTGTTTAGATAACGCACTCTAATTTATGGAATAGACTTAAATAGTGTTCGTTTAAATTAAAAATTTGATTTGGTACTCGCAAACAGAATTATTCATTTAATAGCGCTCGTATTTGGTTAAATTTAAAGCTTATTAAACAATTGAAACGGTGTGATAGCAACCGTTTGATACGCTTACCCCACAATTTTGATAAAATTATTAGGTTTAGCAAACGACGCGTAGACTCCACCGCAACGGGTGTTCGATCTAATTACGTAATACGGCACGCCGAGTGTTCATCCTACGTCGTTCATGCGTGTGAGATTAATTGTGATTAATATAACTTTATTATAATAATTTAAAATGGCAGTTAGTGGAAGTGAAATCAAAATTAAAACGCTTTATGCCAAGAGGGACATACTCTTTTCGCGTGTGCAGAATATAAGTGATTATATAAAGAACATTAATATAGAGGCAGTGCGGGAAGCCTTTTTGAATGAAATCGAAACGATAGATACTTTGCGGATAGATTACGAAAGAATATTAGACCAAATTAATCATTTGGAATTACAAATGGACCCGAAATACATAGTGAACTACCAACCGCTGCTGGCATTCGAAGATATGTTGTGTCGCGTAAAAAGAACTGCAAAACTCCTACAATCTCAAAGCGAAGCAAAGCCGGAAATACAGGTACGCCCTCGTGACTCAATTAGGTTACCGCCAATAGATATTCCGGTATTCAATGGTGATATTAAGACGTGGCCCTTCTTCTTCAGTAGTTTTCAAAACAATATACACAACAACCCATCGTTATCGGACGCTGAAAAATTATATTACTTAATTAGTAAACTTAGTGGCAGAGCACAGTCGATCTGCTCGGGTTTTACACCTACAGCAAACAATTACTTATTAATATTTGAAACGCTTAAAACTAAATATGAAGATAGGAGAATGTTAGCTTCCGAATATTTGAACCAGATATTCGATCTTAAACCTATATCATCCGCGAACATCAACGGCTTAGAGCAGTTTCTAGATAAATTTGTGGCATCGGTGGCTGCACTTAAGAATTTGAAGTTTAATGACCTTATGGACGTGGTGTTTCTCCATATAGCATTAAAGAAATTAGACTCCGACACCGTGCGTGCGTTTGAAATGGAGCATCGTAGCTCGGAGATGCCTTCCTTTCATTCATTAGCATCGTTCGTGCGAGATCAAATAAAGGTGATGCAGCGCTCTCCGAACGTTAAACAGGAGATTAAAAGGTGCGTCGACCGTAGACAGACAAGTCGTTAACTTACGTAACCGCTACGCCGACATCACTCCAGCATACTTGTATAGTATGTAAAGATAAACACGGTAATTTATATAATTGTGCGACTTTTCGTAAATATTCACCAAGCGAACGTTATAAGTTAGTAAAGACAAACAACCTATGTTTGAACTGCTTAAGCGATAAGCATTTAGTTGCAAAATGCAATTCGAGTTCCGTATGTAGCAAGTGCGCCAGGAAACATCACACGCTATTACATTTTGAAAATAGCAACATAGCGGCGTCAAGTAAGGCGGATAAGGAATTCACCCCTACTAAGGTCAACGATTCTAGCGGTCGACCTGGTGATGTCGCTCTGTGCTCATTGGCAAATATGGGAGCACAACCTCCTTCAACCGTGTTACTGGGTACGGCGCGTATTTTGGTTAGGGATTCGCGTGGAAACGAACAAAGCGTCCGTGCACTGCTGGACAGCGGAGCCCAAAATAGCTTTATAACACGACAATGTTGTCAGCGCTTAGGTTTAGTAATAAATAGGTCACTTTCATGTCCTGTAGTTAAAGGCATCGGAGGTACTAGTAAAGCGACACAGGGATATATAAATTTAAAATTTTATTCTCGGATAGATCGTAATGTTAACTTTGATATAAATGCACTAGTAGTAGATAGGGTCACTGAACGGTTGCCAACCGTTTCGGTTGACACCTCGGCAATGATTGAATTTAAAAATTTGACTCTAGCAGACGACACTTACGCCGTTCCTGGAAACATAGACATGCTCATTGGGGCATCGCTTTTCCCTTATCTTTTGTTAAACAATAAGGTCAGAGGCAACTCCTCGCATACCGCGCCTTACGCACTGGAAACCGTATTGGGCTATGTGATCCTTGGCTCCGCCCCCATTCTAGATAGTATTTCGGCAACCTCTTATTGTGGTATGGCTGTCGAACCGCTCGAGTCGTTAGTCCGCAAATTTTGGGAGATGGAGGAGGTGAACGTCCCACCCATAGCTAGTTCAGATGACAGGTTATGCGAGGAAATTTACGTCCGCACGACCGTTCGTGATCGCGACGGTAGATATAGTGTAGCGCTACCCTTTAAAGGAGATGTTTTATCTCTCGGCGATTCGCGTCAAATGGCAGAAAAGCGTTTCTACAGCTTGGAGCGTAGGATGCTCGCTTCGCCCCAGTTAAAGGAAGCTTACGACGGCGTCATTAACGAATATATAAGAGAAGGTTACATATCGCTTGTGGCTTCGAAATTAGATAACTACGAAGACACACCGTCGTATTTTATACCACACCACGGAGTCATTAGAGAGGACAAACTTACATCTAAATTACGTGTAGTGCTCGACGCTAGTGCTAAAACTAGCACTCACCTGTCGCTTAACGATATCCTCTATAGTGGGCAAAATTTACAGGGCAGTTTATTTAATATAATAGTCAATTTTCGTTTGTTTAGTATAGCACTATCCGCCGATATTCGCCAAATGTTTCTTTGTTCCAACGCATTTTATATCGTTTCAACCCAAAGGAACCTCTAATGGTGTTTGAATTTAACCGCGTTTGTTTTGGTTTAAAGTCGAGCCCATTTCATGCGTTACGCACGGTGAGACAGCTCGCTCACGATGAAGGTCCCTCTTATCCTAAAGCTAAGAGGGCAATTGAGAGCGGATTATATATGGATGATTTTGTGTATTCGGTCGATAGCGTGGAGGAGGCCACCCTAACCACCGCCGAGGTTATAAGGCTCATGAAATCGGGTCAATTCGATCTTGTGAAGTGGACTAGTAATTCGCGTACGGTTTTAGATACAATCCCACTATCACACCGTCTTTCGGCGATAAAGGAATTCGACGATTCCGATACACACAAGGTGCTCGGTCTGTGTTGGTCACCAGAGTCCGACGTGTTTAGCCTTAAGGTGAATCCGCCCGTAGAGAAATGCACAAAGCGCACAATACTGTCATGCGTTGCTAGATTATGGGACGTCATGGGTTTCGTAGCTCCGGTGGTATTGTACGCTAAGCTTTTGATTAAACAACTTTGGTTATTTGAATGCGATTGGGATGACTCGCCGCCTGACAGCATTGTTCGATTGTGGCAGCGCTTTAGAGAGGAACTTCCTTTACTAAGAGAAATTAAAATACCGCGTCATATAAATGTCGATAGAAATAGCAGCATAACGGTCGTTGGATTTGCAGACGCCAGCGAGAAGGCTTACGGGGGCGTTGTATATTTCCATGTCCAGAATAATGGTAGAAATTCGATTAGCCTCATTAGTTCTAAGTCGAGAGTCTCCCCCCGTAAGGTTGTCTCTCTGGCGCGCTTAGAGCTTTGCGCAATATTAGTACTCACCAAGCTTATTACCACAGTTATCGGCGCATGTAGGGATAGAGCTCACATAGAAAGGATATTTGCCTTTTCCGACTCCACCGTCGCCTTATGTTGGGTTCATTCTTCACCCCACCGTTGGGATACGTTTGTCGCGAACCGAGTGGCCAAGATCCAAGACGAGTTAGAAACGCGGAACTTCTATCACGTGTCCGGTAAGGAAAACCCTGCCGATTGTCTATCCCGGGGACTCACCCCGATGCAAATAATGGACCACCCGCTTTGGTTCCATGGACCTTCTTGGGTTCACTTGGATCCCTCACAATGGCCAATAACCGATTTCGAACCTTCGTCAGTGTCACAACCGCCGGAAGAGAAGAGACACGCTCTAGTGGCGAACGTTTCGAGCGAGGTTTCTCCAATCATTGCTCTGGCGAACCGCTTGTCCTCTTGGTCGAAATTATTGCGTAGCGTAATTTACGTTTGTCGATTCGCGAAGCTTTTACCGCGACGTTCGTATATCTTAGCATCCGATTACAACTATGCCGAGTCGCTAGTATTACGTGAACTTCAACGTGCGCACTTCTCCGAAGAAATTACAAGATTACAATCGAATAGAGCTTGTAGTCGCGCCTTTCAACGCCTTAAGCCATTTTTACAGGATGGGATTGTAAGGGTAGGTGGACGCTTGTCCAACTCGCAATTGAGTTTCGACCAACGGCACCCTATAGTTTTACCGCGTAAAGACCATATCATGAACTTATTAGTCGATTATCATCATAAATTGAACTCGCACGCTGGCCCCGATTTATTGATGTCGATCTTGCGTCAGAATTATTGGATTCTTTCTGCACGTAGTTTAATACGCAATCGGGTGCACAGATGTATAGCTTGCTTTCGGGCGCGCCCCAAGCCGTCATTTCCGGAAATGGCGGAACTTAGATCTTGCAGAGTGATACAATCAGTAAAGCCCTTCACGCACACCGGGTCTGATTTTGCTGGTCCGTTTAAGGTCACGCTCACTCGCGGGCGTGGTATAAGATCCACAAAGGCTTACGTCTGCATTTTCGTATGTCTAACTACTCGAGCAGTGCATATAGAACTCGTGGGTGATCTAAGCACAGCAGGCTTTATGGGTGCATTTAAAAGATTTCTATCCCGCAGAGGCCCTGTAAGTAAATTATATTCGGATAACGGTACGAACTACGTCGGTGCAAAACGTATTCTATCGGAACTACATGAGCTCTTAGCTAGCAAGTATTATAATTCGGAGTTCGCTCACATTCTAGCCGAGAACCGCATTGAGTGGTCTCTGAACGTCCCAGCCGCGAGTCATTTTGGGGGCAATTGGGAGACTAATATTAAAAGTCTAAAGAGCCACTTATACCGAGTAATAGGAGATCAAATTTTGTCCTTCGAAGAGCTAAGTACAGTGCTCGCTCAAATTGAATGCGTAATGAATAGCCGCCCACTTTGTCGGACGTTATCTAGTGACCCCTCGGAACCGCTGGCTCTAACTCCAGCACATTTTTTGAATTTAACACCTCTAAGGTATCTGCCCGCCGCGGATATGGATGAGAACAGACTTAGCATTTCCGCACGCCACAAATTATTAGATCGGTTAGTGCAATCGTTTTGGAAACGATGGAGGATGGAATACTTGCATACTTTGCAGTCTCGGCAAAAATGGAACACAGCGACAGAGCCTTTAGCGGTAGGAACTGTAGTTGTGCTCACTAAGGAGAATACGCCGCCTCTCCACTGGCCGTTAGGAATCGTCGAGGAGGTCTTTCCCGGTTCCGACGGAGTAATTAGGATAGCTCGCGTTAAGACCACGGTTGGGTCTTACCTACGTCCTGTTGTCCGTTTGTGCCCCTTGCCTCTTCCATAATTTAAATTAGATTTCTAGATTAAAATTGTAGTTGAATTTAGGTAATCTTAGCGTTAGTTAGTTATTTGTTAGTTGATCTTAGCTCTAGTTGTTTAGTTATTTTTTTGAAGGAAATCCTTCAAGGGCGGGGGGAGATGGTTGCGCGGAAAACCATTCGCGTTTTTTATTTATGACGGTAGGAACTTGCTGAATCATTATTCCTTTCCAAAACGATATCATTCGTACCCTCCTATCGACACATCGGGGTGATGGGGTGGGAGGGGAAAGAAGACGATTCTAGAACATCGCGTAATCACCGGAGCCGAGGATATATAAGACACGCGCGACCGACGCGCGCTCCCTCTTCCCGCGCGCTCGTTTGGAAACACCTCACTAGTGGAAACCGCTTTGGCTTGGAAGCAGTCGAGCTCCAGGAACCCGCCTCACCTCGTGTGAGATATCGTCGCGCACCGCCCCTCTCCGGAGTGTTCCAGAAGTCGCTATAGTGATCGACAGGATAGAAGAACCCCGGTGAGTCAATATTCCTTAATTTACTGCCTGATTAATATTTAATAATTGTTTTAACCCGTTCCAATTCTGTGTTCTCCTCATCAGGCAGGATTCCTTTCATCGATTTGGCAAGTAATAGTTTTAGTTTAGGGAAGAGCGAGAGCATTGTACCGCATGCTATAGTAGTCGCTTTTACGTAAGCGTAGAAGCAAACGCAAATACAGTCCACTTTAGTTAATATCTCGCGTAATAGGTTTGAGGTTTGACCGGGGAACTAGATTTTCGGCAGCCTTAAACACGTGGCTCCACCATTTTATGGTCACTTCGGCAGGATCTGGATTGGTGTTTAGTGGTTATCCAACCATTTTCTGGTAGAATTATTAAATTAATTGTTTAGATAACGCACTCTAATTTATGGAATAGACTTAAATAGTGTTCGTTTAAATTAAAAATTTGATTTGGTACTCGCAAACAGAATTATTCATTTAATAGCGCTCGTATTTGGTTAAATTTAAAGCTTATTAAACAATTGAAACGGTGTGATAGCAACCGTTTGATACGCTTACCCCACAATTTTGATAAAATTATTAGGTTTAGCAAACGACGCGTAGACTCCACCGCAACGGGTGTTCGATCTAATTACGTAATACGGCACGCCGAGTGTTCATCCTACGTCGTTCATGCGTGTGAGATTAATTGTGATTAATATAACTTTATTATAATAATTTAAAATGGCAGTTAGTGGAAGTGAAATCAAAATTAAAACGCTTTATGCCAAGAGGGACATACTCTTTTCGCGTGTGCAGAATATAAGTGATTATATAAAGAACATTAATATAGAAACTCTCGAAACGTCGGGTATTTAAAAAGTTAAATATACGCGATAAAATCCGTAAAAACTAGTATTATTTCAATGTGTAGTGTTCGCGTAAATATAAGAAATCATAGACTTTATATTTTTAATTATAATGTATAAAAATATTATGAATGTGAGCTAACCGATTTTGTTGATTTTTATTTTCCCGAAAGTCTTTAGTTTTACTTTCCCGTAACGTGACAGAAACTAGAGGTGTTCCTCGTATAAAAATATCAACTGCCTAGCACTAGAATTCAGAGTTATTCAGTATAATTATAAAGAAAATGTTTACCATATTTGGGGGCATAAACCCAGGGAGAGATGCACGTTGACGACCCCAAGTGTTAGGAGCGTGTCCGAGAGTGTTCGATTGTTCTTGGTTCGGAACGGCTGGTGCGGGTGCGTGATGCATCGTCGCAGACAGATATGGCATGCTGCCCAGATAGCTTGCGTGCGCGCTCGCCGCAACATTCATTTGGAGGTGTGGGTGCACTGACGATGGTTGAGCACGTTGAGCCGTAAAGTGGTTTGGATTAGAAATCGCTGCAGCAGATGTATGCGTCGAAGATATTTGATTCGTTGACATCGAATTTAAAGTCATACGACGTTGATCTGGTGTGGGTAGTTTAGGGCTGGCACTCAATCTATCACCGCTAATCTAAAATAAAATAATATATAATATCAAAAAATCATTAATTGTGTTGTTATAACATGAGCATTAATATATAATAAACGAAAGAGAATAACGACTCGAAAGGTAGACGATATAGTTTTTCTTCTGCTTTTAAATGTTAATAACGTAGTTGCTTAAATATAGAGCACAATGAAAGTTCTGTGCTCCTGGCCGTCATTAAGGTTAAAATTACAGCCTATATTCGTCCCAATGCTGGACAAAGGCCTCCTCTCATTCCTGAGAGGGTTTTAGGGCAAGGAAATGTCCGCCGCGGTGCCCCAATGTTTGATGGCGGACTTCACATGTCTTCGAAATATTCTCATGATGTTTTCTTCACTGCCCAGCACATGCTAAAATTGTAATTAACAATTTAATTGTTGTCAGCGGGGTTAAACCCGTGTTGTCCGCGTACTGTGACATTTACAGCGAGTGCTAAGCCTCTAAGATCTGGCCGTTCATAAATGTCTGGATTTCAGAAGTTATATGTTTTAAAACATAAGAACTTCATATATTGATTTAAATTTTTTTTTGTGGGAAGTCGTGTGTCAATTTTTTTTCTATCGCAAGTGGAAGTTCGTCAACCGTAGCAAAAATGGAATTAAGACAAAGAGGTTTTAGGGTAAACATTTTTGAGTTTCTAGAAATTGCACTGCCCGCTTTCAAAATGCTTTTGGTAGGAAAACTTTAATTTGAGCACCGTAAGGTGGATTCCTCATATACTAGTAGTATGATCACGGTTCAAATGCAGTGTATCACACTGTGACAGGAGATGCAACGTATATTAGATATATTTGCATTTCGGTAAGAAAACAACAGTTTTCTGTATGGATTTGGAAGGCACATCAACAAAATCGGTGCAGGCAAGAAGCATGGGCAAAAATAGGATTGCGTTTTTTTTTCTTCAGACGGGTCCTGCCTGTTAAAGTTGATGTTAATGCTGAATGGTACACCACCATTTGTTTTTCCGGGAATAAGGACTCAAAATAATAAAAAAAAACTACAGGTCGGCAACCCGCCTGCCAAACGTGGCGAGCAACAATGGCAAATGAGGCAGTTCAGCAGTAGATTTTTGAAGATAGAAAAACGAAACAAAGTATACGAAAATGCACTTCATTTCTTTGTACTACACAATTTACATTCATTCATAACAGCCTATCAACAGCCCACCGCTGAAATTGTGCTTGCCCTAAAGACCAAATCTTTAAATCGAATCATATTGTATATGCCGTAGTTACAGGCGTAGTTCTGCCGGTCGCCTCTAGCGACGCCCACGGGATGGTAAGTAGTGTGGATTTTCTTATGCCGCTATAATAAAATAATTATTTCGTGTAAACATGTAAAGGATAACAAATGGGCCGAACATTTTAAATAATTAAATATTTTGAGGCAATTAATTAAAAAAAAATATACCTTATGTTTCCTTGGCGGAGGTACTGGCGGGCCAGTTTTCGGTGGAAGTGGGGGCCGTTCATCTCGCAGTTGGGACTGGGACAAAGCCTGTGTGGTTCAAATGTACTGACATAAATTTAACATTTCAATGGCAATTAAAGTTATGTTTAAGTTTGAGGAAGAAGAAACTTCTTATTAAGTAAATAGCCTATAAATGGTGTCGATACCAAACATTATCGACATCAACAGACAATCAAAATATCTAATTCTAAAGTTGGGCTCTTTTCCAAGAATGAGTCAGCGTCTATTTTTTCATATTTTCCAAGTGTTAAAGTTTTAAAGGGCATTTCCCACAATTATCACCTGTATGAAAATAGCGGTTATTTGTTTTTCCTAATATTTTTTAGCTCCTTTATATCGGCAAGTGCAAAGCCGAAAATAAAGCATACCCTTTTTTTAATTACGAATTCTTAATTCTGATTTTGCATAAGGATATTGGTATATTATCTTTTTTTAAAGTAAAATTAAATTTTATGTGTGCATGTTTCAAAGACAGTACAATGGCTATTTTTAATGCAACTACGATTTTGGCACGATTGCAATATAATGACGACTTAAATAATTATTGTACTACTTTCATGTACTATACAAATATTATTTCAAATACTTTGTATTAAAATATTTTAATGTGTAAATACTTATTAGTTAGTATTCCCAATTATTATTTATATTCATAACAAAAGTTATCTAATAAACAAATATTTTATATTGTCTAGCATATTATTAAGTTACTAAACAATTAAATTGTTTTATTTGCTAATGAATAAAAACATTGAAAATCCCGATTATTATAGTCTATGAAAAAAAAAAAATAATGAGTAAATTAGGTAAAGTTTGTGCTAAACCTGTCGCTGATGGTGGCGTCGCTTAGGATGACGATGATACATGTCATCACAAGAGGCGCAAAGTGCCCTGCGGCCGCACTCTGCGCAACGGACTCGCGCCCCTCCACCGCCGCAAAGTCCGCATGAAGCACCCGCCTCCAGCGGATGTCCTGGTGAATTTTCAACAATCATCTTTTTGTACATTCACATAAATCTTTGAAAAGCTAGTTTAGAACTGTGGTACAATAATGTTAATATAGCCTACTAAGAATCTCTTAAAACAATACATTTTTTTAATTTATACAAAACATATCTTGGCGAATACAGACATTGTTAGACATATTCCACTTTCATAGTATAGGACTGTTCTTTGAAACATGGTAATGGCACTTCCATGCAAAGTACTGAACGAGCTTGAACTCTAAATCGTAAAATATCCAAAATTGTGCCGTTAGGTAATCAATTCAATTTTTTAGATTCTGTAAGTTAAATTTCAAATTAAGTTCTTTAGAAGTTATTTTAATTCCGTACTTTAAGATTGTTTTATCATGGAGCAGAAATGTTGTAGTTTTATTCTTAAGAAAAGATAATAAAAACCTGTACAAAAACTACAGATCGATTTCTCTTCTAAACTGCGTCTATGTACTGTTTTCGAGAGTTATTAGGAATAGCATCGCACGCAGACTTAACGAGTTTCGGTTATCCGAATAAGACTATTTCCAAAAAGCTTTTAGTACCATAGACCACATATTATATATCCTTCGGCAGGTTATAAAGAAGACTGAGGAGTATTATGTCCCTTGGAAAAAATGTTCAATTAGATAAGTCTAACTTTGACCAAGAGGTCAACGGACGAATCCAACTCGGCTGGGTTTTTTCGAAAAACTGCGATAAATCTTTGTGTTCGATATTTTTCATAATCTAAGTACTAAAATGTGCAACCAGGGCGTGTTATTTCAAATTATGATTTACAGAAGCTCAAAGTCACTCAGTGTGCGATGGAAAGATAGCTTGAAATTTCTCTGGGGGATAAAATCCGTAAAGAAGATCAAGAGTAACTAACATCTCAGCGTATCAGTAGGCTAAAGTTGCAATTGACCGGCTATATAACTCGAAGAACAGACAACTGATGAAAAAGAAAGATATTCGCTGGATGCAGGCAGCTCAGAACCGTACCTTGTGCCAGTAGCCTGTGTTGAACAGTGGAATTGTAAAGGGATGTAGTGATCATAGATTCTATTATACGTACACAATAGAACGGGGGAGTGGGCGGTGCCCGTGTAGCCACTAACATGTCAATTCACACCTGTAAATGTCAACACATCTCTTTGAGGTCACAGTCGTTACCCAAATTTTGTGTCATTCGTTGATGGGTGTAATTAATTTCAAAAATACAGATTTGTGCGATAATTACGTGTCGGAAAAACAGCCAAATGTGGAATTTGAATAAAGGTGGTATATTCGTTCATCAATAAGTTGAAATTAATTATATTTTGTGAACATTAGAATCAAAAATAAAGAAATATTGACGTGTAAAAACAACAGCACTAGGGATGTAACCACGGAGCAAATACAAAGAAAAACTTTGTATTTGCTTCGTGGATGTAACAAAATTTTTATTGATACCGGTAAACCGGGAATTATTGTCGCTTTTAAAATTATTGTACTGGCTGTAATGACTAGCTAAATAGATGTGATCAAATACGATGTAAAATAGTAATTTAATGACCTACGAATAAATTGTTATAACATTTTTTTACTATATTGTCATCTATTCCCTCTACAGGTATCATTGAATATTTTCAGTAAAGTTTTTAGATTCAATCTTCTGGTTACGTATCATTACTACGTATTGTATGTTTACTTCACGCCCAATCACCCAAAAAGGATTCCATAAACCTACTTTGTGTTAAAAGTAAAAAATATATTTCCATACTTTTTCTCTTAGTAGACATATATATATGTTTTCATACTTTTTCTTCCAATTTTCGTCTTGCCTGGTGTTTGGTTTAACATACATATATGTACATTGGTACTTTTTTAGATAAGATAAGGTATATTTTTATCTATATATACTATTTTTGCAGTTTTCCTGGAGATTCGAACTAATACTTTCTTCAGACTGACTTCTCAGCCTCTATCGCAGTAAGATGGTTGAAACCGTGATATAGTTATTTCCCTAGGGATATAACTATGATACGTGCACCGTATAGTAATATAACTATCTTACTAGACTGATTTAGGGAAATAATTATAAGCATATGTTAACCAATAATGTTAGTCAAAACTACTTTTGACTTATACTTTTGAATTTTTTAATTAAAAAGTTCAATTCCTTCAATATTATATTTTATATCTTAGTAATGTACGTAAACCTACTGTCAAAAATTAACATGAAAAACAAGCAGCACTGCTAGCGCTGAGGTCTAACTTAGTGAACTCGATGCTAGTTGAAGACTGCATGAACCGTTTAAACACCCTGGGATGTAACAACAGGGTCGTTTTAAGATGGGTTCCGGGTCACGAGGGTATTGTAGGCAACGAATTTGCCGACAAACTTGCACGGGAGGGCTCAAAGTACACACAATTTGGAACTGAGCCATTTTGTGGAATCTCAAGAAGCCGAGCCTTCAGAGAGCCGATATTTGGCAAGTAGTAATATTTTACGATACTACACGCAATTATAAACGTTTTCATCATTATTACAGCCCCTACAAGGATGCGCTGCTCAGCGAGCTATGAAGAGGACTATGCTTGACAAAGTCCTTCACAAGTCCACTACTGAAAATAGAACACCCCCAAGAAATGCCACAAAACACGGTCCTGAACCACCTGCATCCATCGACTTCGTGCATGTCCTACCAGGTCGTCACTTCATCTTGTGAAGGAAGCCCTAAACTTCGCCTGCCGGTACGAGGATGCCGCTCGTGAACGTTTCTTCCCCATTGGCTTGCGCTTTCTAATCCGTTGGGCTATATCGGTTACTCTGGTTCTACTACGGATATTCTCGTTTTAAGTCTATTACGCAGAGAAATACCTTGCATAGCTCACTTAATAGCTCGCTGAAGGACTTTGAGCTTCCTCATACGGCCAGCGTCGTGGCAGCCAGCGAACTGGTCCTTGTCGCAGATGCATAAGTCATCACTGGCAACACGCACTGGTTGTACAATTGTGTTTTGAAATTATGAGGTATGTCTGACGAGAAAATGTATTGTCGTAATCTCCCAAACGTTGCCCAGCTGAGTTGAATCCGTGGATTGACCTCTCGGTTGAAGTTGGACTTACCTAGTCGGACTATTTGTCCCAGGTAAACTGTGCTCCCAACGAATACCGGTATAAGTGTAATATGGACGTAACACATGACTTGTTTTGTCCTTGTTCATCTTAACACCTATCCGTTGGGAAACATTAGAGGTCATTGAGCATAGTGCTTAGGCCCTCCAGCGATTCTGCCGGACTATATCGTCGGCAAATCGAAGATGAGTGATGTAGTCACCATTGACGTTAATACCGTATCTTTTCCAGTCCAGTAGCTTGAAAATATCTTCCAAGCAGCGGTAAATAGTTTCGGGGATATTACGTCACCCTCCCTGTCTTACACCTCTCTGTAGTTGGATAGGTTTCGTACCTTGGTTCTGTACTCGGATAGCCATCGTCGTTCTTCTGTACAAACATTTCAGCATTTCGATATACCGACAGTCAACTTGCCACCGCTGAAGGAACTACAGCACCGTCCAAATTTCGACGGAATCAAAGGCTTTGTCATAGTCCACATATGCAAGATAAAGTGGTAGATTGTACTATAATATGTATGTGGTCTATGATGCTCAAGTATTTTTGAAAACTGGCTTGTTCTGGAGGCAGGAAATCGTCGAATCTGCATGCGAGATGATTCGTAATGACTCGAAAACAGCACGTAGACGCGGCTCAGAAGAGGAATCGGTCTAAAGTTCTTCAACAGAGCATTGTCGCCTTTCTTGTAGAATAAGACCGTAGTGCCACCGTGGAAGACGCAATTAAAGAGCTTCAGAAGGACTTTAAGTACTGAATTTCCTAAGGATCAAATGTGTTGTCACCGCTGAGGACTAAGATGGAATGCCTCGATTTCAGTAAAAAGGGTCTCCAGTTCTCTACACTCACCATACGAAATACATCAGCATTGTGCTGCTATTTTAGGCTAGTATTCTGTGAGAGCGTGATCCTACCCCGATTGAGCCGACTCAATCGTGCTACAACTATAATATAGCTGCAGCGTAGCTCTACCAGGTAAAAATCACATTATCATTTAAAAAGTTAAGGCGGGAAGCTGACTCTTGATGAGGATCATTATTTTTTTGGGCTGGATTTGAAACTAAGACTGTGTACCATGTATCTGTTAGACAGTCATACGTTACTTATTTTGAGGTTACTAGTAGTGGAAAGATAAGGTGAGGACGGGTAGCATCAAAAGGTGAGCCGTTCGGTAATACGATTGCTGATCCGCTGCCATAATCAACAAACCTTAAACTATTTTCTTAAACTATTTTACATTCGATCACATGGTAAAGATAAGACATCCCTTTTAAGATAATGGTTTTTTTTATAGAAAAGGGGGCAAACGAGCATGCGGCTCACCTGATGAAACGCTTCAGATGGCCTATACAAATAAAAAATATAAATTTAAAAAAAAAACTTTAAAGTGATTACCGCCGCCCATGATCAACCGCAACACCAGGGGAATTGCAGGTGCGTTGCCGGCCCTTTATAAAGGAATAAGCTCTTTTCTTGAAGGTCCCCAGGTCGTATCGGTCCGGAAAAATCGCCGGTGGTAAACTATTCAATTTTAAAATTAACATGGTACTAAACGTGTTTGATTGGCGAAAATTCAAGCTCTTTCTGAAGTGCTTAGAGTGGCGCCTTATCCCGTTGAAATGACTTTACTTATGTTAGTTTCCTAATCACAATGTTGAAGGCTAGTGTGACTTAGTTTTATACAAAGAACATTCATAAGCCTGTTAGTAGTCTAATATTAGATATATCTATATTACATGTCATGTAAAGTAAGGGTTTGTTTCAAAACACAATTTTAAGTGAGTTGTTAATTTTTTAAGTGAGTTGTCGTACAATGTTGATCAAAGAAAATATATAGAGAAAAATTAATGATCTATGATATCCTCTTAACTATGATAGAGACTGAATGAGCAAGAAAATGAAGCAAAGAAAAGAAATATCAAACTTAGTAATAATACTGTTCAGACTCAGAGGCTTAGAAGTTATTGTGTAATAAAGACTACTTTGACAAGACCACATATATTAGGTCCTTTGAGCCGGAACAAATATGTTTGATTCTTAACGTGGTAGGATTTAATAACGGTCTGTAATTTTTTATAACTTGTATATTAAGGGTAAAAAAAAGAAAGAAAAGCAAGCGCGCGCATGAAGTCTTGTTTCCGTAGTAGCCGTCAAATACACACTATAGCTTCTAATCTCGAAGCGGGTCGATAAACGTGCTTAAATCAAATACGTTGCGAAGTCGTAATAATCACACTCAGATAAATGGGTATTTGTGGCTATTGAAAATAAAGCCACTGAACGATAAAAAAGAAAAAAAAGGAAGTTAGTTCTGATAATTATACGACAGAGTGTGTAACATTTGGTCTTCACGTTTAAGACGCAAGTTATGTATCGTTTGGAATATTATTAACGTAAGCGAAAAAGAAATATTTAACGTAAAAATCATACCTGTTGGCGGTCGTGGTGGAGGAGGAGGTGGTGGCTGCAGCTTAGCATTGACATACTGCTCTGAAGGGAATTCCACTACTTCGTAGTCAGGTTCAGGCTTTGCTAAGGGGACTCGTTGCGCAGTCGACCGTATTGACAGTATCGGTGTTGCGGGCACCGCAGTTCTGGGATCCCTGGCACGCCCTTTCAGCATCTATAAAACGTGTTAGGTTACTATTATGAGTGAACATATTCGACAGTGTCTGTATGGAGGGAGATCTAGAATAAGATTTTGGGTGAGGGGTGTTTATTTAACATTTTTTGTAATGGGGACTCTATCTTATCATTTAAGTTCAATTCCTTGACGCAATAAAATAAGAATCTCTTCATATTGTTACGAGCTTAGGGTTCGTGACAATAAAAATTGCTGAGAGAATTACCAAAATTAACACTTTAATTCACTTTACACTAATTAAACTTAAAACTAATAATTAATCAAACTGAATCACTTTATTTCGCTCCGAAGTTTCGCTTGTCTCGCCAAATTCAACACTTCCCCCGATCGCACCTTGCAGCGCCTATAAATACACATTAGCACCGAAACATCCAGAACATTCGCACACCATTCGACAAGGCATCGAAAGTTCAAGTGTCGGCTTCTAGAAGCTTAGTTCTTCGTTTCGACACCAGATGGCGCTGTCGGTTGAAAGATTAGTGATGTCATTTTCTGGAAAGCTCCTCCCGCTCTCGTCCCTGACACTACATGACGGCAACTTAGGCGCACAACACTGCCCCCTCCTAAGACATGCTCGTCCCGAGGATAATCGGCCCCATAATAACGCGCCAAGCGATCCACATGGACGATCTTAGGAGTCCCTCTTGCGCCTTTCTGCATCCGGTAGGTTACATCGTTGATCCTGGTTACAATTCGGTACGGGCCGTCCCATTTAGCTTGAAGCTTAGGAGATTTCCTTTTGCTGCGGACTGGATTGTGCAACCACACTAGTGAACTTTCGTCGAACCCTTTACTGTTCATTTTGCGGTCATCCCGGGTTTTCATCTTCTCAGACATTTGCTGGCCCGATTGTCTGACGTGCTCATAAATGTCATTCATTTTATTCCGCAAGTCGTTTGCATAATCGGTTATACTGCGTGGGGCATCAGGTGGTATCCCGGTGATCAGGTCTGCAGGCAGCCGTAATTCTCTTCCAAAGTTTGCGAAAGCTGGTGTCACTGATGTACTTTCGTGAACAGCGCTTCGATATGACAACAAAAACGGTTGTATGTGCTTCTCCCAATCTCGTTGCCGATTGTCTACAACTTTTGCTAGGTACCTCTCCAATATCTGATTAAATCGTACTACCATTCCATCAGATTGCGGGTGATAAGAAGTCGTTCTTGTTTTATGAGTGCCCATAACTCGGCAAGTTTCCTGGAATATTTGAGACTCGAAATTCCTTCCTTGATCGCTGTGAATCTCTAAAGGTACTCCAAAACGACAGAAGACTTCATGAACTAGTTTATCTGCAACTGTTGAAGCTTCTTGATTTGGAATGGCGAAGACTTCTGGACACTTAGTGAAGTAATCTATCACAACCATGAAATACTTGTTACCACTTTCAATCTCCGGAAACGGCCCCGCCACGTCAATGACTATTCTCTTCCATGGTGCACCAACATTGTACAACTTCAATGCACCTCTACTACGAGTCTGAGGTCCCTTTACAGCCACACAACTTGTTCATTTTCGACACCAGTCCTCGACATCGTTTCGACAGTGGACCCAGTAAAACCGTTCTCGGATCTTCAGTAGAGTTCGTTTAACTCCCAGATGGCCTCCTGAATAATCATTATGGTACAGCTGTAGAACATCCGGTACTTTAGCTTTAGGGACAACCATTTGCAAATGACAGCTGTCTCCCCGAACATTTTCCCATTTACGGCACAGGACTCCATCCTGAAGCAGCAAGCTGTCCCATTGGGCCCAATAACTTTTAGTGATTGAACTCATCGCTGAGACGTCACTCCACTTGGGCTTGGGAGCACTGGCCGTCATCCATTCCAGAATCGGCTTTATGTCCGGATCTTCCTGCTGTGCACGTTGTAAGCTGTCCTTCCACTCGTTGCTGAGGTGGTCTGCCCTGAGCATCCTCAAGGATACCACTTCCTTACTCTCTTGCCTAGTACAATGTTTGCAATCTTCAGGACAAGGTCTTCGTGACAATGCATCTGCGTTGCCATGAGATTTCCCGCTGCGATGTTCGATCTCAAAGTCGTATTCCTGCGGTAGTTCAATCCACCTCGCAACTTGTCCTTCTGGATTTTTAAACTGCAATAGCCATTTTAGTGCAGCATGGTCAGTTCGTAAGTGAAACTTTCGTCCCAGAAGATATTTGCTAAAATGCTGCAACGACTTTACCACAGCTAGCAATTCGCGTCTTGTGACACAATAGTTCCTTTCCGGTTTTGACAACGACTTGCTGAAGTACGCTATCACGACCTCTTGGTCACCATTCCCTTGAGACAACACACCGCCAAGTCACTTGCGTCTGTGTCAACTATAAATTCTTTGCTTGCATCAGGGTATCCCAAAATAGGTGTTTTGCACAGACGGTCCTTGAGCTCCTGGAATGCGATATTGCAACTTTCATCCCAGCAGAAATGTCGCTTCTCCTCGTTTAGCTTATGCAGAGGTTTGGCTATATCTGCAAAGTTCTTCACAAATCGCCGGCAATAGGTGCAAACCCAAAAATGCTCTAACCTGCGTTTTGTCTTTTGGAACCGGCCAATCCTTGACAGCTGCGATTTTCTCTGGATCCGTGCGGATACCTTCTTCCGACACTACATACCCCAAAAAGTTGACTTGCCGTTTGAATAGTGAACATTTCTTCGGACTCAACTTGAGGTTGGCACTCTGAATCTTCATGAGCACGCGTTCCAGGTTTTGAAGGTGTTCCTCAAACGTACGGCCCACGATGATAATTTTATCCAAGTAGACCAGACAGGCATCGCCAATTAGCCCGGTAAGTACAAGTTCCATCAGCCTCTCAAACGTTGCTGGAGCATTGCACAACCCAAACGGCATTACTTTAAATTGCCACAGACCCTTTCCCATCGAGAACGCAGTTTTCTCCTTGTCCTTAGGGTCAATTTCAACTTGCCAGTAGCCACTTTTTAGATCCAGCGTGCTAAACCACTTTACTCCTGTAAGCATGTCCAGCGTGTCATCAATTCTTGGCAAGGTATACCTGTCCTTCTTCGTAACGTCGTTCAGACGGCGGTAGTCAACACAAAACCGCATGCTGCCATCCTTCTTCTTTACCAGCACCACGGGTGAACACCATGGACTAGAGGAAGGTTCAATAACACCATCCTTCACCATTCCTTCAATCATGGTTTCTACTTCCTTTTCACGTGCTACCGGCAATCTTCTTGGCCACTGACGGATAGGTAATTCTTCTCCTGTGTTTATTTTGTGTTGAACTAAGCCAGTCTTTCCTATGTCAGCATCATTTGATGAGAATACATCGGCGTGCTTGAGTAACAACTTCTTTGCCTTGACCATTTCGTTCGGGGAGAGAACGCTGCGACAGTCTTCTAAAAGTGTGCTCACTCTCGTTTGTGCATCCTTGCTGGGGGTCCCAGTCGATAGATATTGGCACCGACGTAGCCAATCCACTTCCTCACAAGTACCAACCAGTGTGCCTTTTTCTATAATCTGTTCCTGGTCACAAAGGTTCAGCACACGTACTCCTGAGATGTTAGTGGTCCTGACCAAGGTTCGAGCCACTTTCCATGAAAGGTCATTGTCTAACCTTTCCACGAGTACACAACGATGAGGTTGTCCAGGATTCCGAGGAAAACTAACCGGCACAATCGTTTCCGATCTCGGCGGAAGAACAATCTTCTTAAGGCTGTACACGTTGCCTGGTAACGCCCCTTCGACAAAAAGTTCCTCTTGTCCACACTTCAAAACACCTTGCTTAACGTCAATCGCACAACAATTCTTCCTCATGAAGTCTAGGCCCAGGATGCAGTCGTCCATTATATCAGCCACGATGACATTATGCAGGTAGATCATGTTGCCTAGTTTCAACTCATCTCTTTCTCTCCACGGACGGGTATACGCTGACCTTGTATATACCAAATTAATGCGTTCTCAGTTGTATGCGGAGTCCCCAAGAACTGACTTATAAGTTGGGAACTAACAACCGTACGAGAGGCTCCAGTATCTATGGTCAGTTTACACGGCATTCCGTTGACCTCGCCCTTGATGATCAGACTGTTCCCATCATGGGTTTGTGAAATCGAGATCCTTGGGGCTCTATTAACATCAGCCAGCACCCACCCCGCAGTTCTGGCTTTTACTCGTTTCCCTGCTGCTGCTGGGCGGGGCTGTTAGCCACACCGCCCTCCTGATATCGTTCACCTTCCCTATCTACGGTTCGCTTAGGGCAGCTGGATCGAAGATGGCCCCTTTCCCCACAGCCATAGCACCTAGGACTGTATCCTTTATTGCGGTCGCGAACCGTAGCTGCTGCAAACCCCCTGACGCGATGGGAGCGAAGATCCTGCCGCACGGCTTCCACCTCCAGTGCATGGGCCAGGCGTCCTTAAGCGTCTCGTGGTGCCCGAGCCTCATAGCGGCTCTGACTTCAAGTCGTCGATGAATGTCTGAACCAGGTTCCCTTCAATGAGCGAAGGTACAGACTGGTATGCTTTTCGAACCATCTTCTCCACCTCAAGGGCCCACTACTGCAGGTTTTCGTTGCTGCGTTGCACGCGATCTTTAAGCTGCGCGCGAGAGACGTGTTCCAGGTGAGCGTCGCCATATCTCGCCTCCAACGCCTCAAGGAGCTGCTCATAGGTCACTTTCTTACCGAGAGCTTTCAACACTTCCAAGTTAAGGCTTGGTCGCGCAGGCCTAGGGTGAGTGCAGTCATGGCTTGGCTTTTATTCCAGCTGTTCGCCTCCATGACGGCCTCGAACTGGATTTTGTAGGCCGACCAGGAAGAAGTCCCGTCGAACGGCGGCACTTTGAATCCACGTAGCGAAGGTGTTGTAGCTACTACGGGAGCTGTTGTTCCATCCCCAAGTTTGAGGTCGTCCAGCGTTTTCTTCACGTTAGCCATCACGTTGTCAACCCGATTGTTCACTTGGTCGATTCGGGTTTCAACTTTCTCGATTCGGGTTTCAGCTTTAGCGATTTGGGTTTCAGCTTCCGACAGGCGGTTGTCATGCTGAGCAACTCTATCCTTCACCTCCTTTATCTACTTCCCGAAGGTAGCGTGAAGGTCCTTCATGAGGAGCATCTGCTCTTCCAACCGACGGGTCTGTCCCTCTTGTCCGCCCGGCAGCTGCTCTCCCAAACGACGGACCTGTTCCTCCTGTCGACGGACCTGTTCCTCTTGGCGGCGGGCCTGTTCATCCTGTCCGCCCCGCAGCTGCTCTTCCAACTGACTGACCTGTTCCTCCTGTCGGCGAGCCTGCTCCAGCAGCATCAGCATCATAGCACCTAATTCAGGTGCTGCAGATGTAAGAGCTACTGACGGGCCTGCAGCCGGTGGCTGGCCCTCCGATGTCTGCGGCGTTGCACCACCAAATCGTCTCTGGTCCGTCTCCTGCTGGCGTTGACTTCGAGTACGGACACCCTCCGTTTCCTCCTTAGGTAAAATCGGCATAATTTTATCCCACTTCTGACACCAATTGTTACGAGCTTAGGGTTCGTGACAATAAAAATTGCCGATAGAATTACAAAATTAACACGTTAATTCACTTTACACTAATTAAACTTAAAACACTAATAATTAATCACACTGATTCACTTTATTTCGCTCCGAAGCTTCGCTGGTCTCGCCAAATTCAATACTTCCCCGATCGCACCTTGCAGCGCCTATAACTACAAATTAGCACGGAAACATCCAGAACATTCGCACACCAATCGACAAGGCGTCGAAAGTTCGAGTGTCGGCTTCTCGAAGCTTAGTTCTTCGTTTCGACACCAGATGGCGTTGTCGGTTGAAAGATTAGTGATGTCATTTTCTGGAAAGCTCCCCCCGCTCCCTGACACTACATGACGTCAACTTAGGCGCGCAACACTATATACCTGTTTTGTTGTCTTTTATCGAAAATTTGAATCTACACAAAATATATGTTTAAGTTACCTACCTAAAATTAATTTTACTCCATACGTAAAATTAGTTTAAATCATTCATTAGTTACAACATCCACTTATTGATTTAGCATCAGGTAAGTTGCGTAGTCAACCTTACTTTAACTTACTGAAATTCTAACACTATTGTAGGAGTATTTACCACATTATGCCCGCAGCGATTGAATCGGGGTTAACCATTCACCGTAAAGTTTGAGACTATACCTAAAATTAAGAGAAAATAAGTACCATTTGGTTCACTTTATCCACCACAACAGTTCTCTTTTCACTTAGACTTAAGAGCGCGTACTAAGCCAGAAAAATTAACAATTTCACCCCCGCGTCCCGCACGTAGACGTGGTACTATATACAATATAATATATACAACCATAAATCGCTCGGGGTCGTGTGTGATCACGCTCTTAAGCCCGAACGCAAAGCATTTTATTTCATTCTTTATTCTTATAATCCTCATAAGTAAAAGTTTTCTGGATAAGTGTGTATGACACGTTAATTGGCAGGGAAAGTAAAACATTATCTAAGTACCTTTTACCCAAATCGTACGTAACTTAACGTTTCCGAGAAACCAGCATATAAAATATATGTAATTATTTTTTCATTTTATTTATCCAAAAAAAATATTAAATATTTTGGTACTACGAAAAGTGTTTATCATTTTTTTTTCATTAAATTACTTATAATTCATTAATTAATTACTTAATATCAACAAAACAATGATTTTCTAAAAAATTATGTAGTTAAAGTTTCGAACAAAGCTTTGACTTAACGGTTAAAAGTACGCAAGGCGCCACAAAAATGTACGTATTTATATTGGGCAAATAATAATTTATTTTGCCGATCTGTGGGGCTATGTGGGTAAAGACACGAAAAAAGAAAAAATAATAACTAAAAGATCTTACAACATTGCGAATTGCGCACCCGAGCGCTCCGACGTGATTGACACGTATTAACTTTTAGGTTAATTATAAGCTACCGTAAGTTACGAAACTACTAATCATATTGCACACACAAATAAAGTTTGGTCGCTATTGATTATGACTGATAATGTGATAACTGATAACTAATAAAATTATAGATGTCATCAACAAAGAGAACAAGTATGCGTTAGATATCTAAGCAACCCACTTGCCAGGCGTGGCAACTGTGGTAAAATCGCCCGAATGCATTTTATGGGGGTGGCCTATGTTTAGCGGTGGGACTTTCATAGGTTGTAATGAATGGATAGTCAGATATATTGGCGCCAATATCAACAATATCTTTCCGTGTAAATTCCTTTCCACAGACATGCGCTACGCTATGGCGTCGAGCGCGCCACGTACAGCATTTTTTTAAATAAATTTTTATTTTGTAAATAATTTTCAAGGTGTTTTATTTATGTACTTACATTATTGTAAAAGTTTTAATTTAATTTAGTATAGAATGTTATGCATTATTTTTTTATTTTTATTGACAGTAGTTATAATAAAGGTCTAAAATTAAAAGTGTATTTGTGTTGATCTAAACTACAATCCAAAAAAGTGTACACAGCATAATAATATAACTTAAGTATAATCTTAGTCTTAGTAAAAATAAAACAGATAAAAAATACTTTAAATATTAAGAGAAACACGTAAATTTCTTTTAAATCTAACCAGGCTACTATCGAATAAGTATATCTAGATGTACGTTACTACGTTAATCTCGTCGTAATCACGGCACATTTTAACAACAGGGTTGAAAAAGGAAGTGTTATTCTTGTGTACGTCTAACCTGAAAATTCTTTAAACACGTTGTCGTATACCGGAATTGAAGTTAATTAGCCTTAGTAACTCTGGACACTCTATACGAGAATGCACAATCTTGTGCAAAAAAACTTGCTCGGCAAATTGTCCTCAAAGATAATTGCTGGACATTAAAAAACTTTAGTCGAGATTCGTATGATGGTAGACGACGCAAGTGACCTTATCTACCGCAAACATTGCGAAGGAAACAACTCTGCACCCTCTCGATACTTTTTTTATTTACTAAATATATTCATTTTCTTATTTAAAATAACAAAGTTTATATAAAATAGAAAGCAATTGTATTATTTTTGACAGTTATTATAAGTAGCATTAATTATTTGCATCACGAATCAGTCAAAAATTGCAATCGCTCCGTTGAAACGAGGAGACTGTTTCTGTGCACCGCGCCCACGACGAAAAAAGATTGTGTTGTACATGTTGGACATAAATAGGTTGATACGAATATAGCGAACAACAAAGCGCAATAACGGATTTGTCGTATTTACGTATTTTTCTCAGAGTAGGTTCGCCTGGAAATATCGATCCCTATTACTTAGCGAGTATACTAAATATAATTTAACTCATGAACATAAAATCGTCACCGCGTAGCAAATGCATAATAAATGAAGCTCTGTCTGCTAAAGGCATACATACTACTATATAAATAAGCAAGGATGAACAATAAACTTAATTTCAAATTGGAAAAAAAGTGGGCATGTTATGAATTTATAGTAAACAAAGTGACAAATAAACGAAGGAAAATTAAATGAATAATAATAATGTCATTAAATAATAAAGTAAAAAAAACATTAAATAATAAAGTATGAAAATTTTGAATAATTCCTTTTCAAATAATAGGGTATTACACCCATTTTCAAAAAGTGGTTTAAATAAATTCTAGAGTGATAAGAACCACAAAAATTTTAAGCTATTGCATAGCTTCTATCGCGGGTCTTGAGTGCGGGAAAATCCAGAAATTTCGTAACGAAAAAAACCTCACGCTCTCCGACGGGCACGGAGGTGTGGCTTGAAGGCCGTGCATTGTCTAACGATGGTCTAACGTCGTTTCTTTTCCTCAGTCTTCGACACGGTGTTTATGTATAAAGTGTTTTGAAATTTTGAATATGAATGAACAAAGTGCATTTATTATTAAGGCTGCTCTCTCGCAAAAAGCTTAAAAAAAGCGTGCAGATGAACCAACTTTTCGTCGACACTTACAGAGAAATTACATATGAAAAAAATAGCTAGTAATCTACATGATCTGATACATAATTTGGTTTAGCCATAATTTTTCTATCGGTGTCACATAATAAATAAAAAAATACCCAAATCACCTCCAAATCGTTGAGATGAAACCACTTTACTCCTTCATTGTTTATCAAAGGAATATAAAAAAAAATATCTACTGCTTTGCAATACAAAATAAAATAATTTGGTTTGGTTACTTTTTAGAAATATGTATTATTTTTATGATAATAAATTAA
The DNA here is from genome assembly GCA_907164705.1 of Parnassius apollo. NCBI lineage: Eukaryota > Metazoa > Arthropoda > Insecta > Lepidoptera > Papilionidae > Parnassius > Parnassius apollo. The sequence continues at coordinate 7,876,506 of CAJQZP010000935.1, forward strand.
AAATGCGTCCCGATTAAATACTGCGTCTATATCACCCCCGCATTCGTCCACGAATTTAGTGCCGGGCGCATCGTGTTGCTAGGTGGACGTACGCCGCGTTGCGAGAGCTCAGCACTACGAAATAAAATCGTAAAATATTACTGCAAAAATTTAATTTTGTTAATAGTGGAGTAGGTTTTTATATATTTTTATAGAGTAATACATAGCATACAGTCCATTAACTTGTAAGTGGATGCTGTCGCCCATAGATATCTACATCAGTTATCGATTAAAAATCAAAATGTAGACGCGTAGTCACCTCCGAGGACTAAGATGGAAATGTCTAATTTCTAATACCAAACAGTTTCGTTTCTCTTCTTAAGCATATCATGTTCTGTTGTTCTGCTGCTCCTCGCCGGTCCGAGTATTTTAATTCTTATGTAAACTAAATAGGTGTAAACAAGATGGGCATTGGCTTTATGCCATCTATCGGAAGCCATAAAAGTTTTCTGTCGTTGACTGTTATCGTCTTTTACGACACCCATGGGATCCAAAGGGGTGATGGCTCATGGTTCTATTACACCGCCACCACGTGGCTCAACACTAGTTAAATAGAAATCGGCAAACATTCTTAATTTAGAAGATTACAAGATATATTTAATTTTATTTCATTATGTGACAAACAATTTTTTTCGTTATAAGAGTTACTCCATTTATGGCACATGTCGCGTACCTATGTTTATAATTAAAACAGGGTCTTTATGCGTTAGACGGCGCATGTTAGCATTATATCTCTCGGTCGTTCGGTTTTATTTTTTCCCGTTCATTTATTTTCCAACAAATATTGCCTTACTTTCATTTCATCTGTTTATGTCAGCTTTATTGAGATGATAATATGTTACAATAAAACTATCAATTTTTTACCCCAATTGAAAATGCCGTCGCGAATCCAAACTAATTAGTGCTACATTAGCTTAATTTTTTACGTCCATTTATGTGAACCATTCTGCATTTATTTTAAAAGGAAAACAAAGTCATGTATCCACGTCAGAGTTATTTATTGAAGGAGGAAGCATGATATTTGCATAACTTATAACTAAACACATTGGGATGAGTTTAATATTCAGTGAATATGAGATATACATATTTTCGTATACAAAATATTATGTATATTGGATTAAAACAATCTTTAGATTTTTCGGATGCTAACAAGGAAAAATACGTTTATGTAGTATGAGAAATATATTATTATTCTTCAGCCTCAATAATTAATTGGTTTTCAGTTGAAAACGGACCTAATCTTTATAATCGATTTTTTTTTAAATTGCTTTGCTTGTCAGACGGACTTGCAGGGATATAATTGCAGTTAACCGTCTTACACATTTGACAAATCTGAAATTATTATAACGTTATCTTTCGTCATGAATGTTCCGAAATCTGTTTAAATGAATTCAATCACTTAGAATATTTATCACATTGTTGTACTTTTTTAATTACGCCCGAACACAATTGACATATTTTTTTTTATATCGAAACCATTGTAGAAGGTAGGTTCATCTTTCTTTACGGATTCCTTCAGTGGCCTGAAATGCCAAAGTTGCCGAAACAACAGCGTTACTGCCTCTATCAGGGCTACAACCGATATATGTATTAATTTACTCTACGCTAATGTGAGTGTCCTAAGTGGGAAATGAGTAAATTCTTCTGTATTTGAAGTTTTTATAACGGTTGTTTATATAACAGAACATGCAGATGCATTAAGCATTAAGGAACAATTATTCTGATTCAAAGATGTTTCTTTTGAAAAGAATTCTACAATGTAAGCAGTTATACAAAATAGCAGTAATTGTATTTAGGTTTCAATTTTTGCGTTTGAAGCGAGGGGAGCTACTACTACTAAAACTTAGTGACAGAATAGTTACAGTCAATTCAAAGTCACCGGTAAATGGTCTATCCATTTAAAATGGATAGATATAGGTTTTCATCCTTGAAAAATGTTGAATGATTATTTTCTATAAATTTTTATAACTGTAAATAAGCGTGCTCATTACTATACAATGTAATATGCTTCTAAAAGCCCAGTATGGACAGGGTCTCTCCCGTTGTAAAAAGATCTGTCCTGATCATCACGCTTGGTCGACCGATTGACGATCGCAGTGCCGGATGTCTCGATAATTTGGCGCTGTTTCTAATCGCTGATCTGAATATTGAACATCTCGCGTAAATAAAGATAGCGTGGATAGTAAAGCTGACATACTACTATTTATTGAAGGCTGAGAGGTCGTAATAACATATTATTTTCCCTTGCCATTGTGTGAATATTATTAAGCCTTCATTGCTGATACTAAGCGTTATATTTTTTAAGATAGTAGCTAATTTTTCAACTTATAATCTAGCACATTTTATGGTCAGCGTGTCCTGTGACACACAGGCCTCTTCTAGCTCTTTCAAATCTTGTCTATTGTTAGCTTTCAAAAAAAAAAAAAAAAAAAAATTTTTTAACCAGATTGTCCCTCCAATAACCTTGATATTATCTGTTCGCCTTTTAGGGTGCCATTCCCTTATGATTTGAGTCCATTTTATATTGTTTTCCCTTTTTATGTGTCCATTGCCATTTGAACTATCTTGTTTCCTTACTGTAGATATGATATCTTCTGCTCTTTTTTTCGTCCTTAAGCGTAACGCCCAACATACTTCTTTCTTTCATGAGACATGGCAAGATACACGATTTAAACACTTTTTTCTTGGCTGTCATAGGAAAGTATTTACTTTTGAATATCTTAAAAAGAACAGTATTGAAAGTTTTGAAATAAAGATTACTATATCGAGGTAATATATAAGACTAGCCTGCCAGGCAGACGTTGTTCTGCCCTTTCTACGACCCTGTCATGTCCTATTAAGAATCCTTAAATTCGCAAAAAATAAATTGTGGGTTACTCATGGGCAAAAAAAACTATCCTATCTCTCAAGTTGGACCAAACTGCACACGGTGTGCAAATTTCATTAAAATCGGTTAAGTAGTTTAGGAGCCTATCGCGGACAAACAACGTGACACGTAATTTATATATATCAAGATAATCCACAAAACGGCATATTTTCGCATATCTCACTTAAGTAGCAACCATGGAGGTTAGAGAGAAGGAGAATGTCCGTGGAGTTTTTATATGTTTTGTTTTTATATTAACTTTTAAGCTATTGCATAGCTTCTATCGCGGGCCTTGAGCGCGGGGACCGAATCCAGAAATTCCGTAATGAAAAAACCTCACGCTCCTCACTCCGACGGGCACGGAGGTGTGGCTTGAAGGCCGTGCATTGTCTAACGTCGTTTCTTTTCGGTAGTCTTCGACACGGTGTTTGTGTGCGTGCAACTAGACGTATTGTACGACTCTACGAAGCTCGCACGAATCGAGACGAGCTGCTCCGAAATCGGACGAATACATAAGCAGCTGTTTATGAGAAAGTATATAGGTGTATAGGTATTTATGTACAACAGTGAATAGCTGTACTTGTAAAATTTGTGTATAAAGTGTTTTGAATATGAATGAACAAAGTGCATTTATTATTTATTTATTTAATAAAAGAAAAAAATTTGTTTTCTTATCGGTCACCACGCTCAAAAAGTGTAACTTGAATTAATATCAAAGAAAAAGAAATACTGCATAAATAAAATAAATAAATAATTATAATTGCATAAATTGATACAAAATGCTATGCAATAGCTTTACCGCGGCAGTCCCCGAGTGCCACACGTCTTTTTTTATATAATTTTTTTAAAACTGAGTAGTGCCATAAAAGGTTTGATCGTTTTAAATTTTCGCGTGAAAACGTTGGCTGCCGTGCTGTTCTACTCGTGACGTCACTGTCCTAGAATTTTGCCGATTTTGCAAATAAATAAGATACTTTTTAATGTTTAATAATGAGTTATCATCTATATCATTGTTGTGTTGTGTCAATTGATTTACATATAAGAAATACTTGGTTAAAACTGGCAAGAAGATATCCGAATACATTGTCTTCAAAACTAGTCTATTCTTCTGTGAAGATCATTTTGATGTAAGTATGACTCATATTTAACTGTCGGTTATACAAAATATATTTGATACTTTTTGTAATAAATTACAAATGATTGTAATTATAGATATACTAAACTATGTTTTATCAAAATATACTCTGACCTGGTATTATGTTTTTGTATAAACAAAAGTTGTTAATAGGTTTTGTAACTCAGCAGAATCAATTTTCTTATCCTTGGAAGATTAGTACTTTCTTGTTTTACAAATTCACCTAAATTGAATAAATAAATCGTAATGATAACTTGAAAATTTCCGAAATACACGTCACGACCGTTTCTAATATGGCGTTTTGCAGATTTGACGCACAGACGAAAAAATATTCTTAATATTGAAATATAAAATATATAATGCAATTTTATAAATAGAAATCAATATTTCTCGTTTACTTTTTACAAAATCTGTCATAAATATATGCTTTTTTAATTTTTTTACATGGTATCAAATACCCTATTGTTATTAGGTTGAAATACTAAATTTATACGTGGTAAAGCCACGAATATCACTATTTATCTCACTACCGTGTTACGCTAGTGTCAAAGGTACGAACATCGATATATTATGTACTCTTATATGTACTTATAAGCTTATAACCCAATGGGACCGAAGAATGGTCGTATGTAATATGTTTCTTTTAAATTGATAGTACTTATATTGAAAACCCGCCTTTTAAGATTAGTATAGAATTAATATAAATTACACTCTATCAAAATGTAGTAATTTTAGGACTTCGTTAAATATCAACTCTTTGTCAAAATGTTTCATTAACTTCCCCGTATAAAAACAAGGAAGGCTCTCTACTTTTTTATTGTTAAAATATTATGTAAGCTCATTTCAGTAAGACTATAAAAATATAGTATGAAATGCAGTCATATTAACGTTTAGGAAAGTTTAATATGATTTAAGTACTTAATAGGTACTTATCATGAAAAATTCTGCGTGTCTGAGAAATAATAAAAAATCCAAGATGAGTGTCCGCCGACACGCACATAAGCAGCGCGGCGGAGAAATAGTTTCATAAATATAGAGCAATTACAAACTCTATTTTTACTTGTTGCTTATTTTTTACTATAGTAGTTTAAAATTGTATATACAATCCACATTCGTTCTACAGAAAAAATTTCTTAGAACAATATATAACATGCATAGTACCGAATCATTAAGAGATGTTTTCAGAACAAAGGGTTTCCTAACACTGACTGGAATCTTTATTCTAGAATAATGTCTATTTGTTAAAAACAATATGCAATATTTTAATTTGAAATCTGATTCAAAGAAAAACATTCGCAATCAATATAAATATGATATAAGCTTACCTATTATTAAATTATGATTTACTATAAAAGTACCTATATTACTGCAATTCGTGTATACAATCAGTTACCACCAGCTATTAAACAATTGAATGAAAATATTTCAGAACAAAAATTGTTAATTGAAAATGTTTTTTACAATCTTAACGAGTTTTTTAATAAAATTAATGTTAGTAAGTAGTAAATTTTAAATTTGTTTTTTTAATTGTTGCATGTCCGAAATGGGTAAACTGTTGAGCCTAAAACTGTATGTTTTTGTACTAAGATTAAACATAGTTATGCAATAAATGTATCTTTATCTTTATCTTTGTCGTTAAGTCTAGCGGTATCACCGTTACTGTGATAGAGACAGAACGAGATTTAACAGCATCTGAAAATGAGCATTTCGGTATCATACAGATCACAATCGTTTAAAGCATGCTCTATCAAAATCATTTTGTGTGTGTTAATTGTAGAATACTCTTGATAATCAATTTTCGCTAGTCATTTATAGGTTACTTCAGATCATCGACATCTGCTAGGCAGTGGCGTAGCTACCTTGGGTGGCACCTGGTGCGGAAGTTGGTGGTGTCACCCCATCGAAATTAAAAAGCAATAAATTTACATAAAATAAATTTAGCAAAAAATTGACATGGATCATTTATTATTTATAATATTGAAGAATTAACAAAACACAATAATAACTAAGACAGAAAAGTAATTGTTATACAATTAAAATTTCTTCTTTCTAGCTTGATAGCTGCAAACTCAGCAATAACTTCATCGAAATTTATATTTTGTATTGCCTCGTGTTAGATGGCTAATATATCAAGATTGCTAAGCCGCGATTGGTCATTGTTGCCTCTTCTCACATGAAGCTCCGGACACGCAAACCGTCATGAACAATTTCAGTGCAATCATAAGATTTGGAAGAGATTCTGTAAAATCCCATTCTACAATAAACTTTAAAAAATCAAAAAATATTAGCGGCTTTTAAGTGTCTTCGCAATCTTGGTATCTCCAAAAGTAATTAGGTTTCTGAGACCTCATCATAAAAATCAGTAAATTTACATGTAGCTAATTTCAGTTCTTCAGTATTCGCCAAAAGCAAAGCATTAGTTTTTACGATCTCGAACAATGAAGCTACATCTCGAAGAGACTTCGATCGTGTTTGGAGTTCAACTCTGAATCGGTTAAGACATTCCAACATATCTTTTTGAAGTTCCTCTTTCAGTGTGAGTTCTGCATCGCTGGCCATCTCACCAACCATCCTTTTTTTACGCCGAAGTCGTTTTTCTGTTGGAATATCGTAGTCTTCTGATTTTTTTGTTGCAATATCTATTGTCTCTTCCACAATGTGATCCCGTTTTTCTTCGATATAAAAACGTAGTGCCTCTATTTTTGTAGCAGTTTCGTCAACAGTCAAGCCTTTACTTTACAATGCAATCTGTGCAGAATTTGTTTCCCGAAGAACATCATACCAGAAGAAAAGATAACATAAAAAAGTGTAAGAGCACACAGCAGGCATGAGGTTTTGTGCAGCACCTTTGGTATCTACATTTTCTCGTCCATCACACAACTCCTCAATTGCGTCTACAAGTCCTTCAAAATACTCTGCTAGTGCTTTTAATACACGGTAATGAGCACTCTAACGCGTTGTTGAGAGTCTTTTAATAGATAATTTGCTGTGTTTCATAAGCACTTCCCAACGGCTAGTGGAGGCCGAAAAAAAAGAAAAAAATCGTCTCTACCGTTCCAAAAAATGTAACGCATGATACATTTTGGGCAAATGAATGTTGACCGCACAAATTAATCGAGTGATCAAATACAACCTAAAAAATTGCTTTATTGTTTCTTGTTTTAATAATGGACTATACTCCCCCGTGCACACCGCTCATAACAGTAGCATTGTCATAACCTTGGGAAGGACACATCATAATATCTAAATCGTCTATCTTAAGCTTGTCAAGAATTTCATCGCTTAGATCAGCAGCTTTTTTTCCTTGCAAAGGAAAAATCCAAGGAATGCTTGTTTGACTTCCACTTTCCTATTTTATATTTTCACATAACGTATCACTTCAAAAATTTGGTCAATATGTGAAATGTCAGGTGTGCTATCAAACATAATACCAAAATATTTCGCTGATTTAATATCGTTGACAAGCTTAGTTTTCACATGGTTTGATAGAACATTAATGAATTCATTCTGTATACGAGATCTGGCGACAAATATGATACTTTTGAAGTTTTATCTTCCTCCAATTTCATCTTGTGTTCTTTCAACACTACATCATACTTTAACAATAGTTTTACTATTTATAAATAATTGCCTTTATTTTTAGAGTCTTGTCCTTCTTCATCATGTCCACGAAACGCCAAGTTTTGCTTTCCCAGAAATAAATTTACATCCAGTAATCTAGTCAAAAGATGCTTCCACTTCTGTTTTTCTGTATCCATCAATTGAAAAGCTGCATCATCTATTGTTCATCTATTGTTTTATTCAATTTTAGTCTTATTTCTAAAGTTTTCCATTTCTCAAGATTTCTAGATGTTCATTTGAACATTCGTGATCAGCTACTTTCGGATTTAATTTCAACCACTTTTAAAATATAGTCGTAAATATTCCCGCTTTGGTATTATTGGCCATAGCAAATAAACGAAAGCAGAAACAGTACAGGTCTTTAGAGGTGAAGGAATAAACCATCCATGACCGTAGGATTTTTTCACCACTAGGCAAAATTTTATAAAACCAATCTTTTTGGTTCCGTGTCTAGAAACAGTGGCAAATGGTCCTTCTTTGTTTTGGAAATATTAACTTTTTTATTATTTTAATGCGAACATTGTAAGGAACAGGAATACTCCATTCTGACACATCATTCAATTGAGGAAATGGTTTATTGGTAGCAATAATAGTTCTGCTATCGTCTGCATCATCTGCATCTTCTTCGTTTGTGTTAATTAATTCTGTACTGTCAGTGTTGCTTTCTGAAGATGAGTTGATATTATCTAAATCATCTCCTGCATTTGCATTAAGGTGAAAATCAGTTTCTTTTGATGAGCTTGGGCTGTCATCAGTTTTTGTAACATACTTAAAAATCGATCCAGACATACTCTGAGCTACATCCAATCTGGCCTCTTTGGTTTTCCTTTGCTGAAATCCACTTTTTCTTTTGGATGTATGCACTCCCAGTGGCATTTTTCACTTGATGTTTGTTTCTTACACTGAAACAAAAAACCAGTTGTTATGGTCTTTATGGAGTATTTTCTCATAAACTAGTTAACGAAAGAAAGAAACGAAATAAACGAAACGAATTTACTAAAAACTTTAATAAAAATATTTTTAATTAATTAATTAGACTAATTAGTATAATTATTCGAATAACAAGATTAGTAAATTACTAATTTCGCATTCGAATGAAGTTATTAGTAAATTCGGTTTCATTCGAAAAACGAAATCATTTATAGTCGCGTACTTGTCGAAGTGTAAATTTCAATTTATTATTGTGCAAAACGTGCGATTTACAACATAAAATGATATTAAAATATGAATGTAGATAAAATCTGACTTATATTATAACAATATTAGTTTATAAGGAAATATGTATGTTATAATAAGATAAAAATTCCGTTAAAAGTATTATGACGAATTAGCCCAGGTTGACTTTATGGTGCCAGTCCATACGTACTCACGCAAAAATGACTGATATGACTTTAGCCATTTTGGCATAACCCTATAGGTTTCGTCCATAGAAGTACTAGGAAAATAATTTAATTATAAAATTATCTTACCTGTAAAATATTCGATATGAAGCTTAATTTAATTATAAAATTATCTTACCTGTAAAATATTCGATATGAATGAATCAATCTTTTTAATCTTCACAAAACAGCATTTAAGTTTCTAAAATATTTTTTTCTTTTTATTATCTATCACTATAGAATAATACACGTTTAACAATACACGCCAACCACACACAACACACTTCCTTCACGAAACAAATGAGAAATGTTGTAGCTGAGACGTCAAAGATCGCGAATATGGGACGGGGAATCCCCCACGACAGCGTCAGGCTTTTGCGGGAATCCCCGAATTATACATAGAGCTAAGCTTTTGTGCTAGCGATTTTTGTTTGTACATTGTTTTTAAAGACGAGAGAACGGGTGGGTGTCACCCCAAAAAAGGTGACACCCGGTGCGGCCCGCCCCCGCCGCCCCCCCTTTGCTATGCCACTGCTGCTAGGGACGTCAAAAAAGTTTTAGATGCGTTGTTGACCTCTCTTATCTTTCAAACCGTAATTCAGCTGTGGATGAACTGTTGTTTCGAATAATGATATTATAAGCAATGACGCAGCATTGTCGTCGTATCGATGGAAATAAACATAATTGGAGGTAAACGTTGGGAAACCGAGGCAGAATATAGGCCCCATATCTGCCATTTATATTAAATTATTTAATTTTAACTTTTTAATTACCGACGTTTCCGGTGCTTTACAGCACCCATTGTCTCGGCGGAGACTGAGGTGCTTGACGTCCCAATGTCACAGTTAGCCCGGCTACCTTCAGTGTTTTAATATTAATTTTTAGCTTTTCAAGATAAAACATCTTCCATCCGAAATCTTGATATATCATATTTTCATTGGTCACACTGTGTATAGAAAAGAGAAACATACCAACCGATATTTAAATGGTGAATCTTATTACCAATCATCACAGTTACCCACCGTGGGAAAATCTTTGTTCCAAAGAGCACAGGGATCTATGACATAAAAAATCTGGCCACCGAACTTCAGCACATCAAGCAAGTACTGTAAGACAACCAGCTTCAGGTCCTGCGCCTATCACTGGTACCTGTTGTGCTTGTTGTTGTTGTGTAAGAAGACTGAGCATTACTGCCCACGGTGTCCTCAACATCAAAAAAGTAATTTACTTCTACTGTCAGTCTGTCTATTGTGGAGCGGCACAAGCCATTATAATATTGGCTGTTGTCGAAAGTTTGGTTGCTAAACCAATTTGTAATCATGGAAACCATCTTTTACATACTCCAAATAAACGTTCCACTGAATTTATTGATTTTATTTACACCTTATTATATCTATCCTCTTGTGCAGTTCTTGGATTTGAAAATGTAGTCAATAAATGTCTAAAGTAAAGAACTCTTTATTGTTAACAAATTAGTGATATTGTAGTGAGATATTTGTGATGCTTTGAAGACCACATGGCACATAGTATTGATATAATTATAGTTTAATCGTTTATGAATAAAAAATTACTATATTATTTACTTCCCAGTGGAAAGTTATTGTAATGGGTCCGATTTTGCAAATAGGAAATTTTAACATATCTCCAGGTTCAAGGTCTTTAGAGTCGAATAGTATGGTTTTTATGAGGATGTCCGTGTATGCACATGTACGTATGTATGTATATGTACGTATGTTCGGATTCAATTTTCACCTCGTGTATCTCGAGAACAAAGAGCGATATCGACATGGGAGCAGTTTTATTTAACGCATAATTATGTAACTTAGACCTCATTAAAATTTGAGCAAAATCGGTTAAGTCGTTTTTTGCGCTGAATGAAAAATTGTATAAAATATTAAAACATATGATATTTTTTTATTCTTTTCACTGGGAAGTTAGTCGTGTGGACCTTTCGGGTCGCACCTAGACCGCTTTTTTATTATTTACCTAGTGCAAGGATATCCTCCATCTGCAAGTAACACCCCATAAATTTCATTATTACGTAACCTTTTATTTAGTTGTGAGTTTCTAAATATTCGGATATCATATGTGCTGCCAGGCCAACGAACTACTATATCATATATCATCAAATTAGGACCACCAACTACTTGCACATTCAAAGAAAAATAACCTTTTCTATTCCGGTACTGCTCTGTATGAAGAATATACCTCTAGGCTTGGTGATTTTATTTATTATTTATTTATTTAAACTTTATTGCTTACTAAAAAGGATTACAAAGTACGGAATTAATGCCTTTAGGTATTCTCTCCCAGTTAACCCGGATTTTAATGCGGGTGCAATCAATTGCTCCTACAATATTTTTCAGTCCAGGTGCTCTGCCGATGCAACCAAGCTTTTCAAAATCATACTTTGTATTCCTCAAATTTAAAGGAAACTTAATAAAATCTGGCATTAGCAATGCCAATATTCTTCATTATATTACACACCTAAATAAAAAATAACCCCAAATAAAAAAAGAAAAAGGTGAACTGCAGCATAATCAGTTGTAAAAAGTAAAAACTCATCAAGGACGTGTAATTCAACTACTATAGGCATAACATTTCACCGGTAAGTTGATTATTTACTCATTATCTTTGTTTTAACTAACTTACATCTAGATGAATAATTTACTATAGTATGATATTGTAATGTGAAACATTATATATCAATGTGCATTGCGTATGTTTATAATACGGTAAGATGTGGCGAAATCGGTCGGAGTAGTAGTTAGTTAGTTAGTAGTTACTTATGTAATTACTTTTACTCAAGTAATTACTTTTACTTATTTATAAACACGGTCGAGTGTGTGCCTGCCTATACTACCGTACGTTAGAGGCTACATCTTGAAGAGTGCTTCCATTGAAACCTACTACAAGCCGCAGAAGAATTTTAGTAAATTTTTACCATCCGTCAAGTAATATCTCTCTACAACATGCAGGAGTTTACAACCTTTGTTGTGAATCTGGTCTCTCTTACATAGGACAAAGAAAAGGATCTATAAAAACCCACCGACGCTGCGGGAAGTCATCTCCGCCGTTACATTAGCAAATATATAGCAAATCGCAAACAAATCTTAGCAAAAGAACACAAATTTCTCAAGGATGATTTCCGAAGCTATTAAAATTAAACAAATCATCCAAATTTCAAAAAAGAAGATGGATGGATACTATCATCTACTTGAGACCTTATTATTAATAAAATTAAATCCAAACCCAAGTATACCACCGCAAGACTTCAAGATACTGTAAACTCGTTCTGCGTTTAAATTTAAAGTTAAAGTTACAGCATATATACGTCCTACTTGCTGGGTCTATGTAACTATGCATTATGCCTCCTCTCATTTATGGACGGGTTTTAGGGCAAGTAAATGTCCGCCGCGCCCTCCAGTGCGCGTTTACGAAATTCAAATGTCTTCGAAATATATGCTTATCTTTCAGACATGCAGTTTTCCGCACGATGCTTTAATTCATCATCGAGCACGTGGTAATTCAGTACTTAAAATTGCAATTAACATTTTCATTGGTGTTGGCGGGGATCAAATCCGTGTTGCTCGCGTATTGTGAAATTTACATCGAACGCTCAGCCTTTTAGTAGCTCCACAGCTGTTCTGCGTAGATTGGATCAAAAATTAATATTAAAAACGGAAAGTAGCCAATCCAGCTATGCTACATCGGGACGTCAGACACCTCAGTCTCTCCCGTGATCATGTGTGCTGTAAATCACCCATAACGTCGGATATTAAAAGGTTAAAACCAAAGGCGATATAATACGTAAAATTATTTTTATTTAATGTGTAGTGTTCGCGTATAAGAAATCATAATAGTTTTATATTAGAAATATTTTTTTATAAAAGCAAAAATAAGACGTAACATTTGCTAGTTAAAAATTATTGTATTAATGCATTAATTTCAATTTTAAAGTACTAAATTGAAGTTTTGTCAGTTTTGAAATTATCGATAGTTTATCAATAATTAGCGATATGCAAAATAATTATTTTACGTGTAAAGGCTCCATTAAAAGTTTTACACTCCTGCGTAGCGACTATTCACCTCGTCGTATATTTTACTACCTATATCTTTCGTAGGCGAATTCCGGCAGTATGTGTGGCGATTACCACATAGAATCCCAGATATACAATCTTTTCAAACATACAGGTTAACGGTAAAATTCTTTTCAAACATACAGGTTAGAGTTAAAGGTGAATGGCGTCTAAATTAGTGGTAGCAAGTTAAGTCATCATTAAACCAAAGATATCATGGATTTTAAAGCTAAAATTCCTATAGTTTTCCGATTTAGAATATGTTTTAGCAATGATGGAGCTTTTCTTTTCCGTAAGAATGGAATCATTGTTATTAAAAGGCTCATTCTATTGAATCATCATGTATTTGAATTGAATTCAACTAGCGAAAAATGTAATTTTCAAAATAAATAACATTTTCACTTGTTGCATTTAACCAATTATTGGATTTTGTTATACTTGTAATAATAAGTAATTCTGCGAACGGATTAATCCCGGTTAGCTTTTTGTTTGATCAAAGGCGACTGGGACTTTATGACCCAAATGCAGAAGTCGGTGCTCTTCGACACCCCGAATCATCCACCGGTTTCTTTTCCTTAACCTCTCCAGTCCGTTGGTCTCCACTGCCGAAGGCTTCAATCTGGTTGGGTTTTTATTTACATAGTTAACTATATTTTCTACATGGTCTTATATCCAAAATGTATTTTATTTTATCTTATTTATCATTTTTATATATGAAATCGCATTCCAACCAGACGAGAATTATATATTATAAAAAAATCAAGACCTCATTCTTTTCAATTGTTCGACTAAAATCGAAATAGTTTTGTATTATATAACTAGCGACCTGCTCCGGCTTCGCCTGAGTGAGATTTATTATTGTGGCGTCGTCTATAACCACTATTTTATCAAGTTTTCCCTATCCCAAAAAGAATAATCGGATAAAATATATTCAAGATGACTTTTGGTATTGCGCTCTATCTATCTGTTTGTAAAGTTTCATAACAATCTTTTCAGTCATCAAGTAGTCAATCTTCGAAAGATTAGCGCGAGCAGCCAGACAGACAGACCAAACTTTTACAAATGGTGGTGTCTTGTTTTGTGAAAACCCTTCAATTTTATTTGTATGTTGTGTTGCCGTTTAACTTGTTAACTATAAAACGTACCATAGTAATAGGTAGGTTAGGTTACCTTAAGATTTCAAGCTGTGTTTTGGTAATGCGAAATGGAAATTTATTTAAGTTATCGCTTCATAATATTCTTTAATTATTACTAGAAAACTTCTTAGTATCTTCATTAGCTAAACTTATATAGCTTGAAAAATTTGAAAGGATAAAATTAAGGTTTTAAGTAAATATTGTACAAATATTGATAAAGTAAAATAATTAATGAATATGGTCTGTATATTATATTATTATTGTGTGCATACAAAACGGCAGCTGTGACCGGGATAGATCAGGCGTTGCCCCGTCGCCGACGCCTCGTCGACCCATATATTCCGCCTCGCATATCCCAAAATATCGAAACTATTTACACGCTTATTATATTTCATTTTTATCTCGCAAAATTAAATTTAAATAGGTAACTGTTTGCCATTGCAATAAAGTTTGAATATTACATTATAGCAACGATTAAATAATAAAAAGCAGAAGTGAAATACTCGTACTTACCTTTTCTTTATATAGTATTCAGTGTTCAGCGGCGTTCGACATGCGAAATATTAATGTATGCACTTTTAATTTGGCACAAACAATGCATCATATGGATTCTAATAAATCACAAAATAACTACAGGTATAAAATTACGCAAATATCTAAGCTTCGAAAGAAACACTCGCGAGGGTTAGGGCTCCGGTCCCGGAGCGGCGGCGCTCCGCACGCGAGTTCCACTGGCCGCTAGGTAGCTAATCGTGCACCCTATCTGGACGAAATTGACAGTGCGAAGACGCGTGCGCCGCCAGTCTCTATTTCTGTCCGCGGCCGCGTTGCCCTGATTTCACTAAAATTACGATCCGGTGCTATTTCCGCACTCACTCATGCGCCCTCTTGCCGGCAGTTAAGCGTCTCGCGAATAAGTTTCTATTAGATATGAGCTTGGGCACATGATTGCTTTCATCAAAACAATTAATCTAAAACGAATAAATTCAGGCGATATTCTCGATTACGAATTCAATTTGTAACTTTATTTCCGTTTGTAATTAGTTACAAACGAAGTTGTACTCATTCTTTTAGCATTAGTATTTACACCCTTTAGTTCAACGGATACTAAGAAGACGATTTGAATTATTTTGAAGCATTTCATCTTAGGTCACAGAGATGACATCTCATCTGTATTCTCTTTGCATTTACCGTTAGGTTTTAGCTGGTTAGTCAATTAAATGTTTTCATTTGGTTCCTAGACACAACCAAAAATAAGTATGATCAATGTTTAGTTATCTCTGTACTAACACCTCATCTCGTCGCTTGGATGTACTTACATCGACCGACACGAAATCGTTGTCGACAGATTCGCCCGCCCCTGCTTGGACGATGGTTAGGTAATTCATCTGTACACTCGTTTATCTGTTAAGATAGGAACATACTACAGGAGATCTGACGTTCAGTCACGAAATGAGCCATTATTATCATCATCATCACCCCTATTTATAAAGCCCTTACGGCACTAACATTTTAGGAAAAAAGTATATAAATATACCTCGGATGTGGTAAGAGGCGGCTGTGTGAAATATCATTATTTTAAATGGCCATACCAGCGTCGCAAAGCAGCATCAAAGTTATGAGGCGACAAAGGTCTGGTAATATACCGTTAACCGTGTAAATAAGTGGCTATACCAGCGTCGTAAAGCAGCATCAAAGGTATGAGGCGACAAAGGTCTGGTAATCTATGACAGATTGTTTTTAACTATGCTATCTTTGTTAAAATACTAGCCTAGGTAACTATAAGACGCTCATTAATTTTAATCTATCTATTATTCGTGCCGATTACGGTTAATCCTACTCATGGGGTAGGCTAATATCCAGCAACAAATTGTTTTAAGACTAATGATGTGATACTAAATGTCTATTGGAAAATTTAATGGATTCTCCACACAATTTAAAATCTTCCACTGATTAACTGACTCATCACGAGATCTCTAAAACTATACACCCGATTGACTTGAAATTTAGTGTAGTTACTCATTTCGTAATGTAGGCGCTCACTGAGAACAAATTTTACGGTTGTCTCATCAAAAAAAATTCTAGGTTTTCTTGATATTTTACATTTAGGGTCCGCAATAAAATATTATCGTAAGTCCAGCGAAGCGAGTGGGTACGAGCTAGTAAAATTATATTTATAAAGTAGACTCTATTACTTTTTATTTCTATCCTTTATGGTAGCAAATATAGTAATTTTCATTAAAATTGTATCGTTTTTGTAACCCACAAAACCACCAAAGTAGTACTCTGAACTCCCAAGATAAAACGCTGTATTAGTTTGGAAAGCAACGAAAAAAATTTAATAGGCAATGATTGCTAGGTGGATAATAAATAAAATAAAAAACTTTCAGACTGGAACACAGTATAGTATAAGTACTACTTTTTGGCCGCGCAAATAGGTTTCAGGAAACAATATCTCTGGGGGTTTTAGCGTCCACATCATTTAATCATTGCGTATATGTTGCCCGAGGAAATAGATGGTGCTAATGAAGTGAACTATAGAAATAAAAACAGAATATTTTTTTTAATTAATATACGAGTTATAAATAATACTTATTTAAAGACATTTAATTTACCAATGGTTCGTAAAATACCTCTGTCCTGGGAAGAATTAGTGGGAAACTTAGCGGGGCTTTCTTTTAAATAAAAATATACAATCATATATGTTACACAATTAACAAAAATTAGCAACAGAAAACAAATTAGAAATATAGGTTGGTAGCAATCGCCTCATTTCTAGGGGTTATTATTATCCATAAATTCTTTAATATTAAAATAACCCTTTTTATACAAAGTTTTTGAAATTTGAGTAGGTCAAATTTTGTTTATTTACTAGGATTTTGTTGTAAAAGCGTATATGTACAGCAATCACCCCAAGAACGAATTACTGACCCGGTGGAGTCGAGTAACTGGTACGCTACGCTACACTCATCATACAAAATTTACTTTGGTATTCTGTGAGACAAGCAACGCCGTTAGGAGTGTATACGCAGGCATGAAAATAAATGCCATAAAAAAAAACAAAAAACAAAAAAAAAAAAAAACACCACACCCCCGAAAAAAAAAACTAAAAAACAAAAAAAAAAAAAAACCTGCGTTTGAAATCACAATAGTTATAAGTGACCCGTGTCTGCTCAACGCAGTTCAGTATTGATAAAGGGCAAACTTTATACATACAGTGCAAATGATATACCTTCAATTGGAGCATCAATATCTCATCATTTAAAACCTACAATCACGAACATTGACAATCACAATTGACCGTCTCGGGGCAATTATTTCGTTTACACGTAGTGTTTGCCGCAACAATTTTAAATATTCATGAAACAGAAGAAGCAGAATCACGTACATTTTGTTTTGAGGCAGCCTTTATAAACAATTTGTTTCCACAAGTTGAAGATGGTTGGTGAATTTTTGTTGAAAAACTTTAATAAAGTATTCAAAGTAAATAACACTAGCATTATTTTATTTCAAAGATCGAGTTATTCTATATTTAAATTTATTTTGATATCTGTCGCAGCAACTGTTTGTAAACAAATAAACTGTCAAACGATTGAAGTTGTAGATACAATATTATGGAAATATTGCAAAAGTTTAAAGAGAATGGATATTTTACACCCGAACTATATCAGCTACTCTCTAAGAAAAAGCTTGGGGAAGGTTCGGAAGAAGTAAGTTCTTAGGTTAAAAAAATAAAACACTTTTGTAACCCTTGTGATTGCTATTCCCATTATTTATGTTAATTTCTCCTGCAGATTATACCATCAGAGTACGAAAAAGAGATGAGGCTGAGTACTGAGGAACGACTACAAAGTTTAAACAACGTTATTATAGATAACATTGTTAATAATCGTGAAGATAAAAAACATGCTGTTTTGTCGTTCACACCTAGAATAATTATATTTCAAAACTTTAAACCAAATGACAAATATGTTACAAAATTTTCTGTGAAGAATATAAGCAAGGTTTGTTGTGGTTGATTTATTAATTTATTTCTTATTTAATTTTACAACATCCAATCTAATAATTATGTTATAGGTCCCAACATATCTAAAAATGGTTTTTAAGGAATCTCCTTATTTCTCCATAAAGATGAATAGACCTCAACCTTTATCAAGATTGGCTCCTGGCATAAGTGCTTCGTTTATTATCACTTTTATACCAACGCTACTGGAGGATTACATCCACAAGATAACATTTTACACAGATCTGGATAAATATATAGTACCTTTGATAGGTTAGTAACTTACTCTATTTTGGATGTTCCATGTGAAAATTGATCGATATTGCACTCTGAGGATCTTTTTCTTATAGGTATGGGTCCTAGGCCAATATTTAATTTTCCTGATGAACTGACAATTCCAAAAGCACCTTTAAAAGTCGAGAGTAATTATTTACTAACTATTCGTAATGTAGGTATGGTTCCTTCCGGGTTTACTTTAGACACAAAATGGTATGTATCTATAACTTAAATTATAATATATTAACTATAAAAACATATAGCAATAATGGTCTTTTTTATTTAGCCCTTTTTCCGTACAACCTAAGTCGGCCTATCTTAACTGTGATGAACAAATTGAAATTAAAGTTTCTTTTAAAACGATGCACTTGGGCTACACACAAGAACTACTACGAGTAGTGTATGAAACAGGTACAATTCAAAATAAATTAATGCTTTAGAAAATATAAAGAATTTTAATAATTTTTGAATGATTGCAGGTGAAAAATTCATAATAAAATTGTCCGGCACGGCACATGCTGTAAGTGTTGAGTTAGAGAAGCAAATAATTAAGTTTCCCGAAACGTATAATGGCATGGTGCAGCAGCAAATATTGAAAATTAGCAATAAATCCGATTATGTCCTTACATACATGTGTATGAAGAACGAATGTGTTTACTATGGTATTTCTATTTTTTTACTAAGTAATCGATTTTTTACAAGCATTTGTATCTTCTTTATTTCACGTCAAAAATGGAGACAATGGAATAATCTTTGGGAATTTCTCTAAAAAAGGAAAATACAAATTTTGTTTTGCGTTAATTATAAGGTATAGACTGGTCATGCTGGGACGAAACCTTTTGAACATTTTGATTCTTTGATGCAATAAAACAGTACCTATATGCATTACTTTGGTTTATATGCCTGTATACACCATTTTGTGTTTATGAAGTTTTATAAATAAAAATAAATACTTTACGTGGCAGAGTCACGCTGCAGCTGCAGCTATATAATTATAGTTGTAACACGAATGGGTCGGCTCAACCGTGGTAGGAACACGCTCTCACAGTATACCATCCTAATTGTGTTTCGTATGGTGAGTGTAGAGAAACGGAGCCCCTTTTTACTTGAAACGAGGCATTACATCTTAGTCCTCAGAAGTTACAACACATCTGCATTTTGATTCTTAATCGAGGATAGATGTAGACGTGTATGGGCCACAGCTTCCACTTACCATCAGGTGGACTGTGTGCTCGTTTGTCACCCTTATGGTATAAAAAATGTTGATAAATTATATACATAACTAAAATTCTCACACCTGTCACCCAGATGTGTATGCAGACTAATTTACTTTTAAAACGATCGTGACACACCTCTTGGCAAAAATTTCTTAAACTCCTTGACTAAAATTGCATTTTACAGAAAAGTTTTTACGAAATTTTTGAATAAAATGAAAGTTATACTGTACAGAGATATATATGTCTATAAGCAAGCTTTATATAAAGAATGGACAACACCAGTAACAAACGGACATTTGTATCAAATAAAATTTGTTTCTTGTTGTAATTTTTTTAAGTAAAAAAACCGCAATATATTATGTTAGTTGCAATATGCATCATAATAATTTGGTATTTTTATATCTTTTGTCTACACTCTAATAGATTTTAAGGATAAAGTAAAACTCGCAACTGTTTTCTACAATCTGAAAGAGAGTGAAGCAGCTAAATGTGCAAAACTGGTTCGATATGATGTTCTAAGCAGTACCGAACATGAAAGAGTTTACACCAGAATATTTTGTGATGAAATACAAGCTCTAGTGGCAGACGAAACACTATATTTCCGAGATAGTCATTACTCTATATCACCCGTTGTAAGTAATTATATTGTTCAATCATTAATAGTCATCACGCATTACAAAAAATAGCTATAAATAATACAGTTGGCTTTTGTTGGCACTTGGCTACTGCAGCTTTCTGACAGTGTTAGCCCCACCATGTTTTATAATGCGGGCAGGGTTGATGGGACTAACTTAATTTAATTTAATACTTAAAAGCGCGTACAGAACCTTCATCTAAATGGAGCGAATGTGATTGTTACTGATTGCCAAACAGAGAAACAAATGCATACATTTAGTTCGAGTTCGATTGAGGTGGATAGAATATGGATAGAGATGGATAAAAATAACGTACGCACTAAAATTATTTCAATTGAATTGAATTCAAATCTCGTAAATTATATCAAATTTTCTTCAAATTTTCAAAACATCTTCAGTGACCGTAAAAAATTAGGTTTTAGTAATTGTATATTGTTAGAACAGAACGTATCTATTGAGAAAACATTATCCTATAATGTGTTTGAAATTAACAGAACTTAGAATGATAATAAATTATATTTGGATATATTTATTTTCAATACTAAGTCTTTATGTATAAAGTTATTGCGTTATGAAAAATATAGAGCTATTTGTTTATAGCACTATGAT